>CM031918.1:21520589-22049301 GCA_018703695.1 Prunus fruticosa | reverse complement strand
GACTATGATTAGATGATAATACTAATCTTCTTCATTATATTTTTAAGGATTGTTTTAAAATTTTGAAATTTTAGATAATTTAATCAAGTGAGTTATGTCCTAGCCAAGGAGTTGCTTTTAGCCACCAGCATTTTGTTATATTTTAAAAAGATGATGTTTTGGTTCAATGCAGTCATTCTCATGAGAAGTTCATAGACTTTCCAAGTTCCAGAGCCCCCATATGGCATCTTTCCATTGAGTTGGGTTGTAATTTGTAGAAATGCCTCTATACTTGTAGAAAGTTCTCTCTATGATTTTGAGTATACTCCTAGGGTCGTTGATTTCTTAGAACAATGGGAAACTTCACATGACATTTTGAGGATATATTATAAGATCTACCACCGTGTGATTGTTGAATACTTATGTTACGCATGACATCTTAGCTTGTTCTCATCCCTCACTTTTGACATTGGAGTTCATGAAATGCCAAATGAACATTTTATATTCTTGTTTGCAGGCTGTTAGTCTTTTGGGGTCCAGCAACATTCAACGCTTCAAAGCTCAAAGTTGAATTTATAGGAGAAGAGTTCAATAATTATGTAGGAATCATCCCAAGAACATACATCCTATCACATTGTGACTTCAACAGCTTTGTAACCTGACCTTAACGATTTCCAATGCTATTAATCTCAATCAGGTCTGTTTTCTATTTATTTTATGCTAGGATTGAAGAAGTTTCAATGTGATTGGTTGCATCTGATAGTCCATTTGGTGTTTACGATTGCGATTTTGATCCTTGTTGCAGTTAAAAGGATGGTAGAGCAAGGATGACGTGGTTGCAGAAATGGAAAGGGTGAATGATGAAATGTGCCTACATATTCATTGCTATGTGAGCGGTCCCAATCTCATGCTGGACCTGGCCGGAGAGTTTTAGATATCACATATTTTCCAAAGAAATGCCTTTGGTAAGCGTTTTCTTCTAAGACTACTATGATCTCCTATCCTATTTGCAAAAGGGAATAATTAGGAAACTGAGGTGCTTGAAAAGGTGACTCTAAGAGGCCTTATGATATGAACACTTCCATGGCCATGCATAGTCATATACGCTCCACAGCCAACACATTAGAAAACACAGGCCTGCGACAAGCGCTGGGCCTGTTTAAAATTGTTTATTATATTTTTGGCTTGTGAAATGCATGTATACTTTCTAGGCCGAGTCATTTGATTCTCAGGCGCAGTTAAGAACCTGAGAATTATTACCTATATATCTCCTGGCCCTTAGAAATACGAGGTAGGTGTTGTAAACTTATGCCCCCTTTATCAATAAACTCCTTGTATTGCTCTGTAGCTGTCTAGTGATTCCTGGCTTTGTTAAATGAAATCTTAGTTTATAGTGGTGTTCATTTACCCATTTGGACATATTTTCAGTTCTATTTTGGTTTTTGTTCTTCGTGTGGTCTGATTCATTTACTTTTTGTTCTTTGTCAAGCCATATGCGAATTGGATGGTATTTTATTAAAATCCTTTGTTGTCCTTCTGCATTTACTTTTTTATTGCCAGCCAATGGATACTCAAGTTAACATAAGCTATTTTTCAGCCTCCGTATGCCCCTTTGAAGAGGCCATGTTCCTTGAAAGGTATTTCATGTCATGTTTTGGGTTATTAGATTTCTTTTTGTTTTGTACTTTTGTTTTTATTTCTGTTTTTGTGAGTTTATGCTCTGTGTGGTTGCTGAGAAAAATGTGGAAACCAGAGAAGTTGTGGAAATTTGGATCTATTATGATAATAATTAGTTTAATGAGTTATGAATTGGAATAAGTTCATCATAGTTAGCACAAGAGCTACTCACCCAATTTCCATGAACTTCACCACCTGGTTCATAGCTTTTGTAATCTTGTTTAATATTTTACCTGTTGTTGTTTACAAGAGCCTTTGTAATGCCTTCCATAATGTGCATCAACCCAATATATAATAAGAAATGGATCCTTTGTCGCACTAACGCTGCAAATTCAAAAGAAATGTAAGTTATTTTGTTTTGAACTTCTTTATTATCAGGTGCAATTCATTATTGTCAAATTTTTATTGTCATGCTAAATCTTGTTATCAATACGTTTTCTTCACCATGTTATCTTTGTCTGGGAGTTCTTTTGAAATGCACTTTGGCAATGGCATCATGAGCAAGTTGGTATGAAGTTTGTTCAAATTTCTGTTACTTGCTCCAAGTTTCTTTTTTGTATTTCCAGGAAAAATGGAGACTCAGTACAAATTGACAACTGAATGTGGAGACCAAGTACAAATCGTGAATGTGGAGACTTAGTACAAGTACAAATTTTGTAATTATAGGTTAATGCTATGGATGTGGTATTTTGTATGGATATAGTAGGAATCAAGATTGGTAAACAATGTAATTACTTTTGAATCTTCAAGTTTTATGGTATAAACTATTATGGTTGTTTTTCTAGTTAAAATTGGTGTTGAAAAGTAAAAAAAAAACTAAGGGTCAATAATATTTGTAGAAAGTCAAACCATTTTGTAGGCTTTCCACATCAAGCATAAATACAAAAAACGAAGGCGTAGGCCATAATTTGCAATAGTAGTGGCATCTTTTCTAAAGTGGTAAGTTAGAACACGCTTCAGTATAATCAAAACCCTTGATGCTATAATGAGTATTTAGCATTAACGTTGATATATATTCCCTGATGCTATTAAAAGTTTAGGCATCGGAGGTCAACGCTCTTTTTGGCATATGATAACACCTTATGCATCGGCGATTATGGAAGAGCGAAGTCGTAACTCATCTTTAGCGACGGGGAATATCCGAAGCGTATCACTATATCTTTTGCATCGGTTCCCAATACATCGGTTGTTGGGTACCTTTAGCGACGGTATTTCCCCCGACGCAAAAAGTCAATTTTGGCATAGTGGTGGTTGTGGTGGTGACAGAGGAGGGGTGAAGGAGGTGGTGGTGGTGGTGGTGGTGAAGGTGGAGGTTGTGGTGGTGGTGGGGATGAAGGTGGAGGTGAGGTGGGGGTGATGGTGGTGGAGGATATGGTAGTGGTATTGGTGATGGAGGTGGAGGTGATGGTTGTGGTGGTAGACAATGTCATTTTTTAAAATTAATTATGGTATTATGGGAATTGAAAAATATTAATTAAAGGCTCTTCTCCCATTCTTTGAGAGCAGCTTTTAAAAGCAACCTAGATGATGGTTTTAAAAGAATTGCGCCAAGGAACTTGAATGAGAGAGCGCGTCTCTATTGCCTCGGAAACGGTGTGTTAGGGCAGCGTCGTCATCTCCAAATATGTCAAAATGACTCTCAGCAACGAATTCTCGGCCCTCACATCGATGAACATAGCGAAATGCGATACTTGGTGTGAATTCAGAATCCTTTGAACCATCAAGTTTTTGAACTCAAGTTGCTCCCGAAGCCATTAGGCCGAGGGCACACCTGCCTGGGCGTCACATGTCGTTACCCCCCACTACCTGCCTCGAATTGCGGGGGGCGGATGATGGCTTTCTATACGCTCCGTCTGCGCGATTGGCATAAATACAAAGTCCTTAGCGACACACGCCATGATAATCGGTGGTTGTGAAACCTCAGTTGCTTGTCGTGTGCGTATCAAGCATCGAGGGCTCAATGCTTGGCTCTAGCTTAGTTTTTAACACAGCTCCAGGTTAGACAGGGGTTACTTGCTGAATTTAAGCATATCAATAAGCGGAGGAAAAAAAACTTACAAGGATTCCCGTAGTAATGGCAAGCTAATTGGGAATAACTTAGCTTGAGAATCGGGCCCCCATGGCGTCCGAATTGTAGTTTGGAGAAGCGTCCTCGCGGCGGAACGGGCCCAAGTCCACTGGAAGGTGGCAAGGGACAGGGCGGAGAGCCCCGTTGTGCTCGGACCATGTTGCATCACGAGGCGCTGTCGGTCAGTCGAGTTGTTTGGAATGAGCCCTAATCGGGAGGTAAATTCTGTCCAAGGCTAAATCTGGGTGAGTGGCCGATAGCAAACAAGTACTACGAGAGAAAGATGAAAAAGACTTTGAAAAGCAAGTCAAAGAGTACTTCAAATTTTCGAGGGGGAAGCGGATGGGGGTCGGCGATATGCCCTGGTCAGATGTGAAGAACGGTCACAAGCCGGTTCACTGATCGGGCTGAGGGCATTGACCGATGCGGATTGCAATAGAGGCGGCGGCCAAAGCTCAGGCTATTGATATGCTCGCGGAGACTCGTCGACGCGATTGTGGTAGCCAGCATGCGCTGTCTCGGCATGCCTCGGCATTCTGAGGCTCGTGGCGATACTCACGTGCAAATTGTTCGTTTGCCTTGGGTATAGGAGCGAAAGATTAATCAAACCGTCTAATAGATAGTTCCTTCCGAAGTTTCCCTCAGGATAGCTAGAGCCCATGAACGAGTTCTATCGAGTAAAGCCAATGATTAGAGGCATTGGGGGCACAACCCTCGACCTATTCTCAAACTTAAAATAGGTAGGACAGTGGGGTTGCTTTGTTGAGCCGCGCCATGGAATCGAGAGCTCCATGTGGGCCATTTATGGTTCTCTTCCAGATCATGCATTTTCAAAAGTTACATAAAAGTTTTATTTCAGTTAGGTGTCAAATTAATATAACTAGCTGTGTGTAAATTTATCATTTGAACTTCATCTTTGAGTTTATCATCAGCAGAAGCTTTTTATGTGTAAAAGAAAGGTGATGTTATCTTTTATATTGCATAGCTTGTATTGTGGAATATGGTTCTCCCATTTTTGACTTAAATTTTTATTACTGGATAATGCTCCTGCTTGATGCAGGTGATTCAAGTGGCTCTACCATCGTAGAAGCTCCTCTTCCACAAACAATCTGCAGTTGCACCTAATCTCATCAAAGGAAACTCTTGTTAGCAAATGGAGGTATGCTCTTGTGCTATAGTTTGGATGGACGTTTTTTGACATTTTGGTTTTCTAGAAGCATGCAGTTTCTGCAGACAAATGTTAGTTCCATATGCGCATATGTTTTTCATTGTAGTTTGGGGTTAAAATCTTTCTTTTCTTTTAAACAATTTTACTAGACGTATGTTTAGAATTTAGACGATGGAATGAAAGATGTAAAAGGCCAATGGAAGTCTGAGGAATATGAATTGAAAAAGTTCAAGTTTGCTTTGGTGAGTGTGTGTAGAGTCTGCCCCATATTCTAATTATTTACTTATTTCTGTTTACACAAATTTAATGAGCATTTCATCAGATGGTTTTCTTTTTTTCCAGACATATCCTCCTCAGATACGTATAAGATATGCTTGGGGACAACCCTATACTTCAGTTATATGGTTTATGGAAAATAAATATCTAAAATTTCCCAGAATCTGTTATGAGAAACCTTCTTAATTGGAGGCCTGTTATTTTGTAAAATTCCACAACCAGAACCCTTCGAGCCAACCAAACGGGTCTTACTGATGGGTTTCAGTTATGCTCCTTTTTATTGTTGGAATTTTGCAGGTATGTACTTAAAAGCTTAATGATCTGTTGCTGTGTTATTTTCAGTCTAGTGATAAATGCAGGGGTATTTTGATAATAAGGTGGAATATTAAGATATGAAGAATTAGATGGGCAACAAAATTGGAAGCTAGAGTTATTAGTTGAGACATTCAAATTAAACCAGGTGCAGCACTATAGCATGGGCAATGTTTTTGTGTTCTTTGATCAGTTGGGCTGAGAATTTGAGGTTAGTTGTGTGTTGTGTTAGTTGGATCCGTTGTAGTTAGATTCATAGATGTGATTGGGAAAGTTTGTTCAGAAAAAGAATATAATAAATTTTCGACCAGAAAAAAAAAAAGAATATAATATTTTATAACATGGTAATAATTTATCTAGAGTTCTTTTTTTCTTCTTTTTTAAATGGACGTTAACTAGAAAGAACTAATTTAAGAGAATATATCATTCTTGCAGCCTGCCTGAAGTTATCTATGTTCATGAGAAAAAAAAAAAATTACAAAATCGGAAGTCATCATGATGAGAGGTGAAAGTATAGTTCCCAAAATTGTTCTTAGCCTAGTGATATTTCTTCTCCCAATATTAGAAAAAGTTCTTATTTTGAATTCTTCACTCACTTTAAATTAATGCACATAAATAATGGCTTGGTGAAGGGGAATGCAGCACTCGGGAGGACGACAATAAAATCTGGAGGAGTATCTGGTGTCTGAAGGTACCTCTCAAGATTCGTACTTTCATTTGGAAGCAGTTTGGTATGCTTGTCCGTTGCAAGTTGACACTAGCAGATTAGAGGCGTAAGTACTGGTGGAGGCTTTGTGTATTTTGGGTTTTGAGGGAGGAGCAGATGGGTTTGAAAGTGATCGGTGGGTGGGGAGGGAAGGGAAGGGAAAGAAAGCGAACAAGAGAGAAAGAGGGAGAGAGAATGAAGAGGGGACAAGAGGCCCGGCCCACAAGGTGTGCGGGCTCTATGACGGGCAAGGGTGTGTGGGCTGGGCGACGGCATAGGGCCCCAAAAAATAGGGTCTCCTACAAAACGTTTTAGCTCAAGAGTTATAGTAGAATAAAAAGGCATTTTATGTAACCCACACTTTTTGGGCTTTATTCTACAACTTTTTGGGCATTTTTCTTTACTTTTCATTTAGTGGGCTTCTTTGACGTAAACTAACAAACTCAACACTTAAGCTTGAAACTTTCTATTTTAATTTTTTTTCAAACATAAAAGGCCTCAATTTTTATTTCTGCTTAGGGCCTCAAAAATCGATGGACCGACTTGAGAAGAAGTAGAGGTACTGTAGGGGTTTGGGAATTTTTTTTAATAATTATTTTTTAAAAATTGACTTCATATTAATTTAATTTAATTTAATTTAATTTGACTATTTTTTGACACATTAGCACACGCCATCAATTTAACTAAAGATCACTTGCCACATCATCAATTTAACTAAAGAACAAACGGTCAAACTAACTGAGGGTATAAATTGTTCGAATTTAATAGGTTACAGTGTAAATTTATTACATTAAAACCTCATGGCCCATGCTAATAATGAGTCTGAGCCTAAAGGGTGTAAATAAGGATCCCTAGTCTCTGCATTTAGTTATCATGCATTTTGGTGCGTTTCATAAAATCTGGTCCACTCCCTTAATCTAGTGGTTCATATTATACCACATCAGATTAATAAGTTTTGGGCCTTTCTTTCCGAACTGCCGTATAATTCCGTTCTTCACTTACGAACTAAGTTCTTTTATTTACACAAAACTCACTTATGTTGAAACTGATAAATAAATTAGACACAGAGGATGATTGAATCAGAAACAAAGAAAATAGTGTGCTCACAGAAATTGAATCCAGTGAAACTTTGTTCTTTACAGCTGGGTGTATAGGCCTATATGTGATCTGTTGTACGGGGTTTGTTGTTGGTTTGTTAGAGCTCTTTGCAGTGACCCAGAGGCGCCACTTCCACCGGTAGCTTCTGTACGTATCCAAAGAGACATCGTTAAACTTGGGTGGAGGCTCACAGTCACAATCGTTGAAGTTCACAAAGAAGCACAAATCCGAAATTTTATATATTCCGTAGTTGAACTACAAAGGCAAACTCTTCATTGAAAATTCCACAAACCCATTCAAAAGTTTATGCAATGTATACATAAAATTTCACAAACCCAATCACTAAAACTAATACCTCCCTAACATATAGAACAAAACCCTATACATATGTAGATTACTGATCCATAAGTCATTAGAGAGATAATACCAAAAAAACCCATCTCAGATTGTGAAGCACCCGACCCAATCCAATGAGATCAAATGGGGTTGAAAATCTGAGAAAGTTGTGGCTTAGGTTCCGAGATGCGAATGATGACATTGATGAGGAGAATGAAACTATAAGAGCACTTCCACGCAAGGGCTGTTACTATTCATGTGAATAGTGGCAGTCCTTGCAAAAGGCTTGTGGTGTTTCCACCCATTGCCATGGCAACCCAAGGGCAACCACTATTCACATGAGATATGAGGAGATAAATTTGTATAGAGTTTTGGTGTGGGAAGTGAAGAAAATGACTAAGTATTTATTTAAAAAAATTATGAAATTTTTAGTATTTTGTTATATTTTTTTTCAAATTTTTAAATTTTTTTTCGTTGTTGATGTCGAGCAAACCTAGGCAACGGCTTAGGCCGTTCTTCCTTCCTTGGGCCTGCCCAGGCTTGTGGAGCCCACCAGCTGCCTAGTTGCATTTGCGCGTTGGAACATCGAATTGGGGCTTGGGCCCCCTCCTACCCGGGCCACAAATAACCGCGGAACTGCTCTAATGGGTGATGACCTAGGCCTTCTTCATGGTCCATGTGCTCCCACTCTTTCACGGGCTGAGCCAAAGAGCTCTCCTCAGGTTGAATGTTTCTTCTCTAAGACCATCTCCAACCATTGGTGTGGAAACCCAAATTTTTAGTTTTGAGTCCAAAATTGGAAATTTGAGAAAGATGAAATTTGGGGTGGAATTCCAGGGTTAAGTTTTGCCTGGACTAGTAATTTGTGTGGAGCCCAAATTCTGTTTTGCAGCCCATGTGAAGAGGAAAAAGAGGTGGGCCTGCGTGACAACAAAGCTGTCTGGCCAGCAGCCTTTTTGTGCGACACATGGCAACTTCAAGGAGAGAGACGTTGGAATCCAAGGACTGAATTTCAAAAGCTGGGTGGTTGTTTTTTAATTTTTTTTTATTTATTGCAAAAGCTAATTGTTTTTATTTTTAAGTGAAATTCTTTTATGCTTTGGAATTTTAATTTTTTTAGGTTAAAACGTTCACAAAATTAAATCACGAAAACAAAAATAATGTCAAGAAAAATTGACGACAAAAAAAAGGGTTAATCATTCTTAAATAATTTAATAAAGTTGTTGACTCAAATTATGAGTCTCCAGAGGTTGGAGGAAAAAGAAATTTGAGTTGTGAAAATACATGAATAGTTGTATTTTGAAGGGTGAAAATTTGAGTTTAGCCCCAATATGGTTAAAGATGTTCTAATTAATTTCTAATTTGTCATTCATCAGAAGAAGATTTGAAAAAGGGAAAGAGAAGATGGATGCGGTGGTTGTTGAAAGCGGAAAAGGGTTAATGTCGTTAATTTTTAAATAAAAATACAAAATTTATTAATTTGATGTGGTATAATATGAACCATTAGACTATTGGAGTGGACCAGATTTTATGAAATGCACCAAAGTGCACAATAACTAAATGCCGAGGCTCAGAATCCGTAAAATGAAGTTAATCCATTATTTTATTATTATGTGCCATATATTTGTTCTAACTTATCCAACTCAAAAAAGAAGTGAAAAAAAACCTCCAAAAAGAAATTATATTTATTGCTTCTTTCAAATGGATCCCACGTAATATAATAATACATTAAAATTACATGTAATAGGAGCCATTGATCAATATGTGAAGTTCTCTCTTTAGATGCTCAAGGGATCCCTTTTACCTCGTGCAATGGCCACATTATATTATTTAGATATTAGACCGTACATTAGCAAACCTAAATTGGTTAAGTCTTTACCATAATCATGAACTGACTAACCTGCCTATCATTCAGTCTGATCATGGCCCAATTTGCATCTCTTGCCCTATTAGCTCCTACTCTACACCTAGTGCTTTTAAGTTTGAGGCCATGTGGCTATCTCACCATGATTTCCCTCGAATTGAACAAGGCTTTAGATGAAACTATTGAGGCAACATCTTTTGAAAGATTGGAACAAAGAGGCCTTTGGTAAACTCTTCCATAAACTTAAGACTGTTCAAGATGAGTTGTAAACAATTCAAGAAGAACTAGCCTTGCATCTCACTCACTCTTATCTCTTGAATAGAGATCTTTCCCTCAATAGAGAACTTAAGCTTCTTCTTAACAAGAAGAGACTTTTTATGCTCAAAAGGCAAGGGCTAACTAGTTGCAGTTAGGTGATAAGAATACTAAGTATTTCCACACTCATGCTCTCATTAGTAGAAAAAAATAAATTAAATAGACTACAACAATAAATTAAATAGACGACACTAAATAAATGACGAAAGCCATAAATATTGTCGTCTTATTTTATTAGACAACGATTTGTCCTTAAAATTGAAAGTATTGACGTGCACAGTTGGACCTCAAACCCATGCCCTAAATGTAACACAAAGCACAAAAAACCAACACAAACAATCGTCACATTGTGTAAAAAGTCATGTGTGCTCAATATATATACTTTTGAAGGGTTATTGATGGAAATGGTCCTACAATTTTTGCTCCAGCCTCAGTTTGGTCCATGAACTAAATTTTTTATTTCAATAGTTCTCCAACTCTCCATTTAGAATCCAATTGGTCCCACCGTCAAAGTATGTCAATTTTGTTGTTATATTGAGCGGTAAAACCGTCCATATAAATTAAAATATTAATAAAGTATTTTTTTGCCACAAAAAAGTAATTAAAAATTAAAGTAAAATATTGCAAAAATTATTACAAATTAACAAACATGAATTTGTTAGTAGATATTAGGCGTGGGCACGGTCAAATTTGGACCAATTTTCTCTAAAAAATGGAAACTGAAAGGAAATTGCAGATCGGTTCGGATTTGGCAAGATTCTCTGCCAAAAATCCAACAGAAATCCAAACCAACCGGATCTGTTACCAGTTCGGTTCCTGCAACCTTTCCGAATTTTCTGGGCCCAAAATTTTATTTTTTACATTTTTTCCAGACCTGCCCAAAATGAATTTATATACTAAAATACCCAAAATTTGAGCTTCCATCAAGCTTTGAACACATCAAAATGAATCCAACTTCAACAAAAATACGATCCAACTTCAATCTAACTTCAACAACATATAAATTACAACCCAAATTCAATCAAACTTCAGCAAAATAAATTACAAAATAAATTACAAGCCAAATAAAACCCAAATTCAATCCAAATATATGTTACAACTCAAATTCATCCAACTTCATTAAATTCCTCCTTAACATTGAAAAGTAGTTGGAGCACACTTGGTATGTGTGGATGAACTCATAATATCTACATAAAAAAACATAAACCCATTAAAACATTAGTCAAATATACATATTATATAGTACATTAATAAAGCAAGCATGCCAATTTTCCTTAGTTTTATCTAGAGTCTCCAGCATTCTGGATTGGATTATAGTATGAATTTGGCAGATAAAAACAATTACAAACAGAGGAAATATATCCACAAAAAACAATTAAAAAATCTGCAGATTTTCGACAACACATCAAAATGAGAGAGAGAGAGAGAGAGAGAGAGAGAGAGAGAGAAATGAAGAATATCTCATAAAGTGGCAGGACTGCCTGTAAGCTGTAACTGTTGTGAATTAATACTAACTCACTGCCCTTAAAGATCTTGTTGTTGATGGACTTTGGACAAAGAACTCAATGATGGATGAGTCTTACACACACACACAGAAATTAACCAAGCACAAATGACACAAGTGTTTATAGAGGTTCAGTAATTTGCCTACATCCTCTTTGGTGATCACCTTGAGAAATTTCACTAATGAAGATAGGTTACAACTTTGGTTTACAAAAGGAAACCCCCTTAGAACACTACCCTCACAATCTGTTTCTCTCACACCCTTGCTCAACACCTTGATACACTTAGAGAACTCTCTTGCTCTCCCCTTGGCTTTCTTCTGAAACTCTCACTGGAAACTATCTCAACTCAGAATTCCAGCTTCAACCACTTACTATATTCAACATGCTTTCTCCCTTGTGTTATCTTACTTCATCCCATTACCTACACAAGCCAATGGACAAAAGATAGGATATCTGATTGTCCTCCACGTCTTTCCTTTTAGTCACCACTTAGACTAAGGGTCAGATCAGGTAGGTAATACAATCCCACTCAGCCACCTCCATTAAACCAGAAAATGGAGAGGAGATTATTCAAAACAAGATAACCAATTAGCCATGAGTGCTCTCCCAACTATCCAGCAAGTAGTCAACCCTCTTTTACCTCAGAAGTGACCCATTAAGCACCTGCAAACTTGTGGAAAGCGATAGCCCTTGAAAGGACAGTTGAAAATACGTAAACATAACATCACAACACGCTGGAACCACCGGTCGCGGTTCCTGGCGGCGGTTGCGAGGTTTTCCCTCCGGACTTTGAATCTGCTTCTAAACGACCGGTCGCAAATGTCAGGCGACCGGTCGCTCGTGCTTCCTGCGACGGGTCGCAAAGACTCGGCGACCGGTCGCTCGTTGATTTCGCTCCAGGTTCAAACTGCTTCTCAACGAGCATCACGATGCCTTGCGACCGGTCGCTAGGCAGTCTCAAAATCCTCCTTCGCGCCAAAACAACCTTGTATCCTTTAGGTGAGCCATTTTTTCCAACGGTAACCTGCTCCAGAAATTTCCTGCTAATCTACAGAACTGCTACTAATCAAACCTAAATCAATTTGAATCAATTTGATAAATTTCTAGGGCTGCCATTTTATTTTAATCAAACCTCAATAAAAAAAAACCAAAAACAACTCTAATGTCGCATTCATCCTTTGCTGCCTTTCTTATTCTTATTTTATTTCATTAAAAAAAAGACAAAACAAAGTATTTAAAATGAACCCCTGCTCCAAGCATGTCTCTCTCTGACTCTCCACCCCTTAATATATTCTCTCAACTCTTCCATAACCAAAAGAGTAAGGCTGAGAACACAAGGAGAGGGAAAAAAAAAAGATATGATATTTTCTGAGTTTTTGGGCTTAATTTACTACAGCAATTCATAAAGAACACCACCAAGAATGAGCTATTACAACCAACAACAGCCTCATGTTGGTGTTCCTCCACCTCAAGGTAAGTAAGCAATTCACATCTTCTTTTCCTAATAATTTTTTCTTCTTGATTTTGTTCAGATCGATATAAAAGCTTGAAGAATTTAATATGGGTTTTGTTCTGATTTTGGGTTTTAATTCACTTTTGTGGGTTTAAATTGTCCTGGAATAGGTTACCCCCTCCTCAAGGCTACGCCCAACAATACCCTCCTCCTTATGCTCCTCAGTATGCCCAGCCTCCCTTCAACAACAAAACATTCTAAATAAATTTGAACCACAACCCTAAATCAATTTGAAAAAAATCCTTTGCAAACGGAGACAGGTAACAAATCTAAGTACTACACGCCATCTAGGTGAAGAAATAAACTAAAATTGACAGATAGAGTTAGGCAGAGTTTCGAAGGGGGAAAGAAAAAAAGAAGAAGAAAGAGAGACAATCTTACCTGTGATGATGGCGCGCTGAGAGAGGTGCCGGCTCAGAGAGAAGCGGAGGTTGAGAGAGGGAAGCTGGCTGAGAGAGACGTGGTTGATAGAGAGGTTTGCCTCGAGAGGAGGTTTGAGAGGAGAGGGATTGGACCGAAGCCTCCGTTAGAGAGGATGAGACGGAGGAAGGCTGAGAGAGAGCTTTGGCTAGAGAGATGATGGCTGAGCAGGTTTGGCGCACACAGGGCCTCTGTCAAAAGGGTTTGGAATTCGAACGGCTGAAGCCTGAAGGAGAGAACGAAATTGGAGGACCTATTGTAGGAAAGAAGAAATGAAAACCTAATCGGGTTATAATTTTTGTGCTGATCCTGTGCATGCAAGCCTATTGTAACGTTATCCAGAACCAATCAAAAAGAGCCATGTGTAAAATATATATTATAAATATATAAAAATATATAAAATTAATTATCCTGGACCAGTTCGGATTGGAACCGGTTCTATGAAGTGGAAAACCGAAACCGAAACCGGTTTGAACTGGTTCGGTTTGGATTTTTTCGGTTTTTGACTTTTTGGTTAACTCGGTTTTTTTTTATTTTTCCGGTTTGGTTCGGTTGGTTTTACGGTTTTACGGTTCCAATGCCCACCCCTAGTAGATATAGCCTCCCTTCTTAATGGCCTTTGATCAGAACTCCGATGCGTTGATATGGTAAAATGCGATTGAAAGGTTCTCTCTCTCTTTCCTACCTCAAATCGCCCAACTCTTCAATGTCGTTGACGTCACTTAGTGACGAAGCGTTGATATCTAGAATCTACTTGGTCTTAACTCCAAGCGGCCAACGCTTGTTCCTAAGCCGCACTGCTTGTACCCTCCTCACATACTCATTACTCCAAACTCATGGCTTGGAAACCGTGCATTTCGGTGCATGTGAGGTGAAAGCCGCACTCGCAGCCGTTGTAGCCAACCACATGGCCGTGAATCTCGGGCTTCCTGCAAAAGGGGCAGAGCTGAGCCAAGAGCTAAGCAGGAACATCGAAAATAGAGAGACCAATTTTGCTTGGATCCAGCGGCTGAGATTTGACACGAAACAAGGAGCGGTTTTGGTTTTGGTTTTTTGGCTTTGGGTTTCTCTTGAGGGGACGAGAGAAAATGAAGAAAAAAATGAGACCGAAAGAGGAAAGGTGGTGGTGGGTATCCTGAGAAGTTTTTGGTAAGAGAGGAAGCTCGTGGTGGGAAAGAGAGAGGGGAGACGGAGATACACTTGTGTGGACGCATCTGAAGGAAACATATATTTAAATTCTTTTCATTGAATTTTAAGCCACAATAGACATGAATCAACCTTTCAAAAGCGGAAGCTAACTATTAAACCATGTTAATCTAAACTCTCTATTCAATTTTAGACAAGTATCTTGAGGTCTAATCTCTAGTATGCACAAATCAAAAAAGGAAGAAGGTTATGAGATTACCTTTAAAGCTCATCTTGGTTAAACTAAGTTATACACCTTAGGTATGGCATTCTTTCTTCTCTTGGATCTTCAGGATTTCTTCAATAAAGATACCAAATGAAATACCTTTTAGTTCACCACACCAAATGCATAGAGGTGAAGTGAAGAGCAACCAAGAGATGGAGATGCTAGACTCCTTCTCTTGGTGGACTAATTTTTAGCAAAGGTGAAGGGAGAATTGTTTATGCAAATTTCTCAGCTGGAGAATATTTGCGTGTAGATCCTTCACCCTATGAACTTTCTTCTCTCTCTTCCTTGGTTCATGCGAAACAAATAGGAGTAAAAGACCACACTCGGGGAATGTTGGCCAAAGGCCCTCATATGCCTAAGTTAATTAGTTCAATTGGATCTTTGAGAAAAGATGCGGCAATAGCTAAAAAGGACAAAGTTTTCTCTCACGGTGAGACCCGGGTGGCCTTAGTGGTGTGTGGTGACTAGAGCTGTGTGAGGGAAAGTGTAGAGAGAGGTGGACGACAAGAGAGAGAGTAGGGTTCTTGGGTAAAGATCGGATTAGGTTTAGAATTACCTCAAGTGTTGAATGTGGCTATGTATTTATAAGCCTCTAGCCATCTAGGGTTTTTCAATGAATAATTCCTATTTGGAAGGACGATATTCTTTCTCTTATATGGAGAGATTGAGTCAATTAGGGATTTCGATTAGTGATATTATCTTTAATTGGTGATTATATTCCCAAATAAAGATAGTATCCCATATTTAAGATAATATCCCTATTTTTGGTCTCAATTAATTGGCCAAATAAATGGGCCCAATTAATGACCTAGGTGATCTTCTTCTTGTCCACGGGGCGCCTTGTGATTGGAAGCAGGAATATTTGCTCCCACAAGAATCTCACCTTTGACACCACAACCTAAAAACTTAGGAGGCTCAAAACCCTAACTAGATAATGGTCATATGTGTGACTTAGATAGATAAGACAAAAAAATGAGAAGAATCCCTCACTATCAAAACTGGCCATGGGTGGTCTTGGGCTTCCCTTGGGTTCTCTTGAATTTTTGTTGTCATACAACATTTGTTCTTAGGCCCAATGGGTCTTTGGGTATTTTTCTTTTTACACTTAAATGATTTAAAGCCTATACCTAGTCTTATGTCAAACTAATTTTATAATTAACTTTTAATTATGATTTATGACTTAACTATTAAGTCACACTCATAGTCTAAGTAGTTTGACCTGGTCAATTGTTTTGGTCAAACATGTTGACTTTGACTTGATAGTTGACTTTGACTTTTGACTGTTGCCTTTGACTTTGGATCCCAGGTTACTTTCCTGTTCATTTGTCCATCTGACTAAATTTTTCGGCGTGTGATCCATATGTTCCTTTTAGCAAGGTAGTGAGTTGACTCAACTCCTTTGAATTGATTGTGAATTAAATCCCACCATTTAATTCTTCTTATTGGTGAAGGTCAATTGTGATTGAACCTTATTGGACTTCCACAAACCATGGTTGATGCCGAGCAGCATGTCATGGCTATCCAAGCTAAATAGGAAATGGTGAAGAACCTATTCAAATTGGAATGATCGTGCAATTGAATCCTTCTCATGTACAATACTCCTTATTCACATTGTTAGATTATGGAATCACATGTCAAAGCCTTAATGTGAATTATGTCTTATATGATTATCATAGTAATGATTTGAAGACTTCTTCTTTTAAATCTTATCCACTACTTTGTCAAAGATTTGATCAATCATATCTTAGGAGTATTCTCTCTCCTTACTAAGAGTAGAGATTCCTTGTTGTACATTCATTTATCTCTCTGACTTTACCAAGAGTCCCGATAAGCACCTTTGGGTCATATCTTTATAACATAACTGTATATTGCCTTCAAAGATAAACACACTACTACAAAAAAGGCAAAAGACGACGGGAATTCACCGTCGTGAATTTGGTTTTCAAACCGTCGTAAAATCGAGCGACGTCTTTTGCAAAGTAAAACCACGACGCGAAATCACCGTCGTTGGTTTTACAAACCACGTCATTAACAAAAAACAACCGACGTCTGTACACTGAAAAATGAACCAAAAAATTGTCCTGGAGAAGAATAGACGACCTATTTTATACAACATCCGTAGTGTAAAAGAATACAATACGTCTTTAAATAAATAAAATATGACGTTATTAAATTATATGACGTCCAATATATTTATATAATCGTCGTGCAATAGTTTTGCCACTTCGTTTTTTCCATTAATATTGACGTGGAAATAGCGGTTATGGTAAATCACCGTCGTTGTTGTAACAAACAACGTCATTTACAAAAAAACCGACGTCTGTACACTGAAAAATGAACCAAAAAATTGTCTCGAGAAGAATAGACGACCTATTTTATACAACATCCGTAGTGTAAAAGCATACAATACGTCTTTAAATAAATAAAATATGACGTTATTAAATCATACGACGTCCAATATATTTAGATTACCGTCGTGCAATAGTATTGACACTTCGTTTTTTCCATTAATATTGACGTGGAAATAGCGGTTAGGGTAACTCACCGTCGTTGTAACAAACAACGTCATTTACAAAAAAAAACCGACGTCTGTACACTGAAAAATGAACCAAAAAATTGTCCTGGGAGAAGATAGACGACCTATTTTATACAAAAACCGTCGTGTAAAAGAAAACAATACGTCTTTAAATAAATAAAATACGACGTTATTAATTCTTACGACGTTCAATATATTTATATAACCGTCGTGAAATAGAATTGTTACTTCAGTTTTTCCATTAATATTGACGTGGAAATAACGGTTAGGGGTAAATCATCATCGTTGTTGTACCAAACAACGTCCTTTCAAAAAAAAACCGACGTTTGTATCCTGAAAAATGAACCAAAAAATTGTCATTGAAAAGAATAGACGACCTATTTTATACAAAAACAGTCCTGTGTATATATATATACTACGTCTTTAAATAAATAAAATATGACGTTATTAATATATACTACGTCTTCTATAAACGACGTAGTATGTGATATACAACGTCGTGATAATGTAAAAGACAGCCGTGTTTCTCCATTTATACGTCGTCTTTAGTAAAATAATAGTCATCTAATCCATCCAAGACGTCGTCTTTTGTAACGTTTAGGTTCGATATCTGTCCTTTTAGACGTCGGTATTATTGTCCTGAAGTCGTGTTATTTGTAATTACATGTCGGCTCTTTATCCTTCTCCGACGTGATATCGTTAATAATGTTTTAGCAATAACGTCGTATTTTTTCACTTTCAGTACACCGACGTGATATCCTTCTCCAAAACGTCATTTTTTATTGACAATTTTATGACAACGGGACGTTACTGTTTCACAGGTTTTATGAGGACCGTCGTTTTATAATCCTGAACCAGTATTTTATGTACTGATTGTTTTGTGTCCAAAACCTGCATAATGAAAGTGAAGAAAACACATTACAATTTATTACAAAATTAATGTCATCCAGTAGTGCTGTTTAGGGCATAAATAATTTCATAAATTACAAGAGCATCATTCAATCCATATATCTTCACACCCATCTCGAATATTTGGACTCCCAAACTCACCCACTAATTCATCAAATGTGTCAACATTTGGCATCCCTCTAGTAAATGGCTCACACTCAATTCTCACATCACCTAAGACATCATCACCAATAACATCATCATTATATTCTCTATTAGGCGCTGATAACACTACCGACCAACCATGATGCATCGGGTCGTCAACAAAAAATACTTGTTTGACTTGAGAAGCCAAAACAAATTGGTCATTCCTATGTCCAATTTTACTCAAATCTACAAGGGTAAATCCAAGTTCGTCGACTACAAGGCCGGAATTACTATCTATCCAATCACACCTAAAGACTTGGGATTGTAAACTTTTGGTAGTCAAGGTCCCAAATTTCTTGAATGACACCATAAAAACCCATATTTGAGAGAATTGGGTTTTTATCCTTGGCACTAGCAACTTGCATGGTATGTGCAAGTAAATAAACTCCACTGTTTTGAACTGTCCGCACATCATCTTGTGCCTTGATGTTAAATTTAATACCTTTAATAAGATAGCTCCTATATAATGGCACTGCCATGTTTGGACCAGCCGCTAGCCACCTTAAATTTTCTGATACCCCATGGTTTCCTCCCTCATCAAGTTCACTTTGAACCTGCAAATTAATCATATCTTAATTCAATCTAACATAGAAAGAAGAAAATTAAAAGTCCAATATGTTATTGAATAACATATACCTTGAAGTGTAGCCATTGAATGAAAGTGCTATTGTGCTTATCTTGCAGCCACTTTGTTCTCTTTCTAAATTTTGGATAAGCGGCCTTGATGTGGATCATATGTTCCCTACATGACACGAAAAATTCAAGCATTACGATCCCAAACATATAAGATAAACATAAGGAATAATTTAAAATGGAAACTTAAGGAATAAAACTCATACTCGATATAAGGTAGAACTTCCTCCTTATTCTCCAAGACATATAGATGTGCTTGGTTCAACAGCTCACTGTGCAACCTGATAATGGCTTTGAAACTCCTATCTTCTGACTTGATGGCACTCCAATTGTACTAATATCAGATAAATGTTCAGTGCAAAATTCTCCAGCTTCTTCAGCTATATAACGCTCCGCAATGCAACCTTCGGGATGAGTACGGTTCTGAACATACCCCTTTAGAACTTTCATATATCTTTCGAACGGATACATCCATCTAAAATAAACTGGCCCACATAGACGAACTTCTCTAACAAGATGTACTACTAGATGAACCATGATATCGAAGAATGAAGGTGGAAAGTATTTTTCAAGCAAACACAAAGTAACTACTACATCTTCTTCCAACTTATCTAGCTTGGAAACATCAACCGTCTTTGCACATATAGCATTGAAGAAGAAGCACAAACGAGTTATTGCATACCTTCAGGCTTCTCCAAAACGGAACGAATTGCCACAGGGAGCAATTGTTGCATTAAGGTATGACAATCATGTGATTTAAGGCCAAGAAGTCTTGAATCTTGTAAAGATACAAGATTTTTTTATATTTGAAGAATAACCTTCAGGGACCTTCATACCATAGAAAGAATTGTAAACCGCTCTCTCTCTGCTCTTGACAAATTCCAAGGCCCTGGAGGCAAACGAGTACTTCTTTCTCCATACTCGGGTTGCAAATCAGTTTGACCCCCATATTGTTCAATAAATCTAACCGAGCAGCAATCCCATCTTTATTTTTCCAGGGATCTCCAGCAATGTACCAATGATACTATCACAAACATTCTTCTCAATGTGCATAACATCGAGGACATGCCTCACTGGAAGGTATTTCCAATACTCAAGATCAAAGAATTTTGACTTCTTCTTCCAACAAACTCTCTCACCATCATTTTCACCTCCACCTCCCCCTTTTTTTCGATCCCCATATGTAATTAATATCTTCAACCATATGCAGTACTTCTTCTCCCGTTAATGGCTCCAGAGGCGTGCCATATTCAGGTTTCCCATTAAAAGCTGCACGTTGCCTCCTATATGGATGATTAATTGGTAACCATTTTCTATGCCCAATGTAACAAATTTTGTGGCCATTTTTCAACCTGTGACTTGGTGTATCATCGCCGCATATTGGACAAGCTTTATATCCTTTAACAACACAACCAGGATAAGTTTCCATAGGCGGGAAAATCATTAATGGTCCACAGGTAATGCAGCTTCTAAGTGTAAAATATTCTCCTATGTGTGCATCATACACTCCTCTAATCCCATCCCACAAAGATTTTAAATCATCAATCAAAGGCTCCAAGTAGATGTCTATATCATTTCCGGGTTGTTTAGGACCGGAAATCAATAAAGTCAACATCATGAACTTTCGTTTCATGCACAGCCATGGTGGGAGATTATATGTAACTAAGATAACTGGCCAACAACTATATCTTCTACTTCGAGAACTGTGGGGATTGAATCCATCAGATGAAAGAGCCAATCTCAAGTTTCTCGGCTCATTACCAAACTCGGGCCATTTATCATCAACAAGTTTCCAAGACGGGGAATCCGCAAGGGATGAGACATCTGACCGTCAATTGATTTTCTAGCAGCATGCCAAGTCAAATTCTTAGCTGTCTCATGTGATTGAAACATCCTTTTAAACCTTGGAATTGGAGGAAAATACCACAACACCTTCACTGCCACACCCTCTTTCAAGAATCCATCTTTGGTTTCCTTCCACCTTGAGATACCACAAGTAGGACAATTAGTTGAATCTTCATACTCCTTCCTATACAAGATGCAATCATTGGGGCATGCGTGGATTTTCTCATAACTCAGCCCCAAAGCACACAAAGTCTTTTTTGCCTCATACATAGAGGCTGGTATTGTATTTCCTTCTGGAAGCAACTCGCCCTGAAGTATCAATAATTCTGTAAAACATACATCACTCATCCCATATTTTGCCTTCAAATTATACAACTTCACTAATGCCGATAACTTGGTGTACTTTCTACAACCAGGGTACAATGGTTGATCTCCATCCCCAATCACATTAGGAAACTCATGATCGGATCCAAAATCACCAAAATCATTATCATCCATCTCTATTTCTTCAGACACAAAACTGTACCTACTATGGTCATCATCTTCTTCAACATTTCTACTAGCATTACTAGTTGCAATTGGTTCCCAAGGTTCTCCATGAAATGTCCAATTCTTATAGCTTTGGTCAACTCCATTAAAGTATAAGTGATCCCTTATAATTCCAACCCCAAACAATTTCAAATTCGCACATTTAACACATGGACAACGGATATGCGTTGTAGTTAGAAGATTTTCCACAGAAAATTGCAAAAATGCTTCCACCCCTAACTCATATGCCTTCGATCTTCTATCCGAGTGCATCCATGACTTATCCATCTTGGACACTATATCCTATTATCTATAATAAGGTGAAAAGACAAGCAATGATCTATAGCAGATTATATAAGGTTTTAATAGCAAATAATATAGTATACAGACGACGGTTTTTAAACAACAACAGACGTATTACACATATATAGACGACGGGTTTTAAAAAAACGTTGTCTAATGCTAGCAAGAAACAGACGCCAGCGAACTTGAACCACGACGGTAGTTAAAACAAGCGTCGTGGTATATTTTTATAGACGACGGTTTGTTAACAAACCGTCGTATGCATAAAAAGGATTTCGAAATCCAGTTTATTTTAAAAAACCCAGAATATATTCAGAACACAACATATTCATTAATTTTTATGTAGGGTATTAAGAACACAACATATACATTAATACTAAGCACAAACCAACATATACTAAGCATGAAAACATTAAATCCATTCCCGATTCATAATAACAGAGAGTATTAAAAGATTCGAACAAGATTAAACCCTAAACCCGATTCATGAAAACATTAAACATTAAATCCATTAACCCATACCGTCTACAACATTAAAAAATCACAAAACCCTTTACCACAGAACTGAATATCATTCAATGAATTTACAAGCATGAGATTAGGGTTTGCACTTACAGGTAGGCAGAGCTCACAGCTTATGGCCAACTTGGATTCGACGGAGTTGTAAACTTGGCCAACTTGGATTCGACGGAGAGACCAACTTTGAATTAGAGTTGAAGTGAGAGAGCGGAGCGAAATGTTTTAGGACACAGACTATGGTCAACTTGTATAAGAGTTAGAGCGAAATCTGAAAATTTTAGGTCGAGCTGAAATTTTTAGAAAGCGCGCTTTTTAAAAAACATCGATGGAAACAAAAACACAATCGTCGTTAAAAGTTCAACCTAAACATGACGCTTATTTTAAAAATGACGTCGTTGTAAATATACATACGACGCAAACCCAAACTACCGTCGTTAAAATGACATCTATACCCTAAACCCTAAACCCTAAACCCTAAACCATAAAATATAAACCCTAAATTTTATATATATATATATATATTTAAATAATTATAGAAAAGGATTTATGGTTTTAGGGCCTAATATATATTAACCATAAACCCTAAACCCCAAAAATAAACCTTTATCCCCATAAACCCTAAACCCTAAACCATTAAAGTATAAGTGATGTTGTGACTCATGAAAACATTTTACTTTTTGGTGGTAATTTTAAATTTGTATAACTCAAAATTAATTTTTTAAAGCTTAAGGGGGAAGAAAATATCACAATGACTTCATAGGAGTTGACGTTGCATTTTTTGGATTTATTTTAAATTTATTATGAATATTTGAATTGAATGGAATAAAATATTATTAATAAAACCCACAAACCACGTCGGCGTTAATAAATTAACGACGTTTTAACTAATATAAACGACTTAATTTTAACAACAAACGTCGTTTACAGTTCAAACCATGGCCATTTTTACAAAGAAAACGACGTACAAACCATTTTCCACGACGTAAACTCTTAACCTCTCGCCGTCTAATGTCAATCAAACAACGTCGTCTATATAACCAATAAAGTCGTTTTAACAAAAATTTACGTCCCTTTTAAAAAAAATATGACGTTGTTATGTGTGTACAACGTCATTTTAAAGAAACCAAGGTTTAGAAATGCGCTCTTCGTAAATCATCGACGGAAAAAAATAAAACCGTCGTTAAAAATGACATCTATACCCTAAACCCTAAACCATAAAATATAAACCCTAAATTATATATATATATATATGTTTAAATAATTATAGAAAAGGATTTATGGTTTTAGGGCCTAATATATATTAACCATAAACCCTAAACCCCAAAAATAAACATTTATCCCCCTAAACCCTAAACCCTAAACCATTAAAGTATAAGTGATGTTGTGACTCATGAAAACATTTTACTTTTTGGTGGTAATTTTAAATTTGTATAACTCAAACTTAATTTTTTAAAGCTTAAGGGGGAAGAAAATATCACAATGACTTCATAGGAGTTGACGTTGCATTTTTTGGATTTATTTTAAATTTATTATGAATATTTGAATTAAATGGAATAAAATATTATTAATAAAACCCACAAACCACGTCGGCGTTAATAAATTAACGACGTTTTAACTAATATAAACGACTTAATTTTAACAACAAACGTCGTTTACAGTTCAAACCATGACCATTTTTACAAAGAAAATGACGTACAAACCATTTTCCACGACCAAAACTATTACTTCTCGCCGTCTAATATCAAGAAAACAACGTCGTCTATAGAACCAAGAGCGTCGTTTGAACAACCTTTTACGTCGCTTTTAAAAACTGTGACGTTCTTATGTGTCTGCAACGTCTTTTTGAAGAAACTACGGTTTTTCACAACATGAAAACCTCAACAAATTTGTTTCAGCATGATCTTGGGTTTTTCACAACATGAAAACCTCAACAAATTTACAGAGACGTTGACGTCAACAAAAACTTGCTAATTCTAACCAATTTTGTACAAAAACTTGTCTAATTCTAACAAAATTTGTACATTTTATAAAAATGTTTAATTATGCTAAAATTCCTCTACTCCATATGAACACACACAAACTCTGCCCATTCTTTCCTAACTTCGTCAATGGCAGCTTGGGGGTATGGCGCTTGATTCTTTCCTTTGGCAAACTGCAGTCCATAAACAAAGATTAATCTCACAGACGACGCTATTATTCATTTACCGACGTAGTATATATATTCAACGACGGTATTTTTAATTTACCGTCGTTGATAATATAAAAACCCACATAAAAATAAATCTGAAAATTTTCTTCTTACCGTCTTCTCAAATTCAGGGAAGTATCCTTTATGATGTCTCTCATGAAGCGCATGACATAATACCCGCATTCTACACTGCTTGGTTACTTTGGAGTGCCGGGCAGAGTTTTCCAAAGAGGTGTTTTACGGCCTACTCTGCCTATGTGTGTATTATACATTTTTAGAGCAGAGTTCACTATGTTTTTCCCGTCCTCATCCACAACACGATTTCCAAGCAGTGGATCCAGAAAATAGACGGTCTCCTTCTTTGCTCTCACAATGATCAAGACCCAATGACGGCTGCTCAAAATAAATATAAAGGTTAAATAGTTTTATATGAAGAGCATCATACAAACAAAATCCTGTTTTTTGTTTGGAGACTAACCTTGGATTGTAAGGCACAGGAAAATCTGTTCACCATCTGTTTTTTGAAGTCGAACTGGCTACGATATGTGATCTTTCATTAATGAACCAGCGTCGGCACTAACTCCGCAGGGTCTATAAAGCCAACCATATTCACCATATTTGCAGCTTTCAGATGATCAAACAGGCACCTAAATATATGAATTGAAACCATGAGTGTTTTTTTTTTAAAACATAAAGGAGAGTGTCGATTTCTTCCATATATACTGCAACGCAGGTAGCCCCAATTTCTTCCATGCCAGCAAATTGGGTAATATCTTCATGCAAGACGAAGGTGTTACGATCTATGCCAAACACCTCCTTCTCAATAGTAAAGGACATAGCCTTCTCCTGAGGTTTTAGTGTCGATTCAACATAACTACAAAGGGATTGTAAAGAAGATGGCAACTCCAGCTTTGAATAATCTGGTACTTCAGGATCTCTGTTTGAACAAATAAAGCAACATAAAGTGACGTGGTAAATAAATAACAACGACGTTTTAAATAAAAAACGTCGTCTTAAAATGAGTTAAACGACGGTAAAAAAAAATACCGTCGTAATGAATACTTTATTACGTCGTTTAAATAAAACCGACGTCTAATTCAAATGCAAAATTCATAATTAATGAATTTACCTTTTCAATTTTCTCTTCTCCAACACTCAATTGCTGTTATAATAAATAAAGAGAGATATATATATATATATATATATATATATATATATATAAGAAAGATTGTACAACAATTTAAACATTCAACTAAATAAAAAATGGCGTGGAAATTTAAAACAAACGACGGTTTAAAGAAAATAAAACAAATGAAAAAGGGAAAGTTATGAGAATTTACCTTTTCATCTTTCTTTTCTTCAATCTTTTCTACATCCCCAGATTTCTGTTATAAGAAATAAAGAAATATATATAAGACATTGTACAAAAAGTAAAAAAAATGAAAAAGTAAAATTAAATTAAACCGTCGTGGTCCTGAAAAACAAACGACGGTATGTTAGAATTACAGACGTCTATATTTAATTAGACGACGGTAAATAATAAACGTCGTGGTATTTCATATACTACGACGTTATGTAAACTTGTACAACAATTTAAACATTCAATTAAATAAAAACTGCCGTGGAAATTTAAAACAAACGACGGTTTAAAGAAAATATAGACGTCTGAAAATTGAAAAACAAATTAAAAAGGCAAAGTCATGAGAATTTACCTTTTCATCTTTCTTTTCCTCTATATTTTCTACTATCTTTTCTACATCGCAGATTTCTGTTATAAGTAATAAAGAAATATATATGACATTGTACAAAAAGTAAAAAATTAAATTAAACGACGTTAAATAAAGAATTACGACGGTAATGAGAATTGGAAAAAAAAATGAAAAAGGCTAAGTTATGAGAATTTACCTGTTCAACTATCTCAAGTATCTTTCCTTCTACTCTCTTTTCTACTTCCCCGGATTTCTGTTTTAAGAAATAAAGAAATATATAAATGACATTGTACAAAAATTAAGAACAAATAAATAAACCGTCGTGGTAAACTTTAACAGAAGGCGGTATAATAATTACGGACGTCTAAATAACATCAAACGACGGTGTAATAAAAAATGAGTCGTGGTATAACTTTAACACGACGGTAAATATAAACAAGAAACAGAGAATTCAAAGTTCAAAAACGTTACCATTTTCTTCCGCTTTTCCCCATTCTTGTCAGTATCCTCCTCAAATTGAAGGGCTCTAACATCAAGTGCCCAGAGCAGCTTGCTTTGTCCGACATTGGATTTTTGGGACTTTGCCCTTGGATTTGGGACATTGTATTCAGTTTCAGCATGCTTTGATCAAAATTGGGGATGAGTTTGGAAAGCTGACTCAGGCAAATTTTCCCTCTCAGCTTCTACCAATTGCTTGGTCCTAGCCTCCATCTTTAAACTCTCTTCCCTTGATCTAGCCTCCATTTTCAAAGTCTCTTCTTGAAGGACAAGTCTTACACTTTCCTTCAATTGATCGGCAAACTTTACCTTCTATTGTCTAGGTAAATTGAAGTATTGCTTAGGGGAAACCCCAGCCCTACCCCTCTAACTCTTCCTGGATGCTCGGGACCCAAAGCCATTGTCAAAACATCATTGGTTCCTAAAGGAGAAAGAGTGCCTTCAGAGACTTGCTTTTGCAAATCATCCTAACAAAAAGACATAATAAAAAGTCAGAATAAGAAAACAAACGACGGTTATTTATAAAAAAATCGACGTAGTATAATATTTCACACGACTCAATAACATAACAATCGACGTAATATAATATTACAGACGACGCTAACTAAATACCGACGTTATTAATTATTAACACGACGTCAATAATAAACCACCGACGTCTTATGATATAATTACAAAAAACGGAGCATGGATTCCAGATTCAGACCTTTAACGACACGTTTTAAAATATTTCGACGTAGTAAATCTTTTCACACGACGTAAAAATATAACAGGAGACGTAATAAAAATTTAAAAACAGAGTGAGTAGGCTTACAATTAATTTTGCTTTCTCTGCAGTCTTTGGATCCGGGATGTTACCATGTTTGTCTTCTCTTGCTTTTTTCCATAAGGTAGATCGATCAATATCTACCCCAGGCATGATTTCCTTCAAGTCCTCCTTAAAACCAACATATCCTTTTCGAGACAATCGATGATTGTACTCGAAGTTTCTCCCTCCTCTGTGATTGTTCTTCATGCACAGCCCCAAATTTTTCAGATAACCTTGAAGCTACAAAGGCATCCCATTGAGCTTTCTCTATGAATTTGTATGTTTCAGGGGGCTGCCTTAATCTTTCCTGCTCCTTAATGAATGGAAGGATATGAAACCTCGTTAGTGTAGACTTGAAATCCTTCCATTTCTTGGCGGCAGAAGATAGCACCATTTTCTTGCCCCCTTTACCAACCACAAAAGCCATGTCAACGGCTTCCCAAATCTACTCTTTTATATCCTTGGATATTTGAACCCGTTTCTTGTCCACAAGTGGGACTCTGGAGCGTGCCAACACACCAATGTAGGACTGCATCTCATTATGTGCACGGCCATATGGTTTCCCTTCTTCATTGTACTCAACAACAGGCTTGATTTTCTGAATTTTTCTCTGCACAACACGGGGCATTGTGCTCATACCCCGACCTGACTTTGGCTCCTCAAAAATAGTTGCCGTGCTGCCCGTTCTCTAGAAGATGAAACAAACTTCATCTTCTTCGAGGACTTGGTTTGAGGATTTACACCTCTAAGCTCCTTCTTCGAGGATTCATTTTTTTTCAAGCCAGACTCCTTACTTTGGGATTGAGAAACCATGGTTACAAACAAATTAAACTTGCAAGTGAAAACATATCAGTGAAATTAAGAAAAACCACGACGATTATTTATAAACTACGACGTATTATAATATTTCAAACGACGTAAGAACAAAACAACCGACGTAATAATAAATTTACATGACTGTAATTAATAACCGACGTGATAAAATATTACAACGACGTCAATAATAAACAACCGACGTCTTATGTTATAATAAAAAAAGAGTATTAAATATTACAACGACGTTAATAATAAAAATTCGCGTGGTATTGAAAATAAAACGACGTAAATATTAATATACCGTCGTCTATACCACAAAAACAAATTACGAACAGCGTAAAATATTTTCAGCAGAAAAATAATTAAAATGATTTTCGAAACAAAAACCATTGTTCAGAGACATTAAACATGCGATGAATATATCCTTAAAAATCAAAAACAAAAAAAGGATATCATTTTAAAAAACAACGACGAACACTTTCACACGACGCTAGGGTGATGACGAACCGTCGTGGTCTATAAATCTAACCACGTAAATAACAAGCTACCTTCGTCTTATTTAGTTGAAGTAAAAGAACCAGAGTAGTGTTCAAACTTGGAAACTTTTCGTCTTTGTCTGCAAATTTTATCAAACTTGGAAAGAAAAAATGTAAAAAGATTTAAAAAAACAAAAATGATATAAGCATGCAAAACAGGAAAGCTTTCTTCTGGAGTTTGGTGTTTCAGTTCAGAAGATGAAGACGAAGAGGAGATAAGCTTGAAAGTTTGAAACGTTCTTGGAGAATGAAAAATGAGAGAAGCTTGAAAGTTTTTGTCGGGTTTGGAAACAGTGCAAGTATGGGTCAGGAAGGCGAAAAGTTTAAAATAATAAAAAACCGTTTCATAAAAACGACGCTATTAATAGTATGCGCCCTAGTATGATACATTATACGGCGCTATTTTTAACACTGCCCTAGAATATTACTTTCCACGACGGTATGTTTTAATGAAACGACGTTTTAAATCGAATTACACGACGCATGTTTCTTCAAAAAAGATGAATCGTCATTTTCCAATTTACCCAACGACCTTATATTCAATAATACCGACGTGAAAAATTAATACCACGGCGTTTTAATTACTCATACCGTTGTGTAAGTTTTTTAATTACACAATAAATTAATTTTCCAAAAAATTACAACGTCGTTTTTATATAGCGGCGTTGTTAAATAATTTATACGACCTTATTTTAAATTTAAACGACGTGTATGTTATATATAAACATCGATAATGTAAAAAAACCGACGTGGTATATACGATTTGTTTATAAATAATGGGTTTTCTGTCTTTTCTGCGTCTTCATTTTTCAATTAGGGTTTCAACTTTTTCTCACCTCTCTGGAGGCACATCACCTCTCTGTCTCACCTCTCTTTCATTTTTCAGTTTGGATGTTGATGTGTGTGTATCTGAAAGACACAAACACACACACACACATCATCTAAAAAATTGTCTTTCTCGGCAGAAGGAGAACAAGGTCTGCATTAGGGCCAAGCATGGGTTTGCTACATCCTCCTGTGTAGCAAGGGTGGAACCAGCCTTAGAACCTGCATGGGTTTGCAGCCGCACTTGCCCGTTTGAAGGCATACGAGGGCACAACCCACAACAGGTTCTAAGTCTGGTTCCACCCTTGCTACACAGGAGTTTTCAAGAAACAGTTGATTTTGATGAAAATGGGAATCGAGGAGTGAGCTTTTCATACTTTGTTGATTTTGATTTTATGAAATTATTAGATATTCATCTGTGGCTGTGCAGGAGCTTGAGAACAAGAGGAAGGAGAGGGCCCAGCTTGCATATGAGAGGAAGAAACGGTTGAGACCTTCCTTGGCGGCTGAGACAAGCTTCTTTCCCTCAAACTCCTTGTGAGAGTAATTGGCACATCATCCACTTCTAAAACATTGCCTTTGTTCATTCTGGTTCGATTATGATGAGGAACAGAGTTCATTCCTGGTAATGATAGACGAATAATGGCATAAAATTTGTACGTCGTTAATTTAACAAACCGTCGTGGTTAGTACAATTATGCGACAATAGAGTTATGGATACCATCGTAGTATAGTATAATTAAAAAGTCGATAAATTTATATTTACAGTCGTGGTAACTTAATTTAAATCGTCGATTTTTTTTGTAATTAACCGTCGTAGATTCCTTTGAATTTATGCGTCGCTGACTAAGAAAATTGGGTCGTGTTTATTAATTAATTAACACGGCGTCTTATTTTTATGTAGTCGTCTTTACTTTCTACGGCGGTGATTTCATAGATACAAGTCGTTGTTTTTAGGTTCAGATTTTAACTCTGAAAATACCTTTGTAATAAGACGTCGCTTTTTAATTTGGTGCGTCGTGGTTTCAAAATATCTATACGTGTGCCATTTTTTAGGTGTTTAAAGTATGTTTCTACGGACGGGTTTCTATTACCGTCGTCTTTAAAAAACAACGACGGTTTTTTGATCTACCATCGTTGTTTACTGGTCTTCTTTTGCCCTTTTTGTAGTAGTGACAACATAGCCACAAGACAACTATGATGTCTCATGTCTTAGGATGAGTTTACACCATTGCAACTTATGAGTTCTAGTTTGACATTTGAGTAAAGACTTCCATTCTAGAACTCATATTTATGATCACGTTAAGTGTACTTGTTCCCGGCAAGCACCTACACAAATATCTTGGTGCCACTACACTCAGTGACTTGAGAACTTGTCATCCTCTAATTAAAAAAGATATTATGTGTACTGGTCTCTGTGGAAGATCAATGCCCCATTGATAATTCTGTGACCAGGAACACTTAAACCATGAGAAGTCTCAATATGTGCAATATGATAACATAATTAATTCTCATATCCTCTTTCATATTCCTAGGACTATTGTTGTTTTACATTTATGGTTATTGGAATAGGAATCATGGAATGAAATTAACTATCTTGCCCATAAATAACTTAATAAGTCATTACAAAAGATGTCCTTAACATTAACTATTACATAATTAGTTGGCTTCAAGGGCATACTACTAACAACATCCACACAAGCAGAGCAATTCTAGTCATACACTTGTTTGGATGCATCCACACAAGTAGAACGATCTGTAGCCCTAGTTAGGGGTGGGAATCAATCCGGCCGATTCGGTTACACCGGCTGAACCGATTATATTGGTTTGGTTTGGGTTTGACCAAAGAAAAAGTCAACAGTTTCAAAAACCGATCCGAACCAGTTTGGTTTGATTCGGCTGCAGTTTGAGCATTTTGTAAACTGTCCTAAACCGAACCGGACTGATTAAAAATAAATTTATTATTTGTTAAATATATTTTACATGTGGCAAGGCTTGAGTGGTTATTTGTAACTCACGGATCTAGTCTCTCTCTACCTCTCCCTCACATTTCTCTCAGCCTATCCTTCGTTTCCTAACCCTAGCCGCGCACAACACTTACTACTCTCATCTCATTGCATCATTCATCTCCATCTTCATCATCTTTGGCAGACAATGTCATCACCTTTGGACTCTTCGTTGTCTCCCTAGTGTAACCTCTCTCTCTCTCTGTGTGTATACTTGATGGTTTTATAACTTCATATCTCTCATGTTTAATGTGCTGTAAGTTTAATGAGTTTGAATGTTTAAATTTCTATTTTTTCTATTTTCGGTGAAATTACTGGATCTTCTCATTAGTTAGATACATATGGGTCTTCATTTTGTCTTTTTTCTAGTGAAATTAGTGGGTCTTCTATTAGATTGGGAGAGGGAGAGGTGGGTTCTGCGATGGTGATGATGATGTGTGGGTACAATGGGGTGGGGTGGGTGGGATTTGCAGAAAGTTAAAAGAGAAGATGGGGTATTTGATTAATATACATATTCTATTTTAATTTTTTTTAGAAGACAACTCTTTTTATACATTATTCTATTTTTAAAAGATTATTCTTTTTTTTCTTAATATCTTTACATTTTGATGTTTTTTTGATATATATTTTGATGAAAAATATGTGATTGAGTTTTTTATATAGGTGTTGCTTCTAATAATTCATCAGCTATAGATGAATCTGCAGAAGAGGTTCAAGGCTCTCAAGCTCACACATGTACTTCCATTTAAAAAAACATGTCTTTCATTATTCTTTTAAATATTATATTAGCATATCTGTAAGTAAAGTAAGATGTTTTCTATGGCAGCAAGGGTTGAAGGCTCTCAAACTCAGACTGTGGTGATAATGATCTTCCACCTTTACCTCCCTTGAAAAAGAGAAAACCGACTAGGAAGCCAAGTGAAGTGTGGAATCACTTCGAAAAATTTGAAACTAGTAATCCTTCTGAACTAATTCGAGTTAGATGCAAGTATTGTAAAATTGCTGATTACAAGACAACTTATCTATGCATATTGCTGAATTGTATGTGGAAGATGATTGTTATGTTGTCACAAAGACAGCCGGTGTCAAAGCACTTTTGTTCAAGCTTTATGGGTTGTATGAGGTATGTTTTGTTAGTAATCCAACTCAAAGTGGTAGTAGTTGTAGTACACCTTCAATGGTTAGTAATCAAGCTCAAAGTGGTAGTAGTTCTCAGTCCTCAAATTTTGGAGGTGATAAGAAAAAGGCTATGAAAGAAAAGTGGAAAAAGAGGCAAGAAGATAAAGAGGCAGTAGTTCTATCTCATGAGATAGATATTTGTAAGATGCTGCAGAATAGGATGTTGAAGAGTTTGATATTTTAAATTGGTGGAGGGTGAATGCTTCTAAATATCCAGTGTTGGCAACCATTGCAAGGGATGTGCTTGCAATTCCAGTCTCTACAGTTGCCTCATAATCTAGTTTTAGCACGGGAGGGAGAACAATTAACTCGTTTCATAGTTCGTTGAGTCCTGCTATGGTTGAGGCTTTGATTTGTACACAGAATTTAGAAGTTGAGCTTGCCATTGAAGAGATGGAGTTCTATGAAACAATTGAGTCAGGTAATAACATATCTCTTTTAATTGTTTATAACTTGTGTGTTTATTATGTTGAAACTAAATTTGTGATTGTGTTTATTATGGGGCCTTTACATGTTTCTTGTGATTGAGAATGGAAATGAAGATATGCTGCGTATTGTTTTTTGTTTTTTGAAAATTCTAGTTTGATTTGTATTAATTAGTTGGATATTGAAGTTTATTTCTATTAGTACGCAAATGTGGGATTGTATGCATGTTGAACTTTGTTTTCCTGGAAATTTGCTTAACTTTCCATGTTTGATGTATTGCATTTTTGGATTATTTGATGATAATTTTGATATTTGTGCTTGGATCAGTTTCTGTTGTAGGATGTTTGTTAACAGGTTCTTTGTTATTGTAAGATGTTTTGTTTTATGTCTAAACCGGCCGAACCAAACTGCACCAAACCGATTATGAATGGTTTGGTTTGGTTTGGTTTTCATTTTGATTGTAACTAAAACCGAATCGAACCAAACCGTCATATTGGTTTGGCCGTGATTTTGAGGTGAAACCGATCCAATTCGGACTGTGCCCACCCTTAGCCCCAAGTCATAGAGCACTTTCAAAATCAATGTGGGCGTTAACCCATTTATAACACAAAGTGCACTCACCCATTACTAAAACGAGATCTCTCACCCATTATAACAATTTTCATAAGCTTTACAAACTTTCCCGACTGTCAATGCATTAATATATAGAAAACCAAGTCCATATATAAAGCCCTTCCCTCAAAACTCACTTAATGCTCAACTTATAAGTTCATAAGAAAAACATATATATTAGCCGACTTGACTTGTAAAACTTTCATAGTCAATTTTGAAATCATGAAAGAGCTACAATCGCATTACCAATAGTAAGCATTTGAACCACTTCCTCAAAACCCCAGATGCCACATCCTGGGATCGGCTCTACCGTAGCACGATATTGTCCGCTTTGGGCCCCCTTCTTTGCCCTCACGGTTTTGTTTCTGGGAACTCACGAGTAACTTTCTAGTGGGTCACCCATCCTGGGATTTCTCTAGCCTCAACTCGCTTAATTTCGAAGTTCCCATGAATCCGAAGCCAGTGAGCTCCCAAAAGGCCTCGTGCTATATGGAGGTATGCATGTACATATAAGGCACATCATCCCTTCTCTGTTGGTCGATGTGAGATGTTACACCAGATATGCATAGTAAGCAAAATATTTCACTAAAACCATTTGGAAAAGAAAGCCCACTCAAAAACACATCATAACCATTTGGTCTTGACCGAGTCGGCGAGGCCCACCATGGCCCACGACCTCTGATCTCCGGTTTGAAAATTTCTATAAGTCAATAGTGGTCCACCAGATACGTCTTGGGAGTTTAAACGTTCCAACGTTCACATTATCCTCGATCGCATAAACATATGATGATCGACTAACCTAACCCTAGAATCCTCAAACCAGCAAATTCAAACCTCCTATTCCAAATCCATAAACTCCTACACGATCCTAGGAATACAAGGAACCATATATCCTAAAATGGGACTGATCGAAACAATTCGATCGTATCAAACCTAACGATTGAATCTTGCCAATCCAAGCATACTGTCGGATCAGAATGACGTAAGGGTAATTTTAGGACAAATTTGGTCGTCGGGCAAGGCCTATACAAAATTTTTTAGAGGGACAAGGGAAACAATTTTTGTACTTGGCTAGGGTAGTCGGTTTCGCCCGAAAACTTACCCAAAACGGTAAAATCGACCCCAACTACCTACACCATCAGTTAGAGTACGAAGAGTGGATGGAGTTTCATACCTGGATCGACAGAAATGGTCGCGAAATCGCCAGGTAATGGCGTCGAAAAATCTCGAAACCTACAAAGTCGAATAGAGTCACTGCTCGCAGTGACTATCGCGAGAGAAAGAGAAAATTGGGAAGAGAGAGTGAGAAAAAGAAGGCTGCCTATATTTTAAAATTTGATTTTCTCCAAAATTACGATTATGCCACAAGACTTCATTTGAACCTTATGTCTTCGTTATAAGTCGAAATTGAGCCCAATCATGTCTGTGAACTCGATATAGGGTCTTACGCGTGTTTGTGAACTCTTTTCGGCCGAGGCTCGGATGGAAGGAACTTTTGTTCCTTCTTTTTAGTGCGGGGTGTGCCACCACCAAGCCACGAATTTGGGCTTGAATGGAAGGTGAGTAAATGGATATGTTGCGCTTCTGACTTCTAACCAAGTGATTGATTGGCCAAGCAAGGAACCTCCTCTTGGCCTAGATTCTTTCACTTCCTCGGGCTTGAGGATGGTTAGGCTTCGTATGGATGTTTTTGTGATTTTTAGGTTTTTTTAGTGAAAATGGCACAATTAAATTAAACGTGCGTTTAAATGTAAAGACAAGAATTAAAGTGCGATAAAATAGATCAAAGCGATAAAGAAAGCACGAACGAAATAAAAGCGATAAGAACGATAAAATAACTTAAACTTGAAATTAAACTTAATGAAAATGCGATAACAATGAAAAGTAAAGCAATTGAAATAAACTTGAATTTAAATGATAGGGATGGAAAAGGAAGAACTTTCTACATTAGGTGCTTGACAAGTAAAATTCTAAATCTAGGAAAAGAAAAGTGCTAGACGAAAAATAGGTTTGAGTGTCTGATGATGTGTGTCTTCTGCCTTCGTTTGGTGAGGTTTATTTAGGGCGCTCGTTGGCCCATAGGCTAGCCATTGAATGGCCAAATGTCAACTCTTTAAAATTCTTTCCTTTCGAGGCTCCCTAAATCCGAAGGACTACATTGGTGGAGATCTTCTGATTGCTTTATTCTCTCTTGTTTTGGAATATTCTGAACTATCATCAATCTCTTTGATTTCTTTCCTTGTAAGGCTACCTCCACGGGCATACTCCTCCAACAATTCTCCTAGGCAAAGACCTCCAATCCGGTTGCTTTTTGCAAGGGGAAATCCAGGCACTTTTTACATTTTTGTGGGCATATTCAAAAGCACACTTTTTTGGGTTCATCTTTAATAGCTGCCTTCGCATTCTCTCGAAGGCCGACCGAAGGTCATCCAAGTAACTTGATCTAGACTCTGACTTTATATCCACATCATCGATGTAAACTTCTAAGTTTCGATTGACCATGTCATGGAAAATGGCATTCATTGCCTGTTGATATGTGGCCCCGAAGTTCTTTAGGTAGAATGGCATCATCACATACTTAAAGGTTCCAATGGAGCTGGGGCATCTGAAGGTTGACTTGTGGACATCCTCCTCGGCTATGAAAATTTGATTATAACCAAAGTGCCCATCCAGGAAGGACAAAACTTCATGCTTGGCCGCCCCATCAACTAAGAGGTCGGCTATGGGCATAGGGATATTCATTTTTGGGAGTTGCAAGATTAAGATTGCGAAAATTGACACATATTCTTATTGCTTAGTTTTTTTTTCTTTATAGGTACAATATTTGAAAGCAATTCTACATATCTACCTGGCCTAACAAATTTGGCTTTCATAAGCCTTACAATTTCTTCTTTAACTTGTAACTCTACTTTCGTCGACATTTGACGGGGCAGCTGCTTGAAGGGCTTAAAATCTTCCACCATTGGTAGGCGATGCTCGACCAAGTCACAACTCAATCCGGGCATCTCAGTCTAATCCCAAGCGAAGCAATCCTTGAACTCTCTTAAAAGCTCTTCCACCTTGGCCAGAAGTTCTAGCTCCATTAGACCACTGATGTAGATTGGCTGATGATTGTCTTCTATCCCCAAGTTGATCTCCAACAGAGGGTCTTGGACTTCCGCCTTCGAATCATCCATCTCGCTTGGTGCCAACTCTACTTCCTCGATTTCAAGTGCATAATCTTTTGGACCTTCATGAAGAAATTCCATCAAGTTAGCAGTGGACCTATGCTCGGCTGCTCTCTCGGTCTAAAAACCATATAGCCATCTCAAAGTGATGCCACCGCCATGCTCATACACTCTTCCAGAAATCCTAGGCATGAATCCATAGCTTGGGCTTGGACCTCTGAGCACCTTGGAATAATATGGGATGACTTTCTCCTACCCGGCCCCAATACTTCTCTAGTCCAACCGTCAAACTTCTCCAGCTTGGCCGCTACTCAAGCTTGGTCGTTACTCAAGCCCGGCTGCAACTCAAGCCAGGCTGCAACTCCCCAAGCCCGGTCGCAACTCAAGTTCGATTGCAACTCCTCAAGCCCGGTCGCTACTCAAGCTGGGCTGGTACTTCTCAAGCTCGACCGCTCCTTAAGCCCAGCTGCTACTCAAGCCCGACCTCCATTTCTCCAAATCTCCAAGCCCGGCCAGCTCCAAACTCCTCCAAGATTTCTCCTAGGCCAAGACCTCCAATCCAGCCGCTTTTTGCAAGGGAAGTCCAGGCACTTTTACATTTTTGTGGGCATATTTGTTTTGCCCAATTTTTGCTAAAGGAGCGCTTGGTTTTTGAAGAAATAAGGAAGCCCGGCTCTTTGTGTTTTCGAATGGTGCTAAGGTTGGGTGAATTTTCACCACCCCCAAACAAATCCATTCAGCTATTTGTTCTACATCATTCATGTGTGTATTCAACATAAGATGTGTCTGTTTGGATCTGTTGTTGCTGATTTACATTTTTTGGGATTAACGTTTGCAGCGTTTTATAAGTTTTGTATATTTTTTATGCTTTATTTGTGATTGATATGATAAAATTTGTAGCTGCACCACTCAAATGGAGTCTGAAAATGCACAACAAGTTAATGGAAAAGGGAAGAGCAAACAAGATTATAATTCTTGGAGTGTGGAAGAGAGTAGAATGTTGTTGCAACTCATGGTTGATGCTACATTTCGTGGATGGCGTGATGCAAATGGAATGCTAAGCAAGGCAACTGTAGAAACCAAAATACTCCTCAAGATAAATGAAAAACTTTGGTGTCACAAAACCTATTCTCAATACCAGAGTCAATTGAAATACTTTAAAAGAGAATACCAAAATATTCACAGCTTCTCCGTCATAGCTCTAGGTTTGGGAGGGATCCAACCACAAAGAAATTCACTGCTCCTGAAGAAGTTAGGAAAGACTACTTTAAGGTTAGGTTATTAAATTTTCTTTAAATAATTCTGTTTGGTAATTAACTTGAATACATAATTCTATTAAATAATAATAATTTGATTGTTTTTGTTATAGTCCTACCCAAAAGACTCAAGTCTTCATACAAAAATTTGTAAGGACTATGAGGATCTGCAAATTGTAATTGGGAATGCAACTGCTATTGGAAGAAACTCATTGAATTGGGTGATGATATTGATGCAAGAAATTTTAGGGTGGAAGATACACATGTTGGAATAGAGGACTTTGTTTTTTATGATGAAAGTTAGTCTTTATACCAAATCATAATGAACTACCACACCAAGATCCACCACTCGGAAATTCTTCTTCATCCTTACCCTTTCAGGCCACTAATTATGAAGGTCCCTCAGAAAGCTCAAGCCAGAGGAAACAAACTAGAACAAATTTGGAAGGGAATGCTATCTCAAATGAGACCACCCAACAAGCTGTGGGAAGAATTAGCCTTAGCATTGATTCAATTGCCACCAACTTCCCGGGAGTCTATAACTATTGGAAAAAGGAGAGAGAGAGAGAGAGAGAGAGAGAGAGAGCAACAGAGTTATATGTGGGATGTCATTAAGGAGACCCCAAATTTGGAAGAATGTGCTTGTTATAAAGCACTTTTTTTGTACAAAAAAGGATGCATTTTTAAAAATGTCCCCTGGGGAGCGCTCAAATTGGATATCCTACAATTGGGAATGAGTGGTTTTTTGAGGTTTTTGGGAATGACTGGTTTGTTTGGAATGATTGATTTTTGGTTAATAATGCATCAGGATATTTGGACTATTTGTTTTGTTTATCAAACATTGTTGTTTATGTTTAAATACTCTGTTGGTTATTAAATAGTTGATGATGAATTCATCAACTCGTTTTGCTTTTTCTGAATCCTTTATTTCTTTTGGAAATTTGGAATTTTTTATTAGGTCCAGTGCATATGTGTGACTTGTGATTTGTATGTTGTAGCTCCAGTGCATATGTAACTTTATTATTAATTGTGTTTGTAATTTGTATATCATTTTATTTAGGCAGTATCAATATATATAATGGAGGTCGAAGAAATTGAGAGGCAAGAAATTGAGGAGGACAAAGAAATTTAGGTAATAATTTGGAATTTAAGCAGTACCTCATGCATTGAATGAGATTATCATGCATAGTGGAAATATTGAACGTCCATTAACCATGTGAGCAATTTGTATGAAAGGATATAATTATATACATTATGTATTGAATGATGATTCAGAGCATTTCCGAGAAAGGTATAGAATGTATCCTGATGTGTTTAGAAAGTTATGCAGTATTATTAGAGAAAAAACACTCTTACAAGATACAAAATTCATTTGTGTAGAAGAAATGGTTGCAACCTTTTTGCTTATTGTGGATCAAAATAATAGATATTGTCTAGTACGTGATACATTTGGCCGATCCCACTTCACTACTAGTAAAAATTTTAACAAAGTTTTAAAGGCCTTGAACACAATTGCTAGCCAAACCTGGATTCGCGGTACTAGCTAAAAGGTTTTACCCATACTTTAAGGTAAATGTGTTTTATGGTGCAACTTGTTTTATTATACTTTTTCATTTAATAATATCTTTTGTGCTTTTGTGTTTATTTCAGGATTGTGTCGGAGGTATAGATGGCACTACATATTCCAACAATGGTAATAGGGTGAGACGTAAGTAGCTATCATAATTGTCTCGGTACAATATCACAAAATGTATTAGCAACTTGTAACTTTGATTTGGAATTCATATATGTTCTTAATGGGTGGGAGGGCTCAGCTCATGATTCAAGAGTATTACATGATGCTTTAACAAGGAGGAATGGACTTAAAGTGCCACAAGGTATTTTTTTAAAAAATTTAAATTTATCATTTATAGTTTACATTAGGTCATACATTGGATACTAACATACGTGTAATCTATTATCAGGTAAATTTTTCTTAGTGGATTGTGGATTTCCAAATCGACGCCAATTTTTGGCTCCATTTCGAAGGGTTCGATATCATCTCCAAGAGTTTGGTGGTCAAGGTCGTTGTTGCGTCGGATTCACTTCATCAAAATAGATTCAGCTGCATCCTCAACTTGTGATACTCGCAAGTGCACGAGCCGTTCGGTAGTATAGCATATGTAAGTGCGAGGTCGATCCCACGAGGATTGGTGATTGAATGATCCAATTCATTTTCCCTACAAAAAACAGAAATGGAAAATAAAATAAATAAAACAAGAAAAAGGAAATAACTCAAGCAAATAAGTTCCCAAGTTCAATTAGATTAACGGATTGATTCTAGCTAAAGTATGATTAGGCCATGGTGTCTGGTTCTAACCTTGTGTTCCTAATTCCCTAATTTGATCATTTGTTGTCTAACCTAAAACTAAGCATTAGGAACCCATTAAGCATAGAAGAACAATTTAAACAACCAAGCATGTATCTAATCCCTGTTTCGAATGTCCATACATACTCTTCCTATTCATAGTTCAATTCGAATTAAAGCATGGTGTCTACTCTTAATTCAAACCAAGATAGCTAACATGCAAGCCTAAATGGTGATCAATCATTCAAACTAGCATATTAACTTATAAGCATAATGAATAAGAACAAAAACCATAACTGAAACTTGGAAACTAATTAAACTTGAATACTTAAGAAAGAATGTACATTACAAATAAAATTAAAGAAGAACTTGAAAACTTGAAGAAAAATTCAGTAAACTCATTTTATTACAACAATTGAAAACTTGAAAGGAAACTAAGAGAATTTGAGGGAGAGAAGGGAAGGGAGCTCTAGAGAAGTGTTTGAGAGCTCCCCCCCTTGGGGTGTGATTTTCAGCTTCAAGGCTTCACCATTTATTGGGCTAAGAGGGAGGAACATCATGATGAACTCCCACACCATCCTACATCTTTTGCTGCAGCACCTCAAGCTTTCATCATATGCATGCAGAGGTGGTCAGATGTGGCTGCCTTTTGCATGTGGTTGCTGCCAAAGACATGTGGTCTTCTTCTTGGTTGCTGAACAAAAACGTGCATTCTGAACCAGGCTTGGTGTAGGAAGGACATAGGTTTCCACATTTATCCAATGGGGCTGAAATTTGGATATGTTATACTAGACACCCATTGGAACAACTTCTATGAAGAAAGTATTCCCATCGGAGCCGTAGAGGTATGCGTTTTGGCCTCTGTAAGTTGGCTGCCGAAACAGGGACTGTAATTGACTTCATTTCATTTCTTTTCTTTCTTTTGCTTCACATGCATGCACATGCTTCTCTTTAGTAGCTCAAAAGCTGATCTCCAGCTCCAAAGTGATCTGCCAATTCAATTCCCATGTTCAAAGGCTGAAGCAAAATGCCTCTCATCATTCCTTATTCTTCATCTCTCTCCTTTCTCTTCTTTGCATGCATGCACATGCTTTCTCTTTAATAGCTCCATCATGTGCCAACTTGCTCCTTCAGAATTCATAGCTGGAAAGCCTCCCAACTTCACTCATTATGTTGGGTACAAAGTCAGTTGCAGCTGGGGTGAGGCACATGGATAAAAAGAGGCACATGGCTAAATGCTGGCAGCTGCACATCTTCCTGAGCAGGGTTCAATGTTGGACGGGCTGAGCACTCCACAAATGTCCAATTGGGCTGAAATTTGGATATGTTGTAGTAGACACCCATTGGAACAATTTTCATGAATATCGTCACCTCATTCGAGCCCCATAGCATGCTGATCCAAGGCCAAGACGTTTACCTACGAAATTGGGCTGGAAAGGGGTTGTAGCCAAAATGTGTTTGTCTTTAAGCTCATATTCCTCATATGCCAATCAGCCCTTAACATGCATGGATTGCATCAAATGTTATCTCTTGCTATCTTAACCTACAAAACACACAAACAAAGGTAAGTGACTCAAAATAAAGAGAAACTAAGCAAAATCACTAAGTAAAGAAGGCATGCAAGTGTATGAAATTATGGACTTATCAAAACAGAAAATGAATTAAAAGCACAAGTTTAACTCAATAACATAACCAAATCATAAGCTAGAAGGGTACAAAATGATATACAATTATGAACCGATCAGTCGTGCACCTGCAAATGAAGTTGAGTTGTTCAATCTTCATCATTCGTCCTTGAGGAATGTCATTGAGAGGATATTCAGTATATTTAAGTCACGATTCCCAATTTTCAAGTCCGCACCTCCATTTTCATATACAACACAAACAGAGATAGTGTTAGCTTGTGTAGGACTACACAACTTTCTTCAAAAAGAGCATAGCTTTGATGAATTTCCTGTTGAATTGGAGAACAAATCTACTTCATCTTCATCGTTACCAGTTAATGAAGGGGATCCTGAACTAGTTTTCCAAACACAAGAACAACAACGCCAGGATGCTAATGAATGTAGAGTTGGTATACCTTTAGATTTGTGGAAAGATGCCGGGCACAATTACAACAATGAGAATCAAGGATAATGAATGAAAGTTAAATATTTTCCTTAAACTTTTCTTTCAAATTTGTAATACATTTGTCACTATATTTTTTATGACATTCTTATGATTTTTTTTTTGTTAAACATAATTTTTTTAAAAAAATTATTTCATGTTGTTCAAGGAAAAGATGTTATGAATTTGTCTTTTTGATTGTTTTTAATAAAACTTGAAGTTTGAAACCTCATAACGAATTCAGTTTTGTTTGCAAATTGCAAATAATGGCTTTATTCTAACAAGTTTCCCCGACATTTGATTTCTTTATTCTAAACGTCAATGCAATCAAGAGATCCACCTCCTGCCCCTACTAAGTAGGGTCTAATTTCTTCAAGTACCTAGATCTGTTTGTGCATGTACACATAAGATGGCATCCTTCAAATCAAGCAAAAAATTTCTCCCATCCTGTTAAACATCAGAACATCTCAACGTCAGTGCAGAAATTTTCTCGTCCCTCATTAGAACTTTCAGAAAATACGCTTGCTTGATGTAGTGCTTCAACGGTCCAAACGTATTGAACTTGGAAATCGCACATTATGTGAGATCTGCGAATTCCTACGCTCTCATGAGGATACGAGGATCATTCTAGGACTAAGAGTGGTCCCGACACCTGGCTCATGCGCCGTGTATAACAATTTCCGGTGGCCGAAACTTCTCCAAATCACATGCCCAAACTCCTACCCTATGTAAAAATCCTAATTTGGAACCACTTTTGTTCTTGGACTATGGCCAAAAATTGGCTGGAAGTGGCTGAAACCGAGCTCTCAAAACCGGCAGAATTTCAATTCGAAAATCAACCTATCAAACTTCAAAATCTCTGAAAACCTACCTAACCATCAGCTAGATCGTGAAAAATAGATGAATTTCCATACCTAATTCACCTGGTTTGGTGGCCGGATGGAGAGAAACTGGAGGTGCAAAATCTGTCAAAGCTGATGGGCTGTACGCGGCTTTTCAGTGCAATCCGACCGCAGCTGGCAGCAGGGGAAGGCTGGGCTGGGTTGGTGGCATGACGGCAGTCCCTTCTGGACCGGTCCAGCAAGGTGTGGCGGTGGCTGGGTGGTTATATTGGGGGGGGGGGATCGCAAGAGAGAAGGAGAAACAAATTTTAAAAAAAATCTGACTTGTCAATTTACCAATTTGCCGCTCAAATTATTTTGATCGTATTTTCTTCAATACGACTCAGATTTGAGTCCACTTCGTGTCTATGGACTCATTTCGTCGCGCTCTAAGCAACGGTACAAGCGAAATTCCCAAATTCTTCCCCGGTCAAAAATTCAACTTAAAACCTAATAAAATATTATTGGGGTATAATTGTCTTTTCCTCTATTAAATTATTAATTAAATATTAATTAAGGTTTGGGTTATTACAGAGAGTGTGTTTCATGTCATTCTCCTTTTTACAATAAACTTCCTGAACTTATTATAGTGGGACTCAAGGGGAAGAAGTCATAGGTCGGTTGTTTGCTATCTAGTGGAGGGCATAAGCTCTCCACCCTTATGATGATTTAAATTATTCTCAGTCTATGATGGACTAATTCCCCTTTTCATTATCTTGGTCATATCAAGATTACAGACAATCGAGAAGCATAAATGATGCATTTCTTCTTCATACAACTTGGAATGGGACGCTCACCACTACCAAACTCACCTCATCATAATAGATTATTGGCTAGGTAAATAGCAAAGAGAGATAACTCTTTTCCATTGACACCATGAGGTGATTACCCATCGCCTTAGCCTCTAGAAAATGTGTACCCCTTATATTATCACGAGGCACAATTGTGCTAGTTAAGTCTTACTCACAATGCTTGTGAGTATAGGGGTTCAAGCAAGACCTTATCATAATAGAATATTTGCATTACTCCTTGCCTACCTTCACAACATCAAAAATGTTGGAATAAGCCACTTCAAAATAAACACATACTTTTTGTTTCCCAAATTAGGGTGAAGCATGGCGTATTGGTTATAATCAATAAGGGCCTACCATGGTGGATGGCCACAAAGAGGTATTCAAATTACCTCTTCGTTCATCAACTTAATATTAGATTTGTTGAGGGAGTTTAAGGCCTCATCATGCGTTCAACATAAATTCATTCTAATTTCATTAAAATAAATTTGGTCCTATCACAATTATTGGTCCAAGTGTTAGTAGCATATAACACTCATACTTTGTTTTGGAAAAAGCAGACTGATTTCATAAAGCGTTGTGCTTTGAAAGAGTTCCTATTATTACTAATGAGATGATTTGCTTTCTTAATTAAACATATAGTTATCTTAAGCCCTTAAGATGATCATAAAATTGTAGGTTGATCCAACAAGAGCCTTATGTTGGATCTTAGGTCTCAGGGATGCTGGTTTAATTTAGTTATGCATTTAACTACTTCAAACATGAATACATTCCTAATTGAGCTTAAGGCCCATGTAGCTTGAGCCTTAGACTTCTCTCTTCTTTTCTTCTTCTTCATGTGCCTCCTTTGTAAATTACAAAGTATGATAAGAAACTCTAGCCCAATGGGTTAGAGGGAATTTCATATTGGGGAAAGAAAGAATTACAATAGCTAACGAAGATAAGAGAGGTATGCAAGCCTCTTTTTATTTACAAAATGAATCATTTAATGATAATTAAATTACATTCGGGGGTTAGGCTATGTTGGGGAGTTAGGACGGTTCAATCCACCCAATACAACCTTCAATCAAATGGCACACCTGAGGCTAGCAACAAGGTGATAAATGGGTTCTTGGAAAAATGATTGAGAATAATCCCAAGGAATGTCATTCTCTCATCTTCAATACTTTATGGGTATATAAGACCTCGAAAAGGTCTACTTCAAGAGACAGGCTTCACTTGAACATGGAGCATATCTGCCGATTCAAGGCTCAATGTGCTGAGATTGGAGATCTTGAGGCGTTGAAATTGAGGCTATTCTTGAGCACTCGTATGGGAGTTGCTATCTCACGGTATGTCAATTTCATCCCCCAATAGGATGACCATGAAGCAGATCTTCCATGAACAATTCTATGGGCTGGAGCCAGAGGTCTCGATGACTGACTTGGAGAAGATGGACCAAGGATCGAATGAGTCGGTGCAAGAATACTTAGGGAGGTTCATGGGAACAAGGGCTAGATGCACTGTCAAATACACTGGAGCATGAGTTTGCAAAGTGGCCCAAAGTGGGTTACAGCTCGACTTTCTGAAAGAAGTGTGAGGGGATTGAGTTCCACATGAAGCTCTTCTGAAGGAAGACCAATAGAGGAATCAGCCAACTTCTTGGCCATCCTTTTATAGGGATCCACCAAAGACCTCTACATCTAGAACCACAGGTGTTCATGTTTTGGATGTCGAAGATCTGGGGTAAGTAGAAAGAAACGATAAAGTGTTTCTAGAGCATGAAGAGGACTCAGCGAAGGTAAACTTGGCCAAGATCCTGGTCAATGCGCCATATGTGTATAAGGCTTCATCTAAAGCCGAATAAATCTTTGACCAACTTTTAAAAGAAAAGATCAAAAGATCGTCTAGTTGTCATGATATTTCGTTGGCCAATGAACTTAGGAATAAGACTTATTGTAAGTGACATAATGTGTGGTCTCACGCAACTAACAATTGTCTTGTTTTCTAGAATGCATTCCAGGACCTTCTTGATCGAAAGATCAAGAAATTCCCATAGAAAGCTACAATAAACGTCGATTAGAACCCTTTCCTAAATGGTCAAGTCAACATGGTGAATGCCAACTTCCTAAGGCCAGACAAACTTAAACAAAGGTTGGATTTGGGTAGCTTAAGGAAGGCCACAACGAAGAGAGGGAAAAATGGGAGACCCAGATGTATCCCAAGGTGAAAGACAAGGCCAAGATATACCCAAAGGTGCCCTAAGTTCTCAAGAGGAAATCTCCAACAAAGGAGAAGCCTTCAAAGGAAATCATGCAATCTAGCCGCCAATCCGAGGTCGCACTAAAGGTGATTCTGCCAAAGCCTAAGGTATCGAACAAGGAGCAAACTAAGGAGCCAGCCAAGGATCAAGTCAAAGTGAGCAGACCTAGATGCTCTCAGAGGAATGTGATAGCAAGTCATGCCGAGAACTACGACCACACATCGTAAGGGGCACGATGAAAGTGAGACCGAAAAAATGGTCATTGCACGAGTACCAAGATAGGTACGAAAGGCCATGACTTTAACCTAAGGAAAAAAAAACCAACATATGCCTCTAGAAGAGTTGCAGTTGGCCAAGGCCGAGACCGTGTCTTTCTTAGAGCTTTATTGAGTGATGAGGATGTGATTTGGTCAAATCTGCCTAAAGTCGTCCAAAGACCACAAGTACATCTTGGCAGCCATCGATTTCTTCAAAAAATGGGTGGAGGCATCCCACTCAAGAAAGGTACCCAGGCTGAGGTGGTATAATTCATTGAGAAGACTATCATCCACCGATTCGGCCTACCCAAGTCTATCATGACCGACCAAGGAACGACTTTAATGAGTGAGGTTGTTCGATCGGCCGTGACACATTGGGAAGTTAGGATGGTTTAATCCACCCCATATAATCCTCAATCAAATGACCAAGCTAAGGCCAACAATAAGGTGATAAAGGGGATTTCGAAAAGAAATTTTTTTTGATTGAGAATAATCCCGAAGAATGGCATGCTATCCTCTCAAATACTCTATGGGCATATAGGGCCTTGAAAAGGTTGTAAGAATTATATTTTGGTTATTCTCTTATGACAAAACCAATGTATTTTGCTGAGTTATATGTATTGGTTTAAGTCTGTTTGAATGCACATGCTAGTTTCAAAAGCGTCATCTTTGCAATCCAAACTTAAATTCATTGCATTCATTCACATGGGTTAATACACAAGATTGATACAAGCCTTAAATTCATTTTCTGTTTCATCCTGTAACATTCCTTCCTAGTTTGTTTTAATCCATCTTTCACTTTGCATTCATACACATGGATTGATATACAGGGATTGATACAACCTTTAAAAGTGTGTTCTACTTTATTATGTATCAATCCTTCATATTATGTTTCAATCCACTTTGAGCTGTATCAATTAATATTTATTAAAATATCTTCAGCTCTTGATTTCATTTGATGAAGACTTCCTAAATATTTTCTAGTGTCAATTAAACTTCTTGAAATTGTTTTCAAAAGCAAGAGTCTTGGATGAAGTTACCCCATGTTGATGTGACCACAACATATTATTTATTATAATATATTCTTTCTTTTTTGAAACTAGTTTTCTCCATAGAAGTCTTTATATTATCTACTTTTATTTCTTGTGGAGTCAATGCTCCATGCTTCAACCGACTCCTTCCATTCTCTCTTTTAGTATTCTTGAATATAACATATTATTATATAATATTTTCTTTCTTGAAACTAGTTTTCTCAAAGGGAGTATTTATTTTCTCTTTTGCGCACATGCCATCTTTCTCAACTCTTGCACATGTGTTCTGACAAAGCATGGGTTCTTTCTCTTCATTGGTTGTAGCTCATAGCTCTTGATTTCAAACGGCTATTTCCAATAGCTTGTTATCCTCTTCACGACTGTATATGCAGATTGCATATACTTTATTATTTTATTCTACTTGATCAGAGCATCTTGGTTAACTATTGGTATTCCTATTTGGAACTTGTTTTCATCTTCACAATATTCTCTTCATTCAAATCAAGTTTCTATATGTACTACACTAGATGTGAGGAAGAGGTTAAGAAGTTCATTTTAACTTGCTTCATTTTATAAGTTCTCCACAGGCACCATTCATTCTAGTCATGTAAAAACAGAAAATTTGCATCTTAGATGCATACCCGGTTCTAGTTTTTGAAATCATTTTATATTTGCTCTTGAGCATTCAAAAATTATTTTATTGTTTCAGCCATTGTTAATTACTTGAGAAAATGAGTATAATTGCATACACATATTCCTCCAAGTATATTCACGTTGATTTCGGCTATTGTTGTTATGTTCATTTAAACTATATGCTTCAAGTTCATTACTTCTAGTTTAATCATCACAACACTTGATTTCATTTGTCTAGTATAATCATTTTTTGTGATTAAGAAAGATGAAAATCTGAAACCACAACTCACTTCATATCATTATACTTTCAGCAACTTGGAGCTTGGTGCTGTTGCAAACCATGAAGATTTGTCTGTTGCAATTGGAGCTGAATGCTTTTGCAAAGACTGGATTGATTGATTGCCATTTGCTTTACTATATCCTCCAATGATGATGATGATTGTTGTGGTCTTTGGAATGAAGGGGGATTGGCTTGATTCTGAGTATTCCTCCATGAAAAGTTTGGATGATTCCTCCAACCTGGATTATAACTTTGACAGTATGGATCATTTCTTGGACCTTGGTTGTAGGAATTTACCACATTAGCTTGCTCTTGCACAAATTCTGGATATATAGCCCCAAGTGGACAAGCTATGGTAGTATGCTCATGAGTTTCACAAATGCTACACACTTCCTTCGGAGGGTTTCTTGAGTTCAATGCAAGAAGAGCATCTAGCTTTTGTTCTAATTTTGAAAAATGCACACTAGAAGCATCATTAGAACCATTAACAACACATTTACCTCTTGTATCCGTATGTTGGGTCTCCATTGCTATTCCCTCAAAGAGTTCATACGTTTCTTCGGAGTCTTGGTTTTATAAGAACCACCTGCAAAATTTGTGACAATATTATGACTCGAAGGGGTTAGTCCTTTATAAAACTTACGCATTTGAAGTTTCAAAGGATCCCATGATGAGGACATTGATTGAGCAGCCCATTGAATCTCTCCCACGCTTCACAAAATGACTCATCATCTTGCTGTGAAAATAACAAGATCTTGTCCCTAAGCATGTCGGTTTTTTGTGTGGAAAAATATTTCTCTAAGAACTTCTTTTGAATGGCAGCCCATGTAGTGAGTGAACCAGGCTTCAAAGAATTCAACCAATATTTCACCTTATCCTTCAAAGTGTATGGAAACACTTTCATTCGAAGTTGATCTTCCATCACACCTGTCAAGGGAAAAGAACTCATAACATTAAAAATATCTTTTATATGAGTCAATGGATCTTCATTAGGTAAACCATAAAAGGAAGGCAACATATTAAGATGAGAAGATTTAAGTTCATAGTTTCGAGCTACAATGGGTAGTAAAATGCTTGAAGGGGATGTTGGAATTGTTGGGATATCAAGGTTTCCCATGAACTCATTGGCAGCCATCATTTCTTCTTCTTGGTCTGAACTTGCTTCTGAATTTGAAATTGAAGAACTAGGAAGTTTAGTGTGGAGAGCACGACTTGTAAATGTGGCCAGAGCTTGCTCTTTTGCAGTTGACAACTCTCTTTCTAGACGATTCTGAGTTTTAGAGATCACTCGATTGGGTTGCAACGATGGTCCTCGTTAAAGATCTGGAACGTAGAAATGAAGACCTCACTTGTTCAAGAAATGGCCTTTTAGACATAAACTACCTGAAACAGAAAATTAGATTAATTAGAAACACTAAAAAGAATATGGTAACCTTGGGCACATAACCAAGGAATAACTTTCATTCAGTCCCCGGAAACACTAAAAGAAATATTTGTTGTTAATATTATGTTAACTCACAATTGTACGGGGCAATTAGTAGTATATCAAGACAAGTACGAGGTCGTACCCACGAAAACTGAGAAGTTAAAACTAGTTATGTACTTAGATTACCAAATTTAAGAAAGTAGGAGGTTATGTCTAAAACAGAATTTAAAGCAAGAGTGGTTGTGATTGTTGAACAAAAGAAGCAAAATGAAATTGCAAACAAAAACAAGTAAACAAATGTAACAAAGAGTGGTTTTAAGAGCTGGAAAACAAATTTGGAGATTAGGGCATTCGAATCACCATAACAATTCAATTATGGGTTATAAGGAGTCAAGGAACAAGTCTAATTCATATTCAAAGCTTGATTCTAGCTAAAGTATGATTAGGCCATGGTGTCTGGTTCTAACCTTGTGTTCCTAATTCCGTAATTTGATCATTTGTTGTCTAACCTAAAATTAAGCATTAGGAACCCATTAAGCATAATAGAACATTTTAAACAATCAAGTATGTATCTAATCCCTGTTGTCAAATGTCCATACATACTCTTCCTATTCATAGTTCAATTTGAATCAAAGCATGGTGTCTACTCTTGATTCAAACCAAGATAGCTAACATACAAGTTCTAATGTTGATCAATCATTAAAACAAGCATATTAACTGATAAGCATAATGAATAAGAACATGAATCATGAATCCAACTTGAAACTCCAAACTTGAAACTTATAAACCCAGAATATTCATGTTAGGTCACATCGAAGCCCTAGTTATGAAATTAGCTGCTCATAATGGAAAAGAAACTTAGATAGAAATGAGAAAACATAAGGAATGCAATAAGAGTAGAAAACCCCTTTTTTTTTTAAAGTTCTTGTGGTGTCCAAGACTTCTTCAAGTGCTTCTCCACGTCTAATGCTTCTCCAAGAGCTTCCCCACGTCTAGAATGATGTATGACAGCTAGTAGGTGATTTGGGATGAGTTTGGGTGAGTGGTGATGGCTAAGAAAGAGGAAATTCGTAGGGATGAGTTTGCTTACTCAGTCTGCTCTGTTTTTGCACCATTTTGCATCTTTTCCTATCCAAAGCCATCATTGCTACCTAAGGCCCAATGAACTGAATGATAAACAGAAAAGGGATTAAAAGCACAAGTTTAACTCAATAACATAACCAAATCATAAGTAAAGATTGTGAACTGATCAAGAAGTAAAGATTGTGCTTTTCTGGAAGGTTAGATAGTTAGCTGCGTACTAAGTGTAGATGGAGCTCAGCTCTCTTTGTATCTTGTACTTCTCATTGATAGTGGATTCTCTTCCTGGATTCGTCCCCTAGTTTTCCCCTTGTTGGGTGTCCTGGGTTAGCAAATCTTTATGTATGTTTATATTCATGTTGTCATTAGTTGTACTTGCTGCATCTTGTTCAAATGACATCAGTACACTAACGTGGATCAATATAGTGTTGCCCCTGTATTGATCCGAAATCACAAGGGCTTTGTTGTATCAATACGTGGTGTCATGATATTCTCAATCTAATAGGGATCCATGTTGGTGTTGGTATCAGGAAGTGAAGGCCATCATTCGAACTTGTCGAACCTTTTGTAACATATAAGAAGACCTCTCATACTTTAACAAAATTTCCTAAACAGTCCTAGTCATAGGATTATCAATTGGGCATTGACCATATGCAAAAATTAGTGCTCTGCTCGATTAGGAGAATGAGTAGTCTCAAATCATTGCATGTAGAGACATTAAGATGAGCGTGTAGGTGCTTAGAGAGATAAGTACACTGAACTCGATCACACCGTGAGTTCAAGGATGGAGGTCTTTACTTACATGTCAAACTAGAACTCATAAGTTGTAATAGTACAAACTAGTCCTCAAACCTAAGACACCATAGTTGTCTTATGAGCAAATCGTTTGTCTTTGAAAAAATTATATGGTCATGCCAAGAGATATGATTCAAAAGTTTTATCGGGGTTCTCGATGAACTCATAGAGGGAAGTGAATGTACAACAAGGGATCTCTGCTCTCAATGAAGAAAGGGAATGCTCCAAAGATATGATTGGGCAATCTTTGCAAAGTAGTCTATATGACTAGAGAGGAAGTTTCTACACATAACCAACGAAATCTTCTAAAGCCTAGGCTTTTATAGTAGTCTTTGGTGGGTAGAGATGGTCTTACTGATTCAATTCTATAGCCCATTTCATAGTCTTTGAGAAGCGTTGGGGCTACGGAGAATCGATCTCAAAGGAAAGTCGGTCATGAAAATGATCTGGTGAGCTTGGTTGTAGGGTCTTAACTTTCTTGCAGAAACTACAAGTGCCAAAATGAGCTTCTCCACTTTTCGGTAGAGAGTCTCTGCATCGAGGAGAGCTTTTAACTGTAGAATACCAGATGTTGAGCCCCCATCTCTTCTTGGATAAGAGCTAAGCTGACGGATGAGTCAGAAATTGCCAGGTAAATGAATAAATCTTTGCATGGTACATGTTTTTAGAGCGGGGGAGGTGAAATGAGGTAGGTCTTCAAGTTTTGAAAAGCTACTTCATACTATTCATCCCACTTGTCTCTTTATCCTTTATTTAAAGCTTTGAAGAATGGTTTGCACTTGTCGGTAGATCAAGAAAGGAATCGATTGAGAGCGGCTACTCTATCGGTCAGAACTTTGGATCTCCTTCATGGTGGCAGGTGACTTCATGTTTAGGATGGCCTTTATTTGATTTGGATATGCCTCGATGCCTTTTTGGGTGAATATGTACCCCGAAAGTTGGCCAGATGAGACTCCAAATGTGCACTTGCTCGAATTCAACTTCATGAGGTGTTTTCGGAGCAAGCCGAAGGATTCGATAAAGTTCTTGTTGTGATCTGCTGGTTAAGGAGCTTTGACCAACATGTCATTTATGTAGACCTTCATAGTCTTTCCGATATGCTCCTTAAAAATCTTGTTCATGAGCCTCTGGTAGGTTGCTTTGGCATTCTTTAACCTAAAGGGCATGACCTTGTAGTAGTTTGTGCCACTTTCGATTATGAAAGAAGTCTTTGCTTTATCATCTTCATGCATCATGAAGCTGAGCAACTGGTTTCTGAAAGTTGAATATATAAGCTGGTTAATTCTTGGCATTGGAAAGTTATCCTTTAGGCATACCTTGTTGAGCTTGGTGTAGTCAATGCAAACTCTCCACTTGCCTTGGTCTTTCTTTGCTACTAGAACAACATTGGCCAACCACTCTACGTAAGAGACTTCTTCAATGAAGCCGGTAGCTAGGAGTTTGTCAATCTCTACTTTAATGATTGCAACTTGCTCCGAATACGAAGTTGCATTTCTTCTGCGTTACTAGCTAGCTTGACATGTGGTGTGTGACAGATGATCTATCGGTCAAGTCTGATTAAGTCCTTCTTCTAGAAGCCGATCACGGGATCATCTTCTATTCCTGGGCAGCTAGTTAAGACTTAGGAGATAACAGTGGTATGTTTAATCTTCCTCTTTTTTCCTTGTTGGTCAGCCCAAATTTCTCAGAGTAGGCCAGGATCGTGTTGATCCTTATGACCTTCTACAGACGTTCCTTGGCTGCATCGCTGTCCTCGATCTACTAGATTACTTTCTTTGCTACAAATTATGTGCAGTGGTCTCTCTCACCAACTCTTCGAGGTGCATTTCTAGGCGTGGCAGTGGACCGTTTCATGTTTGTGTGTCTCATGAAAGGCGCAGTACTTGTTGGTATTCCTCTTATTAAGATCCCCTTCAAAGGCAGAGGCCTTCTCAGCAACAGTTTATCTTTCACTTGGGCCAGAATCTGATGTATCGGGATGGTATTCCTCTTATTTTTCATTTCTCTAACCTGCTTGCTAGGAGAGTTGATCGACTTTCTTGGCAGCCTTCTTCGCGGTGATTCGTGTCTGGCTAGGAGCGATAGTCAAGTCGCAGGTATAGGTCGTGCTTGGTTAGCAAGCCCTTTTTGAAATCGGAGTATTCAATTTGAACATCGCATCATACGATGTTAGCTTTCTCTACCTTGAACCTTTCGATGTATTCTCAGAGGGACTTATCAAGCTTCTTATGCAGGTTGAACATGTGTCTTGCCCGTCTGGTAAGAGGTGTACTCCTTTGTGAAGACAAAGGTCAGCTCCTTGAAGTCGTTGATCGAACCGGATGGTAGGGAGTGGAACCATTCTTGAGTTGCTTCTCACAAGGTCATTGCAAACACCTTGCACATCAGAGCATCTTTCGGACTTGTAGAGAATCATGACACTTTTGAAATGCTTTAAATTGCTCATGCGATCGGAATCCCCTTTGAATGGCTTGAAAGATGGAGATGTGAATCGCCTTAGTGGGGCTGCTTGCTCAATCTCATTGGTGAAAAGAGATGAGTTTACTTGGTCTACCTCATTGCGTCGTGCATCCGCCAAGTCTCCATCAATTTTCAAATATCGAAATGGTCATTCAAGAGTTTCTCGACATCTTCTACCCATAATTCTCGCGGATCCAAATTAGGCCTTAACATGTATGAATTGCATGAATTATGCTCTCCAAAGCCATCATTGTTACCTAAAGCTCAATTAACTGAAAGATAAACACAAAAAGGATTAAAAGCACAAGTTTAACCCAAAAACATAACCAAATCATAAGCTAGAAGGGTAAGAAATAATATACAATTATGAACCGATCAAATACCCCCAAACCTAGATTTTGCTAGTCCTCGAGCAAAACAAAAAGGAAAACACAGATAAAAAAAAAAAACAAGAAGTTAACTAGACCACTTTCGTAGGTAACTCGATTGCATTTAGCATATGCAACAAGCCTTTAAACCTCTAGGCATCCCTAGTAGGAGGAGTTGTGTCTCCTGAGGGTTTAACAATACAATACCCACAAACGTTTTACTGACTCTGTAAAACAAAGTAATTAGAAAACTTAAAAGATTGTTAGTCCTTAAGAAAAACCAAAAACAAAAACAAACATAAATACATTAACAAAAAACAAAAACGAAAACAAAACACAAAAAAAACAATTACAAAAATAAAAAGAACTCAAAACAATCTTTCCGAACATTTTCTGAAGAGAAATGACTCATGCACATGACTTAAACGTTTTAACAATAAAAGCTCAATTTTTAGACATTATTTACGAAGCGGCAAAGTTCTAAACACAATATGCTCAAAGTGTAGTAGTGTGATAGCCAAATACAACAAATTCCCCAATCTTAGTTTTCACACAATTTCAAAAATCATACAAAGCATAAGTTCAACTTCAAATCTCACCAAAGTTTTCCTCTCACAAATGAATCACTCAGAAGAGGGCTATAATGCATCACTCAGTTATAAACATGAGAATAGAGTTAAACCATAAGGACTTAACTCGAAATAGAAAGATGAAGAACTTTTGCATTAATATGATCTCAAGAAGGATGCCAAACACTTAAAAGTAGAAAAATGAATGCAATTCAACCACATGACATTTAAGATAAATTTAGGTCTTTAGTATAGGTTGTAATGGGGCCAAGGGTGTAAGGTGAGTAAGAAATGAAGGGTATGGATAAAACAAAGTCCAAGGAACTCAAAATGTAAGAGCATAAAATAATTGTTTACAAGACTTCGAATCATCATGATTAGATTTTTTCTTTTACATGATCAAAACTCCTTATACCTTCATTTACATTGATTCATACTCCTTTCATTTAATTGAACAAACACCAATTTATTTTGAAGGCCCAAAAATGAAATTTCAATCAACTACCATTTAATCACATCTTTACTCTTTTCTTTCACCAATTGTGTGATTTTTTTTTTGAAATGTAACACTCATTCCCAAACTTAGTATGAAAAACACATCCCAATTAAAGCTCATGAGTTCCTTAGAAAGGTAAATATTTGTTTTTCGGGCTAAGGCGAGGAAATAAAATTGGTAAATGAAAGAAAAGGTTTACATGTAGGCTCAAAATGGTTAACAATGGAAAATCATGCTTAAGCATGCATAAGGTTAGCTTGAAAGGCACAAACGATCCAAAGAATGCCTTAATATCATTTCTTAAATGTCATGAAGTCAAATTGCACAAGAATGAATGACTTTTAAGTGTTCAACCAAATCAATGAATAATGAGATCAAACAACCACTTTGATGACAAGAAATTAAGAGTACATGTATAACACTCATGAATTGAAGTACAAGGCTCAAAAGCTCACTTTATATGGTTGGTTATATAAGTCTAATTTATGCTTCATACAATTCTTTAGATCATGCAAATCCTTTTAATTGGAAAATTATGAAACAAATGGCAAGTGCAAAGAATGTTTCAAACATATCATGCTAGAACAATGCCAAATTTATTTTTATTTTTATTTTTATTTTTTTAAAAAATTAATAAAGAAAAAAAAACACTAAAATAAAATGAAATCCAATTTTCATTTAAGTCATGCAAACATTTATCACAATCTCATGAAATGTGTTCGGAAAGTGACTTAAAAACAAAAACAAAACTCAAAGAGAAGAAAAACAAGCAATTTTTTTTTTTAAAAAAAAAAAATAATACATGCTAAACTCCAATACCCCCAAATCTAGAATGAACATTGTCCTCAATGTTTAAAAATTAGCCACAAACAATGTCATAACAACAAATGAAAGGTATTAAAGCAAATAAAAAATCACAAAACATACAAAAATAAAATAAAACAATTACAAAATAAAAATTACAAAACAATCAAACAAATATAAAATATAAAATTAAAAATTAAAAAAAAACGAAACAGTAAGCCCTAACAGATAGTCTTACAAAAACTGAAACCCAAACAATTGAAAGCCCAAAGCCCACAATGAAATTAACCCAACAACAGTAAAACCGGACCCAAAATGAAATCTGAAGCCCACAATTTATTTTCATTTCCGGCTTTTTTATTATTATTTAGTTTTGTAAAAAACAAACTCTCGAACCGTGATTAGCTGGAGCGGGATTTTAACATGGGTAATGATGTATCGGTTCAGTGTAAGAGACCAACAGACAGGGCGAGACACGTGTCGACGCATAGAGGCGCCGCAGACTCCACAAGCAGAAATTACGGGGCCATGGAAAAGGCGACGACTTTGCTGAAACGCGTCCGTTCAGACAAAGCAAGTCGTGACAAATGAGTTGGAAACGGTTGGAAAGTGAGATGGTTGTGGGACTCGAGGAACGCTGGAGATTCAGAAAATGCTCTACGCTGCACTGGCTAGGGTTTTGTGAAAGACTATGTCTATAAGAAGGAAAAATGAGGGGGAAAAAACAAAAAACACAAACTCAGAAACACACAAAAGAGAAAACAAGCAAGAAAAAGAAAAAGAAAAGTGAGAAATCAAATGGCCTCTTCCTACCCCTTTTCGTTGGATCTCAACCTAGCTCCACCGACTCAAACACGAGGCCAAGCAGGTAGCACCAGTATGGATGCCCTACTTTGCCTCCGCACGGGGGCCTGTGACTGTCAATGACTCAATACTCCTGGACAACGATGTTGCCATTGGAGTTGGCAGAAATTTGGTGACTCCTAAAGATATACGTGTGTTCGGGACAAGGGATGACAATCGGGTCATGAGTGATGCCCTGGCACTGAGCATGCAGAGTACAGCATGTGTCGCAAGTTTGGTTCATCGCCTACTGCGAAGTCCCATGAGGTAGAGGTGCTGAAAGGTCAGTAGAGGTCGAGCACAGTATGGTTGAAGAGTGTCAAAGTGCTATAAAAAGCTTGAAAAGGGAGCGGTCAAGGATAGTGGAGGTGAATCGACACCAGCTAGAAGTATTGCGAGACGAGAATAAGAACCTATCAAAGATGGTAGAGTTGTACTCTCGCGACATGCGGAAACAGCTGGAGGACCTAGACCGACCGGGTAAACGCAAGAAACCAGATCGCGAGATAAGTTATGCTGAAGCTAAGATTGCGATCTTTGGGAGCTCAAGTGATGAGCCTCAAGAGGCTGTGCGTGAAGCCCCGGAAGAGGACAGCCAGAGGGCCAAACTAAAAGCTCCTATGGTCGAGACACCGAGCGCCAAGAAGAAATGATTTCAGTTTTTATTTATTATTTAATTTTAAAATGTATGTTTTTTTTTAATTGGGAAATAAAAACGTTATGTTATCTCAAAGAAATGATTGACACTGAATTTAAAGAACGATGACCAAACAAAAACACGAAAACCCAAACATGCATTTTTATTTTTAGTTAAGTAAACACACAAGTAACTGTTTCTTCTTTTAAGAGAAAAACTTAAGGATGACCAGTTAAGGGCCTCAGAAAACACAGCCAGGGGATCCGGGAAGGTTGGAGGGGTCACAATGGTCCCTCTTAAAACCCAAACTTCTTAGACACCGAAGGTGCCGCCTAAAGAACTCCTAGACACTGTATAGACTGCGGTTGCTCACTGGAGTTACCAAAAGTTTAGCTCCTTCAAAGAATATCCTATGAGTTTTAAATTATACTACATAATTAAATAAAAACAAAATAAATAAAAACTGAAATAAACACACAATTCAAAGAAGAATTTAAAAGAAGAGTTGGGATTCTTGCACCAGGTGTCCAAGACGCATCTTTAATTTTGTCTCTTCTTCCAACTAAATTCTTGAGAAACCTGACAAACAAGAAGAAAACAATTGAAAAAAAAACAAAACAAAATAAAATAACAACTAAAAAAACAAAAACACAAACATCAGAAAACAAGGAGGCAAAAGTAAGTGAAAGTGTAGACATGCTCCCTTTTTTAAAAAACGCGCTCGCAATTTGCGGCAGAAATGAAGGGATCCGAGAGAAAAGAGCACATGATAGCACCCTCGAGATCCGAAGTGCTTTCGGCTCCCTCGTCTGTACAAGTCTATTTAAACTCATCTCGGTGAAGTAGAAGAGCACCCCGCATTTCTTCCTGCAAATTAGAAGAAAAACATCAAAAAATCCAAAAACAAAACAATGGCATCCTCATGCACTCACCTTGATGATCTTAACCTTGAATTGTCCCTTGCGCCACCGAATGCGCAGATAAGGGCTCGTTCAAACCATGTCTTCCCAAACTCCACATATCATCATGGCACGGCCTCAAACTTTGCTGAGGTAATACCGAACTTTTCTGAGGCAGTGTGGAATAGAGCAGTGCTCCTGGAAGGCATGATTGGCAGCAAGCTCACACCGACAGATCATCTCCATGTGGCAAAGAGGTCTGACAAAGCAGCGGTGGAGGAGTCCCACAACTTAACTGTGCTCCACGCGGTCTCGGCTACCAACTTGGGCATGCGATTATTGGCGAGGACACGGGAGTGTGCCGCGCTGAGCGAGGAAGTAGCTTCCTTGAAGGCTATGGTGGCGGACTCCAGAAGCGGCTCTCCTTGCCAATCAGCACGTAGAAGCACTGCAGAGAAAGAATGAGGACCATGTGGAGCTGCTGCAGATTCTGCAAGTAAGAGAGAATAGAGGCATGCCATGAAGATAAAGATGAAGATGATGAAGATGTTGTTTTTATTTTTAATTTACTTGAATGTTTTGTTTTTGTTTTTAGTTTTTTTTTATTTTTCTTTTTTAATTTTTTAATTTTTTTTTCTTTGTTTGTAATGTTTGAGTGAAATAAAAATGTGTTTTTAACACTCAGAAATAAACTAACTAACCACATCACGTAAATAAATACATAAACTAACTTAACAAAACAAAAAAAAGAAAACAAAGAAGTTCCAAATTGATTTTTTTTTTAATTTTTAAATTTATTATTATTTACAACTGACCACACAAAGAAAAAAAAACAAAGAAGTTCCAAATTGCAATTTACAAGGAAAAATAAAAACTCAAATTTCAAAAAAATTTTGTTTTTTTTGTTTTTTGTTTTTGCTTTTGTTTTAAAAAACACACAAATATACAAGCAACTCATGGATGACCAGTTAAGGGCCTCAGAAAATACAGCCATGGGATCCGGGAAGGTTGGAGGGGTCACAAAGGTCCCACTTAAAACCCAAACTTCTTAGACACCGAAGGTGTCGCCTAAAGAACTCCCAAGACACTATCTATTGACGGAGACACTCAGCTGGAGTTACCATAAGTCAGCTCATATAAAAAATCTTTTTAATTTGTTTTAATTTTTTAATTTTTTAATTTTTTTAAAAAAAGAAACTGAAATTTAAAATAATAACAAGTAAAGAGAAAGGATTGAAATGCTCCCCCTTGAAGAGATTAGGTCGAGCATGGATGCACTTGGAGGTCGCGACTTCTCCCACTGCTCCACACTTCCCATTCTTATGATTGAGGTTGTCATCTCTCTCCATTTTTATTAAGCTGACATTACTTGCTAAAACAAACACAGAAAGCTGAAAACAGAATTAAAGGATTAGGAAATAAAAACTAAAATGAAAAGGAAAATCAACACACGTCCAATTTCATGCTTCAAAGTAATAAGCAGCAAAGTAATCAAACTAGCTTATGGAGTTCGTTCTTTCTCAAATATGATTATCCATATGGTGTGTGGTTTTAATCAAGTATTCAGAACAAGTATTTAGCTATGGTATTTAGTCTAAACACAAATTCCGAACCCATTAAGAACAAGAAGAACAATAAAGAACCAAGTAGAATTTAAACATGGTGTTTGTCTTCAATATCTACCCATTCATTCACTAATCAGTCCAAGAGTCATATGGTGTTTATGTAAACTTGAACAAGATAATTAATTAAGAACAAGTGAATGAAACCATAAACTAGAAATAATCAACATGCTACTTGAACCTTTTTGTTTTTGGGTGTTGTGTAAGCTGGGACTCAAACCCAGTTCTCTTGCTTGTCAGGCAATTGTCCTTGTCAGTTGGACTACAAACACAACTTATCAATTAACCTCATTAACTTTAAAACATGAAACTGTCCAGTTATGAAAAAGATAAAAATAAATAAAAAGTACGAAAACCAAATAAAATCAAACAATGTTACCGATCCCGGCAACGGCGCCAAAACTTGTTGCGTAGATTCAGCTGCACCAAAATGGGTTCAACTGCATCCTCAACTTATGATACTCGCAAGTGCACGAACCGTTGGTAGTTTAGCATATGTAAGTGCGAGGTCGATTCCACAGGGATTGGTGATTGAATGATCCAATTCAATTTTCCTACACAAAACAAAAATGAAAACAAAAGAAACAAAACAAGAAGAAAGAATGTACATTACAAGAAAAATAAATTGCAACTAAGAAAACATTAAGGAAACTAAGAGAACTTTGAGGAAGAAAGGAAGTGTTTGGGAAGCTTGAGGATTTTGTGAACTTGGAGAATTTGAGAACTTAGAGAAGGGAGAAGAAAGTGTTTGGAAAGTGTTTGAGAATTTGATGAAGGAATGGGAGAAGTGTTTGGAAAACTTGAGAATTTGAGAAGAGAGTGTTTGAGAATATTGGGAAATTTGGAAGAGAGTGTTTGAGAACTTTAGAGAAGGGAGAAGTGTTTGAGAGATTTGGAGACTTTTGGAAGAAAATGTGTTTGAGGAATTGGAGAATGTTTGGAAGAATTTAGAAGAAAGAAAATTTACTAGAATGATCTTATTACAACAATTGAGAACTACAAAGGGAAACTAAGAGAATTTAAGGGAGAGAAGGGAAGGGAGCTCTAGAGAAGTGCTTGAGAGCTCCCCCCTTGGGGTGTTATTACAAGCTTAGAGAACCTCCCTATTTATAGGCCTAGGAGAAGTAAAAATCTGAATTCAATATGGCTAATGCATACAACACTTGAATTATAAAATCTGAAATGGTTGATGCACTTGTATTAGAAAATCTGAAATGGGTGATGCACTTGTATTAGAAAATCTTGAATTGGTTGATGCACTTCACCACTAAATCCCACCAGCAGCCCTAGCTCATCTTCATGTCACCATGACCAAGCATCCAACCAGAAATGATAGCTCATGCCTAGCTCACCATGACCAAGCATCCAACCAGCACATGCTGAGGTCAGCATGACCAGAAACTTCAAGGGCTTACAACTTGGGCTTCTCTGAATCAAATTAGGACTTTAAGCAATTTAAATTGAAGTTCAGGATGTCTTCTTTCCAGCCATATGTTATTTGGGCCAATCCAAGGTCGGAGGAAGAAGTTAAGGCCGAAACAAATTTCTAACTCATTTTCCGCGCTGATAAGATCCATCCTGAGCATGGTTCTGTGTTTGCTAGGTAACGGACTCCAGATTTATCCAATGGGGCTGAATTTTGGATATGTTATAGTACACACCCATTGGAACAACGTTCATGAAGAATGCTGCCTCATTCGAGCTGTGTAGGTTGCTGAAACAAAGCTTGCAATATGACCTACGGAACTGGACTGGCAGGGGGCTGTAGCCATAATGAATTTGTCTTTAAGCTCTTCATCAATTCATCCAAATTAGGCCTTAACATGCATGAATTGCATGAATTATGCTCTCCAAAGCCATCATTGTTACCTAGAGCTCAATTAACTGAAAGATAAACACAAAAAGGATTAAAAGCACAAGTTTAACCCAAAAACATAACCAAATCATAAGCTAGAAGGGTAAGAAATAATATACAATTATGAACCGATCAGTGTGGCTTTAGGCCGGGCCAAGATCAAAGTCTATCTACGAAAATTCTAATAGAAAATTTGGGTAAGGACATGAAGTATGGATACATCAAGTCGTTGTACTCAAATCAACGATTCACATGTATTCATAATATTCGACTCATTTTGAGTTTTCTCTATGCACGCATCATACCATATTGAGTTTGCAAACTCTCTTTCTGTTGATTTGATTTTCCCTCTAAAAAAAGAAAATATCCTCGACCTCCACACATGAAATGAAGCAATATGCACTATTTACTTGGATTATGGGAGCTCAGTTTGCGCAGGTGGCTTGTTCACCCCCATCTTCCGTTTGTACTTCTGGTTCACTATGTTACCAGAGACTCCCTCTTGGTGGCTGTGGACTTGCTATGGTGGTTTGGTTGCTTTGCTGTGGGTGGTGCGGCTGCAATTTGTTTTCAATTTTAGGGTTGTTTTGGTTTGAAACTCTGCATGTGGGCCTTGCTTGTATTCAAAATATGTTTTGTAATCCTTTGGGCCTATGTCTTTGTTTCTATCTATGTTATTCAGCCTTCAAACTCTTGTAATGTGTTTTCATATTTATTGAATGGAGTTTGACTTGACCAAAAAAAAAAAATGAAGCAAAACCAAGCAATATTAGCTCCCAAAAGATTTCTTCTCAATGAGATCAGATGTAACACGGATTGCCTCTTGAATTATGTTTGGATCTCTATAGTTTTATACTATATCCGATTTTCTCATGTGACAAACAGAACAAAAAGGAAAACTGAATGAAAACATTCTCAACCAAATGAATAGTAAAAATTTAAAAGGTATTGCCGACATTTAACGTTAATGGGTATTCTCCACTAAACATTCTTAACCAAAAAAAAATTTATATAAGAAAATAATATTTATATAAATTTATTGGAGACTTCCAACAATTGAATAGTCAAATGGGTGAGTTAGGCAGAAGAGAAAAATGAGTCTGTATTGAAAACTATAGCCATGAACGAACATAGAAAAGGAAGACAAGTAGAATCCCTTGCCCATATATTTCTTAGAGAGAGAGAGAGAGAGAGAGAGAGAGAGAGAAACAACAACGATGGTATTTTGGTGGGTTTTGCAGCCAATCTTGAAGTCGAAGAGATGTGCCAGAGTGGAGGCGAAGCGTCAAAAGCATTCAAGCAAACTGATTACCTTCTATACTAGTTTTTTCATGTTGTTTTGAAAATAAGGTGAAAAGACATATTTATCCTTAAAAATTTGATGTATCGAGATACTTCAAAGTATCGAAGAAGAACTCCCAACTCAAAACCTTTTTTAAATCATTGAAGATTTCAGCAAATTCTCACGAAATTCACACACTCCACCCTCAAACTTCCATCCTTCATGAGAAATATAGCTCTCCCAATCATTAGTTAAGTACCTCTGACCTCAAGAACGTTTGGCTAATAATGGTTGACATCCTTATTCCTATTACACCTCAGAACTCAAACAAAACAAGGACATAACATTCGAATTAATAGTAGCAATAACATCCATACTAGAATCTTTTATTAGAGATGAAGAACTTGTATTACCAACATTCAAAGGAAATGCAAAACTTAATTATATTCCCAACAACTAATTGCAAGTCATTAATCACAGCTTTATCCTTAACAAAAATATGGATTAATTGATCCTTCATTAGTCCACAAATCATGAACATGACTCTTAAATCATTATCCAATTCCAACAAACAATTTGACTCTGTGACCGAGTATCTCTACTCAAAATGCCATAACTTTAGCATTTTGAACCTACTACACACCTCATTACACAACCAATCAAAACGAAAATCCTCTTACAAAACTAAATAAGGGCTTTTGCACCATAAGTGCATTTGGCAATTCAAATGTCATCCATAAGTCTACATCAAAGAAAAACAAAAGCACAAAAATAAAAATAAAACAATACATCATGCATTAAATAAATAAAAAAATTTGAAGAAATCGCACTCAAACCTACGTTTCATATATAGAAATTGCAATAGAAATCATAGAAATTAAAACCTCCAAAAATCGAAAGAAAAACCTAATCAAAACATGTTTTGCATGAGAATAAACATTAAAAATCCAAATCTGAGTAAATTCGGAAGAAGAAAAAAATTAGAAAAACTCACTTGCTTTGAATCGAAAAAGCTTCAAAATTGGGAGAATCTGACTTGCCTCACAATTTCAGAACTCAAAATTCAACTAGAATCCACAATCGAACTTCAAAGAAGAGCAAAGATTCGCGCGCAAAATCCTACAGTGCAACAACAGTCTGAAAATCAAAGATCAAACTACAAGTGAACCAAAAATTGGAGATAAAGCACAAAAACCTACGTTTTTCATTTAAAAATCGCACCAGAAATCATAGAAATCAAAGCAAGAGCTCCCAACCAATGAAGAACAAATGAGCTGCTTCAAACGAACAAGTTGTGGTTGACTCGTAACCAAAAAAACTGAAAATTAAAGGTGAAGGAAATGAAGTAAATTTAGATGTCAAGGCAATTAAAACAGCTATTGAGTTTTTTTGTCTAAACCTAACCCAACTGGTCGACTTTTTCCTTCAAATTTAACGCGGCTGACAAGATGTGGACTTTTTGTCTCTCAAATTCATGCAAAATGATGAGAAAGGAATTTCATATATAAAATATAATTAAATAAATAACTTGTGGTTAATTTTGGATTTCTTTCTCCAAATTAGATGAATCGGATATTTTCAAGATATTGATGCTATAAGTGGGTATACAATTAAAAATACCTTTTGTTTTTTCCAAAATATTATTTTATTTGTCTCAACTCTTAATATTGTTTAATTTTTTATTTGGTGTTTTAGTATCCCCATGAGTTTTATGTACTTGTTATTTTCTTTGGTTCAATTGCATTGAACCTTAACTCCACAAAGTTTTTTTTTTTTTGGGTCGAAGTTGCAATTCATTGCAAACCCCCAAAGGGGTAAAGGACAGTACAAACAAAGTCGAGCAAAAGCACCGGCCAGAAAACATCCAGGAACAAATCTAGCTACAACCAGTATAGTATAGCATGAAGATCATGTTCCCGAGCCAAAAACTAAACCATCAAAAGCCAATAAAAAGGCATTTAGCCCACATAAAGGCATATAGCTCACAAAGAAGCATTACACCCACATTCAACATAATGCCCACATAAAGGCATATAGCTCACAAAGAAGCATTACACCCACATTCAACATAATGCCCACATTAAACATAAAATAAAACACATGAAACCTAGCCGCCACAACCAAAGAGAAACTCCAAGCTGCCACCACTAGCAAAGAGAAACTCCACGACTGTAGATGGAGATGCCACCAATCACCACCATGAAGAACCAAACACTCGTAGGTCAGCAAATCAAGCCAAACATCCCTCAAAACATAGCCCTCTCGAGATTCACTAACAGATCTAGAATTAACCCAACCAATACATCCAAAGGACAGCAGCCAACAAATAAGGAATGAGAAAACCCATTCCACACCCAGGAGGAAAAGAACCAAGAATCTGGAAGGAGGTGGTGCAAGCACCCGAGCTAGAGCTCTACACACCTTCCAATAAATACACGCCAAAATGCGTTTAAAATTTGCAACTGCAAACCAAGGGTGATGCCAGATCAAAAGGAAGGTGAAGGAATCCAGATGAGCCATGGATTTTGGGTCGGTATGGAGCAAGACCTCTGAAATTTGACCTCAGGCACGGGCAATCCCCGAGAATGAATAGATCTGAGTAGATCTAAACAGGAGCACCAAAATCAGAGCCCACCACCGCATAGACTGCCGATGGAACAACTAGAAAACCACGAACCCACCAAGATCAGCCACCAGTTGCAGGAGAAAGGAGGGTAAGGAGAGATCTGGGCCAAAACCAAACTAGAACAAGGCAAGAGAAAAGTGCGTGAAAAAAAAAAACCGCAACAGGGGTAGAGAGAGACAATAGAGAGGAGGGTTGTGAGGAAGGGAAGGGAGGGGAAACGGAATGGGTTGGAAAAATGAAAATGGCCACCAACCCCCAAAGGGGGCGGCTGAGCTTTCAGAGAGAGAGAGTTTTCTTTTAGCTAGGGTTTCAAGAGAGAGAGTTTTTTTTTCATGGAGATGAGAGCTTCTGGAGAGCCTTGGTTCCATTTTTTGGTCATTGGGATAGTCTTCTGTTGGTCTTTTTGTCGTGAATGGACTTCTTGGATCAAATGCCCACAAGTATTCGATCAAATGCCCATTAAGTGTTTGATTAAATGCTTCAATATTGGTGATATCAATGCATCGAGAGCACAATTTATTGTTATTGACAGGACCTGCCCCAAATTTCTCGAAATCCGTGACGAATCCTGTGGATTTTCCGACATCCACCCGATGCCAGGCCCACTTACTAACATTATCCTCTTCTCCAAAAACAAAGGAAAAGAGGGTTAAGACTTTCTACCAAAATTTCGGTAGAGTCTCCCCTAAAAACGGACATTTGCCAAATTATTTTCACCTATAAAAATAATTCCATAGTTTAAAATTTTCCCCAAACTTCAGCATGCACAGTCTACCATCCAGGCACAGTCATAAAAAGTTGAAAAGACTCAATCCACCCTCATTCATCAGTCTAACACGAGTTTCAGCCTCGTCACAACCACAACACGTTTTAACCACATCCTTTTAGTAAAAACTAGAATATAAACAGGCATTTAATCTCGCCTAAGTTCCAATCGGGCTTCAGGCCACTGACAAATTCAAAACCAAACTTAATAAATCTAATAAATAGGATATGATCCCTATGACCAAATTAAAGTCCAGAAATATAATTGATCTTGTGGCTGCACCTGGGTAAGATCCCAGGCTATCTATGTACCCTTCCTGAGAGATCAAGCCACACGTAGTTCTACGATCAATAATCACCAACTAGATAACATACAATTATTTTCAATAATATCAACAAGTAAATTTAAGAATCATCTTTTCCCTTTAAATAAAATCATAATATCTCAACCCAAGAACAACAGACCCATTTTTCTTTACTCACTCTATACTTAAGACTCATAACTCAACAACCCTATCCCTTTAACATTGCACTTAAGCTATGCACAATTCTTTTAAACATTACTCTTAACTCAACAACCCTATCCCTTTAACACTGCACTTAAGCTCTACGCAACGATGCCACTAAATTCCCCAAAATCCTTCTTGAACAAAAAGTGACTAAAGTGCCCCTACACCCAAGGGCAAAAATGTAATTTCACCCAAAAAAAAAATAATTGAACAGTGATTTTGGGACGGGGTGTTACAATTTAAGTGTATCTAAACAGCCCCAAAATCACCAAAACTGTGCCAGCAAGCCTCTCTTCCATTTCCCTACGAATTTAATCTTTTTGCATTCATTATGTTTTCTCATTTCTGTTTAGGTTTTTTTTCCATTATGAGTAGCTAAATCCATAATTAGGGTTTTGATGTAAGCTAACATAAATATTCTGGGTTTATAAATTTCAAGTTTCAAGTTTTATTCATGATTCATGTTCTTATTCATTATGCCTACCTGCCTATATGCTAATCAGAATGCCAAGCTACCATTCAGATTTGTGTATTTTGGTTGAAACTAAAGTAGACACCTCTTTGTTACACCTCTTTTAGACTTGTTACTTCAATTCTTATAACCTAGAATTGGATTGTAATGGTGAATCAAATGTCCTAGTCTAAAAATTTGTTTTTCAACCCTTAGGACCACTCTTTGTTACACTTGTTTACTTACTTTCGTTTGAAATTTCATGCTGTTCGTTTGTTTTCACAATCACAAGCACTCTCTCTCACTTCAAATTCCAATTTCATTTTGCTTCATTTGTTTTGACAATCACAATCACTCACTTAAAATTCTGTTTTAGACTTAATTTTCTATTTTCTTAAATTTGGTAATCTAAGTACATAATTAAGTTTAACTTCTCAATCCTCATGAGTATGACTTCGTACTTGTCTTGCTATACTACTAATTGGCCTTTATAATTGCGAGTAACGCAACACAAATGAAAGAGTAGGAGGAACTAATTGCCTAAAAAACCAATGATGACATACATGGACTTAGAGCTAGTTTGTTATTGCTTGCCTGCTAAAAAAAATTGTTTATGCCTGCGCTAAGAATAAACAAGCTATAAAATAAAGTAGCTACGTGCTCCCTACTTGAGTTCCAATTTCCCAACTCATAATTTAAATTCAATTAAAGAGAATATCGCTTGTAAAACAAATAAAAAATTATCAAATTAAAAATAAAATATAAGTTCAAGGACCAATGAAGTTAAAAAGCCTCCAAAAAAATAAAGTTAAAAACCCTAACTCTGTTTTCAAAACACAAATTGAAAAGAAAAAAAAGAAAAGAAAAAAAAAAAAAAAAAAGAAAAAAAAGAAGAAGGTAAAACTCCGTGTTCCCCCGCGCTAAGAACCCTTTGAGGCCACGCTTGCCCTTACTCGTGGTATCTCAGTCAGCCAGCCTTATCGTCTTAAAAGAGAACCATCGTAGAAGTTATGATGCATTGGGGTTTCCTTGCTCTGAAGGTTTATTGCAGAAACTGTGCTCTTTGATGAACTGGGTGCTGAGCTTCTCTCTACCCAAAACCAGTCGTCTAATTTGCCGCGGCCTTCACTTGGGTAAGCAATTCTCAAGCCCAAGTTCTGAGAACATTATATTTAGAGCAATTTGTGTTAATCTCAAACAGAGGAGATGGAAATTTCTAGAGCAGATATCACCCACTCTTACCAATTCCTTAGTAAGTCGTGTTGTTCTCGAGTTTCGAAACTCCCCACAGTTGGGTTTAGAATTTTACAATTGGGTTCGAGAGAACAAGAGCTTTCCTCACTGTTTAGAATGTTCTTGTACTGTAATTCATGTGTTGGTCCATTGTAGGAGATTTGATGATGCCTTGTCTCTTATGGAGAATCTAATGAGTGCAGATGGTCTGCATCCATTGGATGTTTTGGAAGGGTTGGTTAGTAGCTATGATGAAGCTTGTGGTTGTTCAAGTCCTGCAGTGTTTGATGCACTTGTGAGGGGTTGTACTCGATTCGGGCAGACCGAAGGTGCTTATGAGGTAATTAAGAAGCTGAGGATGGATGGTTATTGGGTTACGGTTCACGCTTGGAATAACTTTCTTAATCATGTACTGAAGTTGAATGAAATTGCTAGGTTTTGGAAGCTGTATAAAGAAATGGTTTCATATGGGTATGTTGAAAATGTCAATACCTTCAATTTGGTTATTTATGCTCTCTGTAAGGAATGCAAATTACTAGAAGCAATGTCGGAATATTATCGGATGTTGAAGAGTGGAATTTGGCCTAGTGTTGTTACTTTTAACATGATTATAGATGGAGCGTGCAAGATGGGTGATATGGAACTTGCCTTGAAGCTTTTAAGGAAGATGAGAGTAATGTTGGAGGAGTGTGTTACGCCCAATTCAGTTTCGTACAATTGTATCATTAATGGGTTTTGCAAAATTGGTAGTTTATCTTTTGCAGAGGAAATCCAAGTTGAAATGACCCAGGCAGGTGTTGAGTCCAATTTGAGGACTTATGCAACTCTAGTAGACGGGTATGCAAGAGGAGGGAGTTTGGAGGTGGCACTTAGATTGTGTGATGAAATGGTGGAAAGGGGTCTGACCCCTATCACTGTTGTTTACAATTCAATTATCCATTGGCTTTGCAAAGAAGGAGATGTTGAGGAAGCATGTTTGTTATTTTCTGACTTGATTGACAGGCATATATGCCCGGATCAATTTACCTACTCAATCCTCATTAACGGGCTCTGCCAAAATGGGCTTGTGACTGAAGCACTAAGATTCCATAACCAAATTCTTGAGAAAAGCCTTGTCAAGGATGTTTTTTCTCATAATATCCTCATCAATTATATGTGCAAAAACAAAAACTTGATAGGGGCCATGCAATTGTTGGGCAGTATGTTTGTTCGTGGTCTACTTCCTGACACTGTCACCTATGGAACCTTGATTGATTGGTACTGCAAAGAAGGAAACATAGGAAGTGCAGTTCAAATTTATGGCAAACTGATAGATGTGCAGAAAAAACCTAATTTGGTGATATACAATTCTGTCGTAAATGGGTTATGCAAAGAGGCATCAGTGGATATTGCAAGAAATTTGATGGGTGCATTACAGAGGATAGATTTTCTTGACATTATAACCTATAACACATTGATTCATGCATATTTAATCTATGGGAAGATTGATGAGGCATTTTTTTTGTTTCGGGAAATGGAAAAGGTTGGGATTTCATTCAATAGAGTCACTTACAATATATTGATCAATTTTTTGTGCAAGTTTGGGTGTTCTCAACAAGCAAAGGAACTTATGAAGGTAATGATTTCTAGGGGTATGGTTCCTGATTTTATAACATACACCACTCTTATTACCAATTTCAGTAAGAATTGCAGCCCAGAAGAAGTCATTGAATTACATGACTACATGGTGATTAAGGGAGTAATTCCTGATAGACAAACGTACAAACATGTTGTCTGTCCATTTCTTCTAGAAGAAAATGAAAATGCAAAGATTAGCACACAGAATTGAGTTTCGACAGTACAACGGATGCGTATATTTGTCCTCCATCGTCCACTATAGCATGTGTTTTCAGCCAGTTGGTCCATAGAGAATGTGCTGGGCTTTCCAAAGTAACAAGAATCACACATTTATTCAACATTGTTTCTATCAGGCATGTAAGTTTTCTTTTTCTAGTATACTAATTTTTTATGCTACTCTAGTCTACAGACTACATCCATATAGATAACATATTGTAACCCTTGGCATATCAAGCCACGCACATATAAATTGTTTGTTCAAAATTGTGTGCAATACTGTTTCATCCTTTGGTTGATATTCCGGAGCTACTTACAACTCAGCAGTCATTGACAAACTTCTAGGCTTAGATATTCTGGTTTGGTGCTTCATTAGTTTTTTATGTATTAATTTGGGGTTCTTTCATGTGAGACATGCATAAGTTGCAATGTCTCATGTGGGTGCTTGTTTATAGGTTTAAGTTATTTCTGGTAAATTTTCTGTTTCTTGTGCAGTTGAGATTTTTTGTTTGCTAGAGTTCAGTGAGGGTTAAAACCAATAACTGCGATGATTTCAAGGGTTGGATGTTGTTTTCGAATATCTCGGTTATAAGCAGATCAATTTTTATGGTTGGTCTACTTTTAATTTGTATGTTAATTTTGAGAAAGAACAACAAATTATTTTGTTCAAGCATTTCACGTCAACTAAACTACCGAGTTTAGTGTTTTATATGGAATTTGTGGTTTGAATGTACTTATTGCAAACTGGAAATTCATTAAAAAGCTTGCAAGATTGGTAAATCACGAGTTACTTCAATTACTGGGCTACTGTTAATAGACTATTATAGTCTTTACTAACAAAGAGTGGATGACGAGGCAGTTATTTCTGTTGAGCATCAACTATAGCTCACACCTTAAAACTTGTGGATAAAAATGTCTTCCTATTGTCTTGATTTTTACTCTTTGCACCTACTTGTCTCCTGCCGTAGCTAATTGGTTTTGTACTATCTGCAATGAATTTGAGTCACAAGATTAAACTTTGAAATTTTCCTTTCTGTTTATTTTTCCTTTTATAATAATAAAAGAGATGATTTGTATAATAAATCAGAATCATTGGCTTTGGTATTTATTTATGTGTTTTGGTGAACACGTCAGATTTGGTTTTTGCATGGACCTAGGTTAATTATGGTATAGAAAGGATTCAGCTGTTACATACTGTAGGAATATGTTTAAGAGGATTGAAGGTGATGACGTGGTCAGAGACATTGTAAGGGTCAGTACTTTGACTTCTTATCTTGTGTCGATAAATGTGCTAGTATTCATATAATAATTCTTCATACTCTTTGTCTAAGTTTTCTCACTGATATGGCCCTCTGGCATGTAGGTTGCACAAAGTTATTTGCAGAGCTCAATGAACTGCGTGGTAGTTTTAGGGTATTTTCATTCTTCATTTGGTGTATTTTATGCAAGAGTGCGGGGGAGAGTGGATCATGTTTTCTTATCCTGCTGGTTTAGCTGGAAATTATGATGTTTCTATTTAATGAGATTAATGTTAGTTAGGTGGCGCCACAACACTGTTTATCTTTTCTGGGTGAGAAATCTAAAGTATTGGGTGGTGGAAAGAATGCTAAAGTAAGACGGGGCTGTATGATGATGGCTATCATTTAAGCTATTTGGTCGGAAAGAAACCAACGGATCTTCGAAGATTTTAGGTGGATGGAAGTGGAGGAGGTGTGGGGAAGGTCAAGTATTGGGCAGCACTTTGGGCACCTGTACAGGAACACTTCTATTTCTGTCATTGTTCTAGACTGGAAAGCTAAAGTGTCATGAATATGTTTAGATATGTTAAACTAGATGTAGCTTGAATTGTTTTTTTTTCTCTCATAGAGTCTTGGTGGATTGCTTATCCTCGTTTCTGCACAGTTTCTCTTGTGAAATAAAATTACATCGTTTCATTTCAAAACTAAAAAATAAAATATTCATGTTTGATGGATAAACTTGGCTCTGACCTTCGATTGAATTTTTTTTTTTTTCCAGAAACAGTTTTCAAATCTTGGTGACAGTTGTTGAACTTTAAAGAAAATTTTGTTTTCCCTTTTGGATTTATGATATCCTCCATTAGAAGACATGAACTTTCTGAATCTGTCTAGGCTTGTAATTGATTGACCCAAATAGGTTAATTGATCTTTGAAGATGACGATTTGCATTTTCTTTTCACAAATGTTCCATTATCCATGCCGTGAATTTTCATTGGGATTCTTGCTTTTGTTTTCATAATTACTTCTCGAATTATAACTTTATGCTATGTTCATTTTCTTATCTGTTTTTTAAAAAATTTTCTCATACTTGTTGTTTGGTTGCTTTTCGAAACAGTAAAAGTGCTTCCTACAGCTCATGACAGATGGAGACTAATAGAAAATTCATTAACGTTGTGATAGTGATTTGTGAAGCTGTAAAAATTATAGAATACAGGGAACAAGAACTGAAAATTCAATGCATCTGCTGTACTGCAAGGTCCTCTGCTGATTTTGTTGTGAATGGTACGTATACTTTGACCAGCTTTAGTTTTGTAAAGACAGAGAATTCTCTCTCTTTATGATTCTTGGTTTAAACCTAAAGTGAGTGAAATTTTGTTCATGCAGGTGCTTGAGTTCAAGTCTTGAAGAAGGGGAGGCTGCAAAACTTGTATTGGAATTGAATGGCTACTGTAACTTTGTCAACAATTAGGATTCTGCAATCAAGACATCCAACTGCAAGAGGGAGGCTACTTGGAAATATTCCTGCAGTAAATAATAAAGATAACACCGTTAACATGGAGTAAATTTTTGAGGGTGTGGCTAGGAGGAATATTTTCACTGATTAAAAAACATTAAAATTTAAATTTAAAGGCAAAAAGTCACTTTGGCCCTTGTAGTTTGTTTTCCATTTTGGTCCGTGTGATTTTAATTTTGGCAATTGTACCCATGTAGTTTAATATCCTTGCAGTTAAAAGGGCACATCTAAATTTCCGTCCAATTTCTTGACACGATAACATGGAGGGATATTTTGGACGGAATTAGAAGACATCTTGATAGAATTTATAAAGTGCCTTTGAATTGCGAGAGATTTAAAATTATAGGCAAAATAGAAGGACCAAAAATGACTTTTTGAGCCCCTATCTTTTTACATGTGTTTGGGTGTAATGATTAAATTCTCTTTTTATGACAAAAAAAAAAGAAAGATTAAATGTTATTTTTTGTAGGGTTATTGATTGAAATAGTCTCCCAACTTTTTCTTCAATCTCATTTTGATCTACTAACTAAAATTTTCATTTCAATAGTTTCCCAACTCTCCATCTAGTATCAAATTAATCACATCGTCGAAGTCTGTCAGTTTTGCAGTTAAATTCATCGGTAAAAGCGTCTTTTGGGGCCCATCCAACTCCAGCGCAAACCTTGGTGCTGCTCTCTGGCTCTGCTGCTTCTTCACATGCTGAGCTTGTTGAGGCAAAGAGGAGTTCTTCCTCTTGCTGACGACTAATGTGATAAACTGAAAATCAGAATGAACAAAGTTGTGCGAGCTATCATTAATGGGTTTGTCTTGGAGACGTTGTGTCTATTCATCATTGCCCTTATGTCAAGTACGGAAACCAGGTTCACATCCTTCTAATTAATGATACAATTGAAGGTGTAAACAGGGTCAGTCTTGAGATTTTGAAGGCCCTGTGCAAACCTTAAACCTAGACCTCACAAACTTACACCATTACATAATGCCATATAATAAATATTTTTTTTCTTCTTAAAGTGACTAAAGTACCCCTACTTCCAAGGGCAAAATTGAAATTTCACAAAAGAATTGAATTTGATTAAATCGATTAAATTGGATTAGGGATGTTATAATCACCATGATTGTGACAATGAGTCTTTGTCATAATAGATCATATTCAGATATTAAATATTTTTTAACACCTAATTTATTTTGTATCAATATTCCAATAACATCATTAATTGGATGCGACTTTTTTGGTTGAGTTAGTTGGATGCATTATTTTTGCAAAATTAAATATCTTTTTAACACCTAATTTATTTTGTATCAATATTCCAAGAACATCATTAATTGGATGTAACTTTTTTGGTTGAGTTAGTTGGATGCATTATTTTTGCAAAATTAAATATCTGAGCATATATATAAAAAATCGTGTACCACTTTACTAACCACATTTTTAATTGAGGTGAGCCCTATATATGGAAGTCTTATCTCTATGGGCACTTGAAAATAAAAAATCTACATGAGTAATTGAAGAGCTAGCGTCAAGTCAATGATGGGGACATACGCACGTGACAAGCAATGTTTGCACATAGGAATATAGGAATATAGATATTATTGGGGCAATCAGAATATATTCTTGCTGAAGAATATATATATATATATATATATATGTAGTGCCATGCATGTAGTTGAGAGATTCAGTGTCATCATTTGAGGAATGAGGTACTTAGTTGTTGGATCTATTTCAATGAAATCATGTGGTTGAGATTGATTTAAGTATTTAAACTTGTTTGTGTCTAATGACTTGCCACAAACCTACATGTACGTACGCTTTACTACGTAGCAAGGCTACTAGGCTACTGTAACTCGTCCACGTATTATAATATGGATGGGCAATATGGTTAATATTTCCCACTTTTATGATATAATATCAATAAATATCCACTTATATATTCTAACAAATGAGTTATACCAAGTGACATACTCTCATACTACGTACACTATAATTACTCACACTTAAAGCATCCACAATGGGGTCCCTAAACCATCTTCTTAAACAAATTTTAGGGAGGAATTGGAAAAATACAACTACAACCATGCTCCCTATTCACCTCCTAAAATAGAGAGACCTCTAGGAACTCCTAAATCTGAGGAGAGAGAAAGAACTCCTAGTAGCTCCTTATAATTCAATGATGTTTCGTTTTATGCATAGTTTAAACTTTTAATTAATACAAACTATTTTTTTTTTAATTTTATAGAGATGATAACCAATCATATTGAATTAAAAAATAACTATAGTATTTATGACTTCCTCTATTTCCCCTGTTTCTGGCAGATTGGCATAGCTTTGGCAGAGTCACCGTCAAGCTGCCGGAAACCTAAGATTACCCACAATTCTTCACCATCTTTCTCCCCCTTTATCAAACCTCCTTAGAATCCCTTTCTCTTTCCCTTAGAACCTCTGTCTCTCATAGGAACTCACAGCTCTCTCTCCTCAAGTGCTAAACCCATGATAATTTTGCTCCCATGCCATAATCTTCTCATGCAAAGCTAGAAGATTTATCTGTAATTTGTTGTTGTTTTCATTGGTGAAGGTAGCCAAAGAGTTTCCTAAGGCGTCATCACCCTTTCGAGACATCTTTGATGTAGTTTTGTTTATGAACAACTTTCCATTTTGCTCTTATCACCTTAGTATGTGATCACTTTGAATTATACATTCTTTGGTACTGTTTTTATTAACGTATGCAAGTATGTTGGAATTTTTATGAGATACTACAATTATGATAATGGGTTATATGAAAAAAAAATCTTGGCAAAAACAATTGAAAAACAAATCTTGTCATATGAATCTTACCAAAAAAATTTTGTGTCATTTGAATCTCAATTTCCATTAAAATTATCAAAGATTTTTTTATTTATTTTTAAAATAGTCTGATATGATGTTATCCGGAACATCGCCAAACACAGTATAACTTAGTCAGACTATTTATCCAGAACATCACCAAACGCCTTATAATATTATGGATAAATAGTCAGTACTCTCCAGGAACAGATTAATACTATCCGACGAAAATTAGTCAGTACAGTCCAACGTACCAAACGAGCCCTTACAGAAAATAACGTGTTTGCCTTTTTAATTATTATGATTATTAATTGTTGTTAGCAAAAAAACCAAAAAAAAGAACTAAAACTATGATTGATCTACACAAGCGGGTTTTGAAGCCGCGTCCTGAATGGAAGTTGAGGCCCTGCAAACCAATACAACTAGAAATGTCTTTGTGTCAAAAATTTGCTCGCTAAGTATATATACACATTTATTAATAAATACATATATTATACACATAAAAAAATTCGGGGGCCCTAAAAAATCAGGGAGGTGAGGTGATATGTTATTTCTAGCTGTTAAATGTCTATGTGGCACTTTTGACATATCGGTTGGAGATGCTCTTAGAGTCTTTAGGTTCGAACTAAGATAGAGAGAATTTTATTTTATTGTACTACCAATTCCTTATAGTTTTCCTTGGATATTCTGATATTCAGAAATATGGAGAATATGGTAAATCTTGTTCAGTTCCCTGTGCTTCGGTTTCAAATAGCGTGTTACAATTCGTGAATCTTTCATTTTTGCTATAATGATAAACTCTACAATTCTGGCTTATACATCCAGGAAAGCAATTTTTCTTGCTCAAATTGACTGCTCAAAATTTTATTCTTATTAAAACCCCAGGCACCACTTCATTCAAATTGGCAGTAGGTAAATAAATTAGCATCACTATTCCTTTTATAATAAGTCATAACACTAGAATCCTTTCTTTGCAGAATACATATCAGACACAATGAAGCTGGGAGCTAGCCTTCCTGCTTATAGAACTTTTGCTTTGGAGGATCTCCAGGAAGCCACCCATAACTTTGATGATTCAACATTACTAGGTGAAGGTTCACATGGACAGGTATTCATTCTTTATAGTTGCAAAACAATTCTAACTAATTCAGTACCTCGTAGTAGTAATATGATGTTCTCTCTTAATTTGCACCTGCTTTCACATTTTATGTTTCTTGCTTATATAATTCCATCCATTTGGATATGCGAAAGATCCTTTGTGGATTGAAGAACCTCAGATAAGAGACTCAATCTATAAGTAGATGGTAGGTGCCCCTGTGAGTCTAGGTTCTTGATTTTCATCTAGTCTCCAGTTCTTGGTACACAATTGAAGAACTACATAGTTGAAGCAACTTAAATACGCACACTGACAAATGTATGTGTGTATGAATGTGTATATAGATTTAGTAATCTCTATTTAATTTAGAGTTCATACTCCTCAAAAGCATGATGTAAATAGATTTAGGAATTACTTTGTAGAACTTCTGATGTGCTTAAAATGTGAGACTTCTCCATCTTAAACAAGCTTCTGTTGAGTAAAGATTCCCTTTAAAACTCCAAGGTGGCCTCACATTTAATGAAAAAAGAGTAGAAATTGAAAGAGAACAAAAGAATCCTTTGAGTTTTGTTTAATTTGAATCAAACTTTCAACGATTGGATCGGATCCAAATCTGAAATGGTAATGGGAATTTTTCAAGGGCTGGTGAAACTCTGCTCGTTCTGAGAAGATACTCATTGATGCTATACCATCAGATAGATCTTATGCATATTGCAATGGTTCGCGGAAAGTCTACTATAAATGTTAAAGTGGTCCAATACTTATCATTTGAATTTGTACAAGAATTTGGAATCTCTTTGTTCTAGTTAATTGTCCTATGCACTATTGACTGATATACTTTGTTCAAGAAATCCTTGAGGGTTTTCAGCATGCAATTTTCTCACTGTTACTGGTTCAAAATAAAATAACAATGCCAGATATATAGAGGGAAGCTCCCTGATGGAACCTTTGTTGCTATAAGAGGCTTGAAAATGAGAAAGAGGCAGAGTCCACAGGTCTACACACACCTCCTTGAGCAGATTTCAAAACTGAGACATAGCCATTTGGTTAGCGCTCTTGGACATTGCTTGGAGTGCCATCCAGATGATTCAGGCGTCAGTAGAATATTTCTTATATTTGAGTTTGTTCCAAATGGAACTCTCAGAGGCTGCATCTCTGGTAAAGTTATTTTCATGTACTTACACTGCTAACTAGAACAAATGGATCGCATTTGCAAATGACCTTATAGTTTATTCCATGAAGATATATAGACCGTGCTCCTACTCTGAGCTTGTTATATGAGCCATTTGTTTGCTATTCAGAGAGAGTGATTGCAGATTCAGATGTTATCGCATACTCTACACGTAACGCATATGAAACGAAGATGAATCAATCAAGTTATTGTTTAAAGTAATCTATAATATCTAATGCATCAAGTGCCGAATTTATCAACAATATTTCTTATTTTTAGAAGATTTCTAGGTGAGACCTATTCAATTGCTCAACATTGCATAGTACAGGTTGCAATGGAGAGTAAAATCCCCCTCATTACTTTCTTCTTCTTCTTCTTCTTCTTCTTTTTCTTTGATTGATTTCCTCCCTCACTGTCTTAGCTTTTTCAGCAATTAAATATTCATTGCTAACACTTAGTTTGGCAGAAGGACCTCCAGGACGGAAGCTTACCTGGCCGCAGAGAATAATAGCTGCAATTGGAGTTGCAAAGGGTATTCAGTTTCTGCATACCGGGATTGTTCCTGGTGTTAAATCAAATAATCTGAGGATAAAAAATGTCTTATTGGATCACGATCTTCATGTAAAAATAAGCAGCTATAACCTACCTCTTTTGGCTGAAAGCAGGGGAACGGTAAGACATAAAAAATATATATCTGTTTGGGTGAATGCATCACCCTTGAGATTGTCCTGACTTAACTTTTGCTTTTTAATCCTTCAGATGGGCACTACAGTTTCTTCTCCGGCACCAAAAGGAAGCATTCAAGCTAGGTACTAACATGCTTACTTTCCCAAAATCATACGCTACTTTTCTGAACTGAATTCCCTTTTCATATTCATACACAAATGAACAAGACCAATAATTTCAACTATCTAGACAAATCCTGCATGAATCTCTTGTACAACAAAATTATAAATTACTCCCTTCCGGTTCAGTTACTGATCATCAGTAGTAACAAGGGACCATCCTAAATGAAGTTCATCGTCATTGAATCTACATCTTGCTTCACAGAAATGCATTCCTTAGTCATCTCTCGTTTATTGTTTGGTTAAGCCGTACATTGTCATTGGCAGTGCAAAATGCCAACAATACTTTGTTTCACTATCTCACAAAACTTAACTTTTAAATCTTTTTTATTTATTTTTGCATACTTTGTACATTGGTGATAGTTTCATAAGCAATTCCTGACCCAGTTTTCCCTTTCAATACAGAAAATAGATCCAATTGAAAGAAGTGGAAGATTAGATTTTTCCTGCACCATGTTTTTACTCATATGCTTGGGATTACATTCTTTATATTTATACTATTTATCTTGATCCTTCATATTCTGAAAAAATATCCATGTGAACCTGGAAACCTGAATAATGCCTTCTTCAGTAATTCTTTCACAAAATGATGCTAGTTATTACTCAGAGAATGCATGTGTAACTATGCCCTAAACGCATCTATGCATACAAGTACACAACACATGCACACATACTGGGATTGCTTTGTTAATTGCTGGTCTTTTGCAGGGCAAGCCATGAGTGTAAGAATGATGTTTATGATATTGGAGTCATCTTGCTGGAAATCATTTTGGGGAGGCCTATCATGTTCCAAAATGAAGTTGGAGTTTTGAAAGACCTTGTGAGTGTTTTCTCTTAATCAATTGGTTCCCTTTGTTTACTCTAAAACTCTTACATTAAGATTAGGTTGCTACTACTTCCCAGTTAGAAAAGTTTGGAAAATTAGATCCTGCAAAGACCAAAAAATTGCAAAGAACATATGCCCCTAGCTAAGCCCAACTTTTGTTTCATTACTGAGTACTGACAGAACTGAAACACCCTGAAACATAAAATTTTCTTTCACCGACTAAACTAGCAATTTGGTTTTGGTTCTTATGAAGTTACAAGTAAGTTTAACGACTGATGACACGGGTCGAAGGAGCATTGTCGATCCAGCAGTGCACAAGGAGTGCTCCGATGAATCATTGAAGACAATGATGGAGATATGTGTGAGGTGTCTGTCCAATGAGCCAACTGATAGGCCTTCTGTTGACGATATTCTGTGGAATTTGCAGTTTGCAGCACAAGTTCAGGATTCAGTAAGAGAAGACTATCTGAGTCATCAAGGCTCACCTGTTTCATCATCCCAACAAGTCTGACTTCCAACTTGCTAACTTTCCCTGAATTAGAAGTTAGCAGGGCCAGTGTATGCAATGTACCATACAAGATGTATAAGTGTTCAGGTTTTAATGAGGCCACTTTGTCTGCACGTTGTCATATCTTATACTGTATTCTTGATATGTTAATGAAATTCATTTTCTAAAAAATTAAAAAAAAACGCTCCACAAGGCCTTAATTCCTTTTTCTTTTTTAAAAATGTTTAGTTACTTTGTTTAGTTATTTTATTTAGTTATGTTTATTTTCACCTCATGATGAGCTCCAGGGTCCCACAACAAGCCCAACCAAAATTTTGATTGACTTTGTGACGTTTCTGCTCTTAATGCTTGGAATTAAATGTGGTTGGTCAAAACACCGCCTTACTCTGTCTAATCTTGTATTTGGAGATGGATAAATTGGTACCAAATGAACTTTCTTTGCAGTTCCAGACTATTTATTGTCCTATGAAAATACTGTATATGAGATGGTATTCTTTGTCTAGTAGTTCTTATACTGTATATGCTTTCATACGTGTAGCGATTTTGGCATTCGTTTAGCTTCTGCCGCTCCGAACTATGAAATTTATAATTTTTATACACGCAAAGGGATTGCAATGAGTTAAACTAGGAGTGTGATGAGACCCATTTTTAGTAGGCCTAATTGCCTTCTTTGAAAAGAATCCATGCATCGATGTCCTGAGTTTAATTCCCCCTCTTCCCCTCCCCTCCCCCAACATTACGATATTGACGGGGCATTCTAACCAGGACCCCATTGATCTAAAATCCATAATTGACACAGGCTGATCAATGAATTGTATGTACTTGGAGTTTATTCAAATCAGACTCAAGATTTTATTGTTATGGACAATCACTGACATTTCTTCATACTTTTACCTCCCATGATGGAGTACTAAGGGGGGCTATGGATGTTCACATTGCAATATGAATACTTGATACATGTTAGAGGGCTTGGAAAAATACATAAAATATAATAAGTTTGTGAGAGAGAGATCAATCCTACAAAATTTATGAAGGAAAAAAAAGAAAAAAGAGTTAGTATCCTGATCTCAACAGCTGTGGACTGCGGATTAAGAAAACTGTACCTTCAGTCGCAGAGTCGCATTTCTACCTTCCGAATATTAAACTCTCCTCCATGGAATCGTTCCCTTTTATTTGTCACCATGGTCTTCGATTAAATTGAGATACATATACCATGTTATGTATGACTTGGTTGTTAAGAATTCAATTTGCCACCTGTTATAGAACCAAACCTTATACAACAATCTTGATGGCTGGCTACTCACTCTTCGTTCAAGAGAAAAGCTAAAGAAATGCCTGAAAATTGTCTCAAGTAGCTCTGCCTTATTCCTCCACAACCAAATTAAGCTTAGAATGCAGACATGGTAAGCATTCACTCCTGATTTTACTGAACAAAGACTGGGATATCAGTAGACAAACCTCAAACATAACTCTGTATATCAAACTCAATCAGCACCTTTACATGGTCACCTGGAACAATTGAGAGTGTGAGTGAGCTGCTGGGTTTGCTTGTAAAACTCGATCAGCATTCAGTGTTTGGGATTTAGTGCCTGATTTCTTTTGGAAAGCTTTAAAAATACCACCTCTAAGTATAGGTGCATTCTTATCAGGTTTGATACACAAGGTAGACCATATAGAACTCTTTGCAGCCTCATCTGGGTCATCAATTCTCAATGTCTTGGGTACCCAAAGGCACGGTTTTGTTTTTATTCCTGCCTGTACATTTGCATCTCTAGAATATTTTCCCGATCTTGGCGAGCTATTGCCTGAACATCTGCTGTTGCCAATGGAAGATGAAGGTGACAAGCTGCCAGCAGATCCAACCAATTGAGCATTCCATTTTCTAGCATCCGAGCTTGGCATGTAACCCTGGTATGAGGAAGGTGCAATTGGGAAAATGAAACTGGGAATACAAAAACCAGGAACTGTAACCATAGGCAGAGAACCCATATGAGAAGGATTAGGATTATTGCTATGAGGTCTAAACATCATCATGCCCCAACTTGGGTTCTCAGCCCATTGTGGAACAGGAAAATATTGCTCAGTATATGTAAGATTATAATCGTTTCCATATCTTGGTAGATCAACCTGCTCCATTTCTTTTCCCAGGCATGCATTTTGCTGTGAAGTAGTGGCTGTCAAGGAAGAGCTGGATGATGAGGGCTCCTCACTATTATCTCCAGCAGCTGCAGAGCCATCTTCAGAACTTCTCTTCTGGTCTTTATGATTAAGCGCAGTTGCTATAGATTCAACTAAAACTGTATCTGTGCCAGAATTTAAGACTTCCCTCATCCCATTGACAGGTTGTGGAGAGGCAGGAAGTTGAACAGGCGATAGATGCTGTTGGCCAACAAAGTTAAGGGTGTCTCCTTGGGTGACTGGTACTGCACTTGGTTCGCCCACAACCTGATGATACTGTGAAGATGAATGCTTATTCCTGTGCCGCCTAGTCCCTAAAGGAAGATTTCTTATTGTTCCCCCGGCTGTCCAATATCTTCGGCAGCTCTTGCAAAAGTGCCTCGGTTGGTATACACTATAATTATTAAAATAGCAAAACTTTGTTTTTAAGCTGTTGCAGCGAGGGCAAGGAAGAACCTTGTCTGGCTTTGTGAAAGCCTTTTCTTTGCCATCATCAGTATCACTTGCAATGCAGTCTTCTTCTGGATTACAATCAACTTCACCCTCATTCTCCAAGATTTGACCATGGTGATTGTTTTCACTGCCTTTATCTAGTTCAAAAAATTGATCTTGCTTGCAGGATATTTTCATAGAAGGGTCCTCCATTTCTCTACACTCACCCTGAAAATTGAAAATTTTGATTGTTTACGGCACTCAAATCGCAATAACAGCAATTTATAGTTAATTCACAGCATGTAAAACAAGGAATTCGGCATCAAAGATGAGCAATAACATCAATTACATGCATTAATAAAAATTAAGTTCATGGCAAAGAAAAAGCTAAAAACAAATGACAGTTACAAAATGAAGCTGCAGCATGCCCAGATACAATATACCAAGTTGCAAACTATATAAATCTACTCACATCATCCACACATTATCAAATTATGATTTCCAAAATAACTAACCACGAATGAGAAACAAAAACAAAATGTGGGTTCATGCTGATTTTTATTGATGGGAGGAAATTTGGTTGAAATCATTCTATAAGCTGCCCCTTCTGCTTGTAAAGCAAATCCAGCAAAACTTTATGGCATTTAACATTTTAAGTACTACTAGCCTCTCCGCACGCGCTTCCGCGCCTGCGAGAGGCATTTGTTTAAAAATTTTAAATTTATTTTAGAATTAAAAAAGATAATGGGTAGTTATGTTCCATAAAAAGAGGATCTATTATCCGATTTTTCTTTTAATTTTAAAAATTTTTAATATGAAAAAGTGTGAATTTACCATATTATTCTCATTTAATTAATAATTTCAATTCTTAATATTTGCATTAACCAAGGGTATTTTATGGTATTTTGAATGTTTCACCATTCTCTGCCTTTTGCTTTATATATATAGATGAAGGAAGAACACAGTCCTGAAATTCAAAACATAACAATTTAAAAGCTAAACAAAAAAGTCAGTTATATGTGATTTTCTACAAAATAGAAAAAGAAACTTGTAGAGCAGTAGAAGCCCAGATACCAAAAATGGAAACAGAGTAGAAAAAAGTAAAAAACGCAAAGGCTTGTTAAGAAAACAAAATATAGCAACCCAAAGAAGCTTAGAGTCGATTGGCATATGAAGCTTACCATGGCAGCTATGGGCATATCTGCAACCCAACACTCTTCGTTGGAATTATGTACGGACATATCCGGGAATCTGGAGTTCCGGCACAGGAATATTCCTCACGAAGAGCTTAATGGCTGGATCTCTCACTGCAGACATTGCCTCAGGTTGGACTCGCAGAGTCATAGTATGACAAAAGCTCCAAGTGAAACGGCAAGACGGGCTTGTTTGGGAGTGCTTCTGAAAGGGCCAAAAGCACTTTCTAATAAATAAAAGCGCTTCTGAAGCGTTTAACAGAAAATTTTAGAAGCGCTTCTAGGTCATAGAAGCGCTTCCTGAGAAGCACCTGCTATGTGCTTCTTCAGGAAGCACTCCGAAGTGTTTTTCCACGAAGCACTTTAATTTTTTTATGAAAATTCAAGATTTTTATAATAAAAGCGCTTTTGTTAGAAGCGCTTATGAGCAGAAGTACTTCCTAGAGAAGCATTCTCAAAACGAGCCCGCAGTAAAACTTACTTGTTACTAATGGGGATAGTAAAACATCTCGGCTAATAACACAATAAAATGTGGAAAATTTATTTGGCGTCATTGGGTTATTGACTGGGAATATCAAAACAGTTATATCCTCGTTGCATAAAAGTGTTTCTATGACTTAGTGCCCGTTTGACATTGCTTATTTGGAGTGATAAGTGATTTTTTTAAAATTTTGGGAAACCCAACCCGTTTGGTAAACTATAAGAAAATCACTTATTATTAAAAATTGCTGTGGGAGAAAGCAATAAAGGAAAGCAGCTAATGAGCTGCTTTCAATTTCTGATTATTTTCACAGCACAGCAATGCCAAACTGGCCCTTAGTGCCCGTTTGACATTGCTTATTTGGGGTGATAAGTGATTTTTAAAATTTTTTGAGAAGCCCAGTCCATTTGATAAACTATGAGAAAATCACTTATTGTTAAAAATTGCTATGAGAGAAAACTATAAGGGAAAGCAGCTAATGAGGTGCTTTCATTTTTTGATTATGCATGAATTAGTTTCGAAGTGGCACTAGATTTAATGATTATGCAGCAATTATTTTCTGATTATGCGGGAATCATTACCAACAACACTTTTAACAAAAAGTTTACCAAACGTCAAACTGCTTTATCTCACAGGCAAAATCTGACAGCGATTTTTTTCACATAATAGAAATGCCAAATTGGCCCTTAACCCACCCCCAAAAGTGTTATGCAAAAAGTCGCTTTTAGTCTCTGTAGTTTACCACTTTTATCATCCCTGTAGTTTCAATTTGATTAATTTTATCAATGTAATTTCAATTTTAAGCAATTCAAAGACAATCCCCAATTTATGTCAAATTACTCTAATATAGAGGTCATTTTGGTCCAATCTTAGAGCCCCTCCCCAACCCACCCTTTCCTATCCCTTTCCCCCTCCTGACCTAACCTCTTCCTAACTCAACCCGCCCCACCCTATTATTTGTGCAAATTTTTCAAAAGAGAATATTTGCGTGTAGATTCTTTGCCCTTCGAGCTTCCTTCCCTCTCTTCCTCGATCCATGCAAAACAAATAGGAGTAAATAAACCACACCTTGGGGGTGTTGGGCAAAGGTCCTCCGATGCCTAAGTTAGTTTAATTGGATCTTTAAGAAAATATATGGCAATAGCTAAAATAGAATTTAATTAGGGTAATTAGTTTGACCTAAGGAATTTTCCTTTTCCACGTGTTATCTTCTTATTGCTTGGTATGTTTCCACAAATGCCTCCCAAACTTTTGCAAGGCGCTTGTGAGGCATGAAGGAGAAGAGAAATATTTATCGGGCTTTCCAACTGCATCTGGGCTTTCTTCTTTGAGTTGGGCTCCTTTTGCGAGTTAGGCTCCTAATTAGAGTAGGCTTTTGACTTCTTCTTGGAGTTGGGCTCCCAATGGGAATAAGCTTGTGATTCCTTCTTGACATAAGATGCCCAATCTTTATAAATACAAGGCTTTTTTCTTCACTCCTATTCAAATTGCAAAATTGTTTCCTCTACTTTCTAGCTTGTGAGAGAGATGTTGAAGAATTGTACTACTTGTTGAGGAGATGAGTCGTTGTGCACACCAAGGTAGGTCAAATTTGTATTTTTTTTTTCTCTGTTTTTTCTTTGCGGCGAGGACCAACTGGGTGGTCCCGGCTGGTTGTCCTCATGACTTGCGTTGCTGCCGGCGGTGGTGGTTACTGCGGTGGCTGCCAGCGTTGGTTGCTCCTGCGGCAGCTGTCGTCGAGTATCTTTTTTGTTTTTTTTCTTTTTCCTCTGATAAGACTGAAACATGCTGATTCTGAGGAGACGTGGCAGCCTGGCGCAGTCTAAGTCGTGCCGCTGGTCCGAGGCGTCGATGCTAGCAGCGCAAGAGGTATTTGCCAAAAAACAATTCCTTTGTGGACTTTATGGTTCAATTTAATATAGGACTTTTACACCAACGACACTTGGCATTGATGGTAAATCACACTGATATCAATGAGAAGGCAAAAACTAAGTGCCCTATAATGATGGATAGACAAATGGCTAATATATACACATATACTTACTTCTATAAATTTCAAGATCAGTTGTGGGAGAGTTATTGCAACAATGTTGGGCTTACAGAAGAGAATGTCACTCACTGCACATATAAGGTTGTACATATGGATGACAAAAAGAAAAAAAGAGACCTGCTGATTGTTTATGACAAATATGCAGATTTTGCATCATGTAGCTGTCATATGTTTGAGAGTTTGGGAATCCCATGCAACCATATTTTGTCATATTTGCACAAAATACGTCATCTTCACGAATTGCCAAATCAATATATTTTGAAGAGATGGACTAGATCTGGTAGATAGAATCTTGTGGTAGACAATGATGGTGTTGAGATATCTGTTTTTTTTTTGTCAACAAAGATATCATAAAAGCCAAACGGCAAAGGCCCAAAGGGGAGCTAAACCCAACCAAACAAACAGGACAGACACACCAAACCAAAGAACTAAAAACACCAAAAGAACAAAACAAACGAAAAAAACACACAACAGAGGATTAAGCACTAGGCGGAGGGCAAGGAAGACCATCCCGAGATAAAATATGAACTAGAGAGGATGGAGGTCGCACAAGCCACAACTCCAAGCACATCCCTTTCCTAGCAAGCGAGGCAACGGCATCCGCAGACCGGTTGGCTTCACGAGGCACCCATGCCCAATTCAAATTTGTGAAATAGGCTTTAAGAAACCTAATATCCTTAAGGATAGGATACAACTCCCAGTTACATGAAGAAACATCCCCCTGAACAGAAGTAATAGCCACTTGAGAATCAGATTCCACCACAACATCAACCAAATTCAACTCTTTAGCTCTCAAAAGACCATGTTTCAAGGCAAAAACTTCAGCCATAAGTGGAGATTGGGCACGCACCTGAGCAGCAAGACCCCCAATACAAGAACCAGCAATCTTTCGAATAATAACTCCAACTCCAGCCATAGCAGAACCAGATTTCCAAGAACCATCAGTATTAATCTTAACATAAGAAGAAATGAGGGGTAGCCAATGAGAATGATGAGGAGAAGAAATCTGAATAGGCATACCCCTAGACCCAAGAACTGGCTTCTCTTTAACATTCCAAAATTCCGACACCGCCAAACAAGCATGAGATCTAGTAGCTGTAGGCACAATTGGGATATCATTATAAACAAATTTACATCGAGCCTTCCAAATATGCCAACAAGTGAAAGCAACAACCGACATAATCCACCTAGAATTGGGTGAAAACATACTCTCCCCTCTCAAGAGACTGCCCAACCATCTATCCAAAGAAGTAAAACTTTGCAAATCCACACGATAGCCAATTGCACTTCCAAACCAAACACATGTTGTCCAAGGACAAAGGACCAGCATATGTTCAACTGATTCAGGACTCTCCAAACAAATAGGACATAAATGCGAAGAGGACAACTTACGCTTATAGAGATTTAATAAGGAAGGGAGAATATTAGAGACCGCTCGCCAAAGAAATTGTTTCACTTTCAGAAGGGTTTTGGACTCCCAAATGATCTTCCAAGTATCAAGAGAAATGGTATGCGAAGATTGGGCATTAGCCAAGGGACACTTGATGTTTTGATTCATAATCCAATTATAGCCCGACTTCACAGGTAAAGTTCCTGGACTTGACCCATGGCCAAACCAGCCGGTCACAGAAACAGACCCCCCGATTGGAATAGCCGTAATAGCATTAAGCTCTTGTTGATAGATAAGATTAGCAATGGGTAACAAATTCCAAACTCCATGATCCCAATCAATTAATTCACACACCTTGACAGGAGCATCCACGGGAAAGGGAGACAAGGTCGCAAATAACCACCTGGGATACCTGGGATCCATTTATCAGCCCAAATTGAAGTAGAAGATCCATTCAGAATCTGCCAATGAGCTCCAGAAAGAATAATATCCCGTCCCACCAGAATGCTAGACCAAGCCCACGAAGCACGACCTCCTTTTGAGCCTCCAAAAAGCTGCAATCAGGAAAATATAAACTTTTAAGAATTTGGACCCAAAAGGCACCCGGGTTGCAAATAATCCTCCAGGCTTGCCGAGCAAGCATAGCATCATTGAAATAACCTAGGTTTTTGAATCCCATTCCTCTAGCTTCCTTAGATAAACCCATCAGCTCCCAACGCTTCCAATGAATTTTATTTCCCCCCCTAGAGAATTATTACCCCACCAGAAATTTGCAATAAGTGAATCAATTTCACGACATAGAGTAATTGGAAGTTTGAAACACGACATGGGGTAAGAAGGGATAGCAAAAAGAACAGCCTTTATCAAAGTCTCTTTACCAGCTTGCGATAAATATTTTTGCTTCCAACCTTCGACTTTCCCCAAAATGCGCTCTTTAATATAATTAAGAGCCACTTTCATAGACCTTCCCGAAATAGTAGGTAAACCCAGATATTTCCCAGGATTGTCTGCTTCTTTGACCCCAAAAATCCAACATAAATCCTTTCTAACCCATAAAGGGGTATTAGGGCTGAAAAAAATATTAGACTTGTCAAGATTTACTAATTGCCCAGAACCCAAACAATAATCAAACAATATTTCCTCCATCATAACACAATTATGATTTGTAGCAGCAAGAAAGAAAATAGAATCATCATCAAAGAACAAGTGGGTCAACATAGGACAACGATTATGCAGATAAATTCCCTGAAGTTGGCCCAAAGAGCTGTTGTAACTGATCATATTAGATAAAGCCTCACTGACAAGCAGAAACAGGTAAGGAGAAAGTGGGTCACCCTACGGAGACCCCTAGAAGGGCAAAGCTGAGACCCAACTTTTCCATTCAACATTACAACAAATGAAACGGAGCTCACACACCTCATAATAAGAGAAACCCACTGGTCATTAAATCCCAACTTATACATCATAGCCTGCAAAAAATCCCACTCAATACGGTCATATGCTTTATTCATATCCAGTTTCAGGCCCAACTCAAACTTACATATTGATTTTTTTAATCGCAAGTGATGGAATGCCTCATGAGCCAGAAGAACATTATCTTGGATCTACGATGGGGAACAAAAGCATTTTGGTGTGAGGAGATGATATTTGGAAGGATAACCTTCAACCGATTCGCTAAAATCTTTGCCAAAAGCTTATAGCTGTTATTGCATAGACTAATAGGCCTAAACTGCCCCAATTCTTCAGGATGTAGGATCTTTGGTATCAGAACAATATGCGTCATATTCAAATTAATGATTTGATGTCCAAAATTGATGAAATCAGAAGCTGAATCATTCACCACAGAACTCATAGTAGCCCAATATCGTTGGTAAAACAAACCGGGGAAGCCATTAGGCCCCAATGCCTTAAGGGATCCTAACTGAGCCGCAGCAGCGTTTACCTCATCCAAACTCAGGGGACGAGTCAAGGAGTCATTCATATCCGCAGACACAATAGAAGGAGTACACAAGAGAACCTTACTCCAATCACGGGGACCAACAGTTTTAAATAAGTTCCGAAAATAATCATCAAAAGCTAGATGAATGGAAGGTTCAGTTACTAACCAATTACCCGACAATGACTTGAGTCTCAAAATTCGATTATACTACCTCCTTTGAAGAGTAGAGATATGAAAGAATCTTGAATTAGAATCACCAGAAGTGAGCCATTTCACACGAGACCGTTGGTGCTAGAAAATTTCTTCTAACTCCCACAAGGAATCAATAGAAGAAATAATAGTATCTGCATGCACCCTTACATCAGCATCATCCATAAAATTTTGCAACCCTTCCAACTCCCCATAAAGAAAATCAATTTGAAACCTGCGATCCTTGAACTTCAGTTTGCTCCATTTTCGAAGCTTCAATTCACAAGACTTGAGGCTCAAATACCATCTAGACAAGTTATCCCCATTACTAGCTAAATCCCAGCCCTCCTCACCACACTCTCGCACTCAGGATCCTCGGCCCAAACAGCCTCAAACCGGAATGGTTTAGGCCCAGCAATAACGCGAGAAGAAGTTTCAACTAATATAGGACAATCGTCTGACCCCATCATAGGACAGTGATACACCTGAGACTCAGGCCAAGCAATTAACCATTCCTCATTTACCAGCCCTCTATCAATCCTTTCTTGAATAAAAGAGCCATCCACATGATTATTTTGCCAAGTAAACCGCTGCCCAATATATCCAAGATCCAACAAGGAATTAGAGTCCATAAATCTCTGAAGACAACGGGGAGTAGAGTACAAAATAGGATTTCCACCAGACTTTTCATGTTGCCATAACAATTCGTTAAAATCTCCAGTACACAACCAGGGAGTATTATTATTCCAGAAAAACTGATCCAAAGAATCCCAAAATCTAGCTTTATCCCTATAGTGCAGAGGACCTATAGTGTTGAGATATCTGTTGACAACTCATTAAGAGGAAAGTGCAGTGCATTATTCCAACGATATTAACATGTGATTGATAAAGTCATCTTAAGTGATGAGGCTAGTCAGATCTTCTGTGAGGCATTGGATTCATTGATTGAGAGGATTAAACCATCGCTTCATGGTGCCGAAGAAATACTACCTTCTGCAAGGAGAAGTATTGCTTTTGAAACTAGTTTAAATGAACCAGATCTTGTTAAAGCAAAAGGAAGTGGGAAAAGACTTAAGGGCAGAAAGGAGTTGGCGAGAGAAAAATACAAAGGTCGGTGTTGTAATGGTTGTGGAAAATATGGACAAACACACGACAAAAGGAACTATCCTATGCTTCAAAAATCGTAAGAATGCAAACTTATTTGTATTTTTCCTCTTTTATTATTATGGATTAACCTCATGTGCAAGAATTAAATTTTCGTTACTAAGATAAAATAAACTTGATAACATCGAGTATTCATTACAAAAGGGAAAAACAATTATGTACAACATCCATTATAGGAAGTGAGCTATTCATCCCTGTACAAATAACCAACCCACAAAAAAAAAACCATCCTTATTACAGAGAAGAGCTACAAAATCCTTATTGATTTTAAACAAACACCACCGAAGATGTTATATCCAGAGTACAACATATGTTGGACTTCAAGAGTGAACGAACAAGATTACTCCACTACAAACCTGCAATGCAAGAAAAAAAAATAAAAGTAAGACCACACTACAGTTATTAAAAATAATATTGACTTTGGGACAAAGAGGTGGTCCTTAAATTGATTATTAACTTCAATAAATTTCACAAGTTGGCATCCAGCTTGCCCCCAAGTTGTTCTTATGAAATTCTACAAAGGCTACAACATAGGCACTTCTTGGAGGGATGCAGTTACTCTAGAAAGTCACAAAAAAAGTAGATGCTTTGTGAACAAAATAAACAACATCCTAGATGCGCTCTATCCCTCTTGGGAACCAAACTCTTGCAGTTCAATGGATCTTAAAAAAATGGAATATTGGAGCAGCCCAAGCAGAAGAAGATGCAAAGAACCACATAAAGGATCTGCTCAAGGTGATTAATGCTTAAGTGATTGAAGGTAAACCTTAATTCTGGTTTTTTATTTAAAAAAAAATTTTGTCATGCAAATGAGCATGCATTTATTCAATTCTGCTTGTATATCTCATATCCTTCCATGAGTCGAAAGGAAAAGAAGTCCAAACTGGAAGAGTGATTGGTAAGAATCTTATCTCAAAGCACTTATGTTCTGCTTTAGGGAAAATTATTTCCTAATTATTTGTCTTTTCAATGCAGTGGATTCCATCATCTCTACGATGAATTTATGAGTAGCACTTCCAAAAGAGGTCCCTGTACAAGATGCATTGCAAGGAGTGGAGGAATAAGCAGAGACTCCTTTGTAGAGAAAGAAAAAGACAAAAGAAAATGCTAAAGCTCAGGACACTCTTGTCCAAACCAGATCCCAAGGTAAATTTCTAAAAACACTTGATGTTCTTTCTAAAAACACTTGAATATATTTTTGCATAAATATATTCATTATGTGCTTGTATGATTTAGCTCTTGTTGCCAATAGTCCTTCACCACCTCAAGCTAAGAAGATTGGACTAAGGAAGACCTCTGATGTGATTTTTGCTCCTGTCTTAGAGAAAGAAGTTAAGGAAACTCCTATTTCTTTGGCTGAGACAAAACAAATAGAAACATATGATGATGTCAAAGCAGAATTTTAGGACCAAAGTGATGATCCCCAAACTAATGAAGGAATTAATGTGGAAGAAGAGGTAAAGCTTTATCTGATTTAAAACATTTCTGTTTTAATATTTCAACAGTTGGTTTTAGCACACTTAAGTCAAGTTTCCCTAAGGTATGATTACTATCCGTATTATGGCATAGGTCGTTACCTCACTATGTAATCTACCTGTATTATGGCATAGGTTAAACACATGATGACAGGACCAGACTCAAATTCTACTTTGGAATCCGAGCCGAACCCTGTGCATGTCCGACACCTGGCAAGTGCCGAGCACAAATGACCTAATTGCCCTTTTAGTCAAATTTCAAAAAAAAATTGGGGTTTGACTTTTGCCGAAAATTCAGCAATCTCCCCTGCAATTAGACCAATCCCAAGATTCCACCTGTCAAACATGCATATAAAATATACACCAACTGCCAGCATGCAAATAATTACATTCCAACAGTTAGACATGCAATCTAGGGCAATATCAGAGCTCTACACTGAAGATTACAAGTATAAAATAATTATACAAGACCCTACGTTGTCAAGGGATGTGGCGGAAGATGGACTCAGCTCAGTGGTGGCGCATGACGCACGACTACTGCCTGGGGGAGCAAAATATTAAAAAGGTGAGTGGACCAAAAACAAAGTTTTAAAAAATAGCATATGAACATACTAACCCCTCTATAAAAATAGTTATGAAACTAAATCATTTCTTATATATACTTGTACTGAAATCAATGCATTCATATCCATATATATAGAGTCAATCACATACTTGATCAAACATTAAATCCTTGAAAGCATTGAAATCAACTTTTAATCTACCACCTAGGTGTATCTATTTATTATTCCGTCAATTCCTTATAATCCGTCAATTCCTTTAATTTCCGTCAATTCCATCCTCATGCCATCGGAGTGACATGTTCTAGCAGACCTCGGGAAACACAAAGTCACCCGAGCCGCAATCCTCGCGAGGTTCAGGGGACACTTGGTCCATCTGAGCCGCGTTCCTCACACCCACGGTTTGGGCGTCCCCGAAACTCGTGGGGCGGTGTCTAGCATGCTGACCTGCCTGAAGGCAACTGGATGTCCGTTGACATCAATATAATCAAAGGCAACATAATTTTATTCCGAAGGCAACCTTATTTCCGAGGCAACATTTATTATACCGAAGGCAACCTTAATTAATCTTGGGTACCTATGGTGGTTTCTAGAAAATATATATACATATATAATTCTAAAAAGGTTTAACTAATAAACAAATTCCTGTTTAACCTTAAACTCTGCTGCCATTAAACTGATACTTAATTAGATTTTTTTTCCTTTCCCTATATCCCTTAAGGATATCCTACTCGGCAGCTTATAGATTGAAATACTTAAAAGCATATAATAATTATGCAACTCTAATCTTTGAATAAAACTTATTCAAGATCAAATAATGAAATAAATCATATAAATTCCTTTATAAAAACAAATAGTCCACTCACAGGTGATCTGAGCTAGCTGGACCCTTTGAGGGTCCCTCCTGCGGGTCAACTGGTGCTTGCGTGCCTGAATATCCATCATAATATTTGATTAATAAATCTGCTCAATAAAATAATATTAAATTAAAACCCTGACCCTCGTGTCCTAAAAGTGCGTGCATCAATTTTAAAGATCATTCCTATGCCCACATTAGCTTTTCTCTCAAGGGCATGGTTTAAAAGTAACTCGGGACTCAAAACGATAAAGTCCCCAAAAGTTAACTCGAGACCCGTGGGGTCCACAACCTCAAAAACCCGATCTGAAAGTTCCTAGAGGTTCCCACATACCTAGGACACATGTCCCGAGTGTTTGGTCTTGATCGGATGGTCGGATTGCTCACGATCGCACAATCGGACGGACGAAAGATTTTTCGTAATCCTAGCCCTAGGGTTGGCCTTTTCGGAGTATCGGGACTCCGATTCACGATCCGTCGAATCCTACACGATCCTGAAATTACCTAGATCAACCTACTCCAGTTTGACTACGATCCAACGGTCTGAACTTATTGAACCTGGAAATCGTACACTATGCGAGATCCATTCAGGGTTTCAAACGCTGTCCGAATTGAGATCCGCGAATTCCTACGTGCTTGTGAGGACACGAGGATCATTTTAGGACCAAGAGTGGTCCCTGATCCTGATCAGTTCATAATTGTATATCATTTTGTACCCCTCTATCTTATGATTTGGTTATGTTATTGAGTTAAACTTGTGCTTTTAATCCCTTTTCCGTTTATCATTCAGTTCATTGGGCCTTAGGTAGCAATGATGGCTTTGGATAGGAAAAGATGCAAAATGGTGCAAAAACGAGCAGACTGAGTTAGCAATTTGTTTCGGCCTTAACTTCCTCCTCCCAACTTGTATTGGCCCAATTAATATGTGGTTGGAAAAAAGAGATTCTGAACTAGAAGATGGACTGCTAAAACGTATCAATTGATGAAGTCAAGCCCAATCCGTGGGCCCATCATAGTGCACATCATACATTCCAGTCTATTTTCGGCAGTCAACTTGTAAGGCCCAAAACGTACACTTATACTGCTCAGATGGGAATACATTCTCCATACAAGTTGTTCCAATGGGTGTCTAGTATGACATATCCAAATTTGAGCCCCATTGGATACATATTGAAACCTCAGGCCTTCCTACACCAAGCATGGTTCAGAAGAATCTTTTATTTCCAGCAACCAAAAGAAAACCCACATGGGTTGGCAGCAAAAGACAGCCACAATTGAACACCTTTGAACACCCATGTGAAGAAAGCTTGAGGTGCAGCAAAAGAAGTATGGGATGTGATTGATTCCAACCACACTAACATAGACAAGATAAAGTGGGACTTATGGATTGTATTAAAGGAGGAATGGTGGTGTTGGATTTCATCATGATGTTCCTCCCTCTTAGCCCTATAAATAAAGAAGTCTTCAAGCTACAAAATTCACTTCAACCATCCTCCACACTTCCATCATTCCATCAGCACATCCATAAATCATCCTCATACATTCCCACAACCCCAAACACTCCAGCAATCAACCCAATACTCTAAACTGCCCCAAAATCACCAAAACAGCTCCAGAAAACCTCCCTTCCATTTCCTACGAATTTCCTCTCTCTCAACCATCACCACTCACTCAAACTCATCCCAAATCACCTCCATATCCTTCATACATCCTTCTAGACGTGGAGAAGCTCTTGAAGAAGCACTGGACACCACAAGATCTTCAGAAAAGGGTTTTCCTACTCTTATGGCATTCATTATGTTTTCCCATTTCTGTTTTAATTTCTTTTCCATTATGAGTAGCTAAATCCATAACTAGGGTTTCGATGTAACCTAACATGAATATTCAGGGTTTATAAGTTTGGAGTTTCAAGTTTGATTCATGATCCATGTTCTTATTCATTATGCTTATAAGTTAACATGCTTGTTTGAATGATTGATCACCATTAGAACTTGTTTGTTAACTATCTTGGTTTGAATTAAGAGTATACACCATGCTTTAATTCGAATTGAACTATGAATAGGAAGAGTATGTATGGACATTCAACAACAGGGATTAGATACATGCTTGGTTGTTTAAATTGTTCTTCTATGCTTAATGGGTTCCTAATGCTTAATTTTAGGTTAGACAACAAATGATCAAATTAGGGAATTAGGAACACAAGGTTAGGACCAAACACCATGACCTAATCATACTTTAGCTAGAATCAATCTTTGAATCTAAATTAGACTTGTCACTTGACTCCTTATAACCCAGAATTGAATTGTTATGGTGAATCGAATGCCCTAGTCTCCAAATCCGTTTTCCAGCCCTTCAAAATCACTCTTTGTTACACTTGTTTATTTGCTTTCATTTGCAATTTCAGTTTGCTCACTTCCTTTCACAATCACAATCACTCTCACTTTAATTTCTGTTTTAGACTTAGCTTCCTAACTTCTTGAATTCGGTAATCTACGTACATAACTAATATGAACTTCTCAGTCTTCGTGGGTACGACCTCGTACTTGTCTTGCTATACTACTAATTGCCCCGTACAATTGCGAGTTAACATAATATTAACAACAGATACCTGGCTCACACACCGTCCATGCGCCGGCAGCGCGTTGGTGTGCATAGTAAATTCCGGCGGCCGAAAATGCTCCATACCACCGGCCCAAACTCCTGTCCTAGGTAAAACACCTAATTTGGAACCACTTTTGTTCTTAGACTATGGCCAAAAAGTGGCTGAAACTGAGCTCTCAAAACCGGCAGAAACTCAACTCGTAAATCAACCCTTAAAACCTCAAAATCTCTCAAAATCTACCCAACCATCAGCTAGAACGGGAAAATCAGTCGAAAAACCATACCTAATTCGTCCAATTTGGTGGCCGGAGGAGAGAGAACGAGCGGTGAGAAGTTTGAACGAAAATCGACTCGTTTTCTGAGTTTTCCCAGTGAACCTCGTGGCGGTTGACGGCGGGCAGGGCTGAGGCTGGGTTGCGGAGGTGGCAGCGGTGCTTCCTTGGCCGGTCTGGTGGCTGGAGGTCGTGAGTGGCTGGAGCAAAAGAAAAAGAAAGGGGGGGGGGGGGGAGGTGGGGGAGGTTTCGCGAAGAAGAAGGGGAAGTGAGGAGAGAGAGAATAAGATTTTTAAATCTGATTTTCAAAATTTACAATTTTGCCCTTTTTGTGTATTTTGCTCGTATTTTCTTCGTTATAAGTCCGAATTCGAACCCACTACAAGTCTACGGACTCGTTTTGTCATGCACTACACAATGGTACAAGCGGATTTCCCAAATTCCTTCCCGATCAAAAAGTAAATTTAAATCCTAATAAATTATTCTATGGGCAAATTTGTCTTTTCTTCTATTAAATTATTAATTAAGGTTTGGGTTGTTATAATTTACCCCCCTTATGAACATTTCGTCCTCGAAATTTACGTACCTGTCACACGAAGAGGTAAGGATACTGGGCCCGCATCCTGCTCTTTCGGGTCCCCAAGTGGCCTCTTCCACGTCTTGACTCCTTAACAATACCTTCACTAAAGGAATCTCTCTGGATCAAAATACTTGCATCTTCCAATCTAGAATCTAAACAGGCTTCTCTCAGAGTACGATGCATCTTGGTGTTGCCAAGGTGCATGGCAAAGGCTGAACAATGGGCCTCCTCAAGAATTTCCCTTTTTAATATCTCATCCTCAGGAACATACAATCTTGTTCCTACCATCAACGCCCTAACATTCCTCATCTGAATAATCCGTCCTGTCGCCATTTTCAACCTCTAATCTCAGTGTATAGACGAATGGATCTTGAGACTGAGCTTCAATTATTCACTCTACTAGCACTGGTCTCACATTGAGAGTAGCTAACAGTGCACCCTGATCATCCATATCTAGCCCAATTCTCAGTTTCCTCATCTCAATCAGCAATGGCACATACCTCCCTCGGAAATGAGCTACAGATCCCGAGGACTTCCTGCTAAGGGCATCAGCTACCACAGTTGCTCTCCCTGGGTGATGCTCAAAAGTACAGTCATAATCTTTACTCAGCTCTAGCCATCTCCTTTGCCTCAGGTTCAATTTCCTCTGGGTGAACAGATACTTCAAACTCTTATGATCCGTGAAAATCTAGCACGTTTCCCCATAAAGATAGTGTTGTCAAATCTTCAGCACGAACACTACCACAGCAAGTTCCAAATCATGAGTAGGATAATTCAACTCATGCTTCTTAAGTTGCTTGGAAGCATAAGCGATTACCCTATGACGCTGCATGAGCACACAACCTAATCCTTGTCGGGATGCGTGCACTGTATACTACGAAATTCCCCTGTGTCGTCCGGAGTGCTAACACCGGAGCAGTGGTCAACCTGGTCTTGAGTTCGTTAAAACTCTCTTCACACTCATCTGACCATTCAAATTTGACACCTTTCCTTGTCAAATGAGTGAGAGGCGCCGCTATGGTGGAGAAGCCTTCCACGAAGCGACGATAGTACCCGGCTAACCCAAGGAGACTTCGTACCCGAGTAACACTGGTTGGTCGTGGCTAATTCACTCCTGCCTCAACTTTCTGGGGATCCACATAAATACCTTCTGCAGAAATCACGTGCCCCAAGAAACTCACTCTGTGCAATCAAAACTGACACTTGCTGAACTTGGCATATAGCTGTTTCCGCCTCAAATTCTTCAGCACAATTTCCAAGTGCTTCATGTGCGCCTTTAGACTTTTGGGAGTATACCAAGATGTCGTCTATGAACACAATCACAAGGCGATCCAAGTAACGTCGGAACACACTGTTCATGAGATCCATAAACGCAGCTGGCGCGTTAGTTAATCCAAATGGCATCACCAGGAGCTTATACATGGTCCGAAAAGCTGTTTTAGGCACATCCTCCTCTCTAATACGTAGATGATGATACTTAGATCTTAAGTCAATCTTAGAAAATACCTAGGCACCCTTTAGTTGATCAAACAGATCATCTATCCATGGTAACGAATACCAGTTCTTTCCTTGACCTTATTCACCTCCCTGTAGTCAATACACAATCTCATGGTGCCATCCTTCTTCCTAACAACAATATTGGAGCGCCCCATGGTGAAAAACTGGGTCGGATGAAACCCTTGTCTACCACCTCCTGTTCCGGGCTGAGGGGATATGCGTTGACACGCGGCTTCCTGCTTTTGGATGCGGTACGGTTGTGCGGGGCGTGCCAGCATGGTCTCACCGTGCGTCGAGATGGTTGATGTGTATGGAAATGGTTAAGTGGTGCGCCTGTTTGAACTCGTCTCCTAATCAAACAATTGTAGCCGAGAGAGGAACTAATCTCGGCTGTCAGGTTCACGGCCTGAACCACAAGGCCGTTTAGTGATGGTGTTGGTGGTGGGTTTTGGGCGGTGCTCGGCGCGTGGCTCGACGAGCGACGGTCGTATGATATATGGGGTGAATGAGCGAATAACAAAGATGGTGCTCCGGCGCCTTGAAAATCAAGGGTCGTATGATATATTGATGAACGGATTTTCCTTACAGTCTAACACTACTCCTATAATCGAGGTCGAGATGATCATGCTTTCGCAATTCTTCTTCTGTTTTCAGGAAGGCCAAATATCTTGGCGAAACGCCGCGTTTTAGCTTCACGAGCAAGTGTTGGGGCCGAGACAAAGGGCTCCTTCGGTCAGTTCATGGCCGTGATTTATTAGGCACAAACATTGCCCCCACATCCCCGGATTCTTCGGTCTTGGCGTGGGTAGGGGCCGAATGGATTCCAGGGGATGGACCCTTTGCATTCCTTCTGAAGTGATTGACAACTGGAGCATTAAATGCGCAGGTCAGTGACGCATTTAATGCTTCGAGCACGTCGTGCAGGCCATTATTGCCTAGGCTTACGCGAGGCGTTGCTTCGGATCGTCAAATGAAACGACGGTCTCTGGGCTTTCAACACGTCATCGTGCTTTTTGAGCACGCTGCGAGAGCGTTACGTCCTTTGAGAGAGACACGCCTTTTCATTTTCGAATTCCAGCGCCAATATAAAAACCCAAAACTTCTTCGTTCTTTCCTTACGCGTTCAGAATTCTTAGACGCCCAAGCTTTTCCTGTAACCAAAACCTCTCTCAATCCTTCAAACCCCCCATCGTGCTCTTAAGTCCCAAGTTTACCAGAGAACCTTGTCTGTAACCACGCCTTTCTTTCATCCTTGAGTTCCGTCCTTTCAAGAACTCAAAAACCCTCACCCTTTTCCGGGCTCTCTTCGGTGTTCCTAGCGTTTATCGCCTTTTCTCCAGTTTCTTCAAAACACCCAAACTCGATCTGTTTCAATGGCCTCCAGCACCTCTACATCTGCTGAAGCTCGGTCCCAAGCCTTCCAGACTGAGTTCGAGGAAATCCAAGGCTCGGTCCTACCCAATATCATCACGCCATGGACTGATGATGACGGCGTTGCCACTGATTCCTGCATTCTCGGCCCTGTTAATGGCGGTATGCCAGAGAGGCTAGTGGCCCATCTGAAAAACAATCTGGTGGACCTCTCGGCCTTTGACAGGGGACTTCCAGGATTGGAATGTTGTCAGGCCGCAGCAACAATGGCCAACCTCGACCCCGGATTGGGAAAAATGGCTGCCGAGGATGGAGCACTTCTTCGGCCAGCAATGGAAAGATCAAGGCATCTACCATTTGATCAAGCTGTTTGCTCGGCCGCTCGTCATGGACCGGTTGCTTTTGGCCGCGGCCCTGTGCTTCTGGTCGTCGGCCACGAACACCATGAACTTTCGGTTTGGCATGATAACGCCGACTGTTCTAGACATGGCCGCTTTGTTCGGCCTTTCTCCTCTCGGCGTGGAAGTGAGTTTTAAAGCCACGTGGCCTACTCTTACGAGAGTCGCCGGGAGTGTTGCGTCGATTCAGTTGCACCAAAATGGATTCAGCTGCACCAAAATGGATTCAGCTGCATCCTCGACTTGTGATACTCGCAAGTGCACGAGCCGTTTGGTAGTATAGCATATGTAAGTGCGTGGTCGATCCCACGAGGATTGGTGATTGAATGATCCAATTCGTTTCCCCTACACAAAACAGAAATGAAAAAGAAAATAAATAAAACAAGAAAAAAGGAAATAACTCAAGCAAATAAGTTCCCAAGTTCAATTAGATTATTGGATTGATTCTAGCTAAAGTATGATTAAGCCATGGTGTTTGGTCATAACCTTGTGTTCCTAATTCCCTAATTTGATCATTTGTTGTCTAACCTAAAATTAAGCATTAGGAACCCATTAAGCATAGAAGAACAATTTAAACAACCAAGCATGTATCTAATCCATGTTGTTGAATGTCCATACATACTCTTCCTATTCATAGTTCAATTCGAATTAAAGCATGGTGTCTACTCTTAACTCAAACCAAGATAGCTAACATGTAAGCCTAAATGGTGATCAATCATTCAAACTAGCATATTAACTTATAAGCATAATGAATAAGAACAAAAACCATAATTGAAACTTGGAAACTAATTAAACTTGAATACTTAAGAAAGAATGTACATTACAAATAAAAGTAAAGTGGAACTAAGAAAACTTGAAGGAAAATTTAGTAAACTCATTTTGTTACAACAATTGACAACTTGAAAGGAAACTAAGAGAATTTGAGGGAAAGAAGGGAAGGGAGCTCTAGAGAAGTGTTTGAGAGCTCCCCCCCTTGGGGTGTGATTTGTGAAGCTTGAAGACTTCTCTATTTATAGGGCTAAGAGGGAGGAACACCATGATGAAATCCAATACCACCATTCCTCTTTTAATACAACCCATAACTCCCACTTCATCTTGTCTATGTTAGTGTGGTTGGAATCAACTCCATCCCATACTTCTTTTGTTGCACATCAAGCTTTCTTCACATGGGATTGCTGGTTTCTTCTTTTAGCATGGAGGTCTGGCTCTTTATTTTCTGCCAACCCATGTGCTGCTAGTCTTTGTTGCTGGCTAATAAAGTTCTTTTGCTGTTGCACATGTGTGGCTGGAAAAACGAATCCTCCTGAGCAGGGTTCAGTGTTGGACCGGCTGAGGACTCTAGATATGTTCAATTGGGCTGATATTTGGATATGTTATACTAGACACCCATTGGAACAACTTCTATGAACAATGTCTTCCCATTTGAGCAATACAAGTGTACATTTTGGGCCTTGAAAGTTGACTGCCGAAAATAGACTGGAATTGACTTCATTGCAGTCAGCTTGTGGGCTTATTTTGGGCTTGATCTTCCCTCCTAAAAAATCTGGAAAAAATTGAATCTTGAAGCTCTTTGAATTATATTTCCAAGTATATGCAGCCCAGCTCAAGGAAAAATCAGAAAGCCCTTCAAATATGATATTTGGCCCAGTAACGCAGATGCTGCCGAATTTGACCTTAAGTTGCCAAAACTTGTATAACTTTCTCTAGAAGACTCGGAATCATGAACCGTAAAATTCTCCAGAAACTAGACTTCCGTATCTTTCCAATGATGTATGGCTAGTTATCTGGTTCTTCTTGAGCATGTACAGTCCAATCCGTGAAGTTGACTGATCTGCAGACATCGTTTGAGCTAACTTGTCTCCAAAATGCATTTAATGAGTCTCAAGCTTATTACACTGAAACAAACACAAAACTTATTAAAAGCACAAGTTTAACTAAAAAACAAAACCAAATCATAAGTTAGAAGGATACAAAATGACATGTAATTATGCACCGATCAGGGAGCAAGGCGAAGAATATGCTCAACTACTCCAGCTTTTACAGCAACTTCGGCGTAGAAGACAGCGCTGAAGACGACGCCATTGCCCCATCGGCGAAGTTGAGCATGCCGCATTCTTGCTGTACTGGTTGTGCAAGTTTGTGTTCTGTACCCAGGCGAACAAGGTCACCCTGGAGTTCGCCCATTTGGCTGATTATCTTGCGCATGGTGGCAGGCTAGCGCTCGGCCCCTTCCTTCTTGGCCACATCTACCGCACGCTTCACGACATCGTCACCGGTGCACTATGGGCTTTCTAGTTCTGGCTGCAAGCTTACTTCCCAGAGCTGAGGGGGTGGCCAATATTACTGACATCGAGCCGCTGGCCAACACGTTTGCCAGAGCCCCCAGGAAGCATAACGCCTCGGCCCTCTACTACAAATTTTTCTATGGCCTGGCCCGGAGAACTGGCACACAGTTCCGCGTCTGCCTTGCTCGGCCATTCCCTCTGTTCCTGGCGCACGACCTTTCCGTCTTTCCTGATGGCGGGGCAGAGTTTCGCGTGATCTTCACTGCGGCCTATCCAAGGCCGGGGCCAAGGTTTATCTGCCAAATTTCGTGGCGCGGCAATTGGGCCTGATACCCAGATGGCCCCACTTCCCCCCTTGTCGACCAACCGGCTCTCGTTCTGGAGGGCCAATGTGACCCAGCAGCACGGCGTAGCTGGCATTTCCTTCCAGCTCCAAAAGGGGATGACCTTCCTGACTCTCGACGCCTTGGTCGCGTCGTAATGCGTATGACGAGGATGGAAGGGTCTGGTACGAGGAGTGCATCTCGGCCAGATTTCATTCGGCCTCTGAAGAGGCCGCGAGGGTGGCTCTGACGAATGCAGATTGGGACCCCCTCCCCCCAAGGGCAGCAAAGTGAAGAAGGTCAGCCGGGCCTCCTCGACTGAGTACCCGGTGCAGCCGTGCCCAGCGGCGGCGGTCCCTCCCGTGGCTGGGAGCAACAGCTGTGGCCTCCACCGTGGCCCCATATTCAATTGCGGCCCCAGCTCCCAGGGCGATGCCCACGATGGGGGTGTGAAAGACGCTCAGCGCACAGGACCGTGCCGCCTTCCCCGCCGCTGGTAAGCCTTGCTTATTTTACTTATTTATCATTAGTCTCTAAGTCCCTCTTGCCCTTGGTTATCTTACCTCTCTTTGTTCCTTTGTATACGTAGCCCCGGGTCGCAAGAGGGGTCGAGAGGCGCCAAGTACTGAGACTGCAGCCTGAAGCGACCGAGGAAAAGGACCCTCTTTGCTTTCTCGGAGGGCGGAGGCGAGGAGGAAGTCCATCCTGTGATTGTGAGTGAAGCTCCCCCCTTAAACCGTAAGTATTTCTCCTTGGCCTCCTTTTTCCTTTCTTTATTTTCTAGGTCACCCCCTCCCCCTTCTTATGCATTTTGGTAATCTGGCTCTTTTCTCTAGGACGTGGTAATAGTCGAGGAGGAAGCTGCGGCGGAAGCGCGGTATGTAGAGGAAGTGGCCGCTGCCGAGATGGTGGTCGAGGAGGTGGGAACCGCAAAGGCGGCGGTTGAGGAGGCGGCCTCTGCGAGGAAGTGGTTGAGATGCTGGATGTTGAGACTGCGTCCGAGGAAGTGCCGCCTGCTGAGGAGGCCGCCGAGGAGGTCGCCGAAGAGGCCGCTGAGAAGGTTGCCGACGAAGCTCCCGACGAGGGCGCCGAGGAGGCCACCGAAGAGGTTCCTGAGGAGGCCGCTGCGAACGTACTTGTTGAGCCATTACCGTCCGCTCCTCCTCGTCGTCCAAGCGGCATTGCATTCCGCCCGGTAAGAGTTTGCTTTCCTTATATCTAACCTCACTGTTCTCTTTTTAGAATTGCACTATACTTTTGACCAAAAACGGCGGGGACATCGCGTCCGCCGCGCAAATCTCACGGCCTGGAGTTCCGGGCCGAGGGATATGCGTTGACACGCGGCTTCCTGCTTTTGGATGCGGTGCGGTTGTGCGCGGGCGTGCCAGGCACAGTCTCCGTGCGTCAAGATGGTTGAAGTGGATGGAAATGGTTAAGTGGTGCGCCTGTTTGGACTCGTCTTCTAATCAAACGATTGTAGCCGAGAGAGGAACTAATCTCTCTTTGTGCCTGATAAAATCTTGGCCATAAGCTGGCCGAGGGCGTCCTTTTTTCTAGGGTCCTGGCACTTGCTCATAAATTTGGAACGCAGCATTTCAGCAGGGCGCTTTGTCTTCTTAAAAGACAAGAGGAAAAATGCTAAGGCATGTTAATCTCGGCCTCAAAAACAGGCCGAGACAGAGACCAAGGCCGAGAAAAATCACGGCCAAAAGCATTTAATGCAAATCATCACGTGACAAGTAGGGCCCCTTGCCTCATTTAATGAAGTAGTGTCTGTTTAAATGCAGCAAGCCCACTGGCTACGTTCAAACATTTAATGCGTGAGGGAAGGTGGGAAGTGATTGGAGTCAGGATTTGGTGACAGGGATCAGAGTGATTAGGCGCCAACATTCTCACGAATCTCTTTGCAGCCTGAGAGATTAAGTGACTAGCCACCAGAGCAATAAATGCGTCTCCACGGCCAGCGAGCGCAGAACCCACGATCAGGGCGGCGGCCGAGATTTCACCACGATTCAGGGGTCACACCACCATACTTCACGATCCCAAATGTCGATTAGACTGCCCACTTGCGCTAATCAGGCTCCACCATGCGGATTTCCAGCCTCGATTACTCCTCCAGGGACTCTGCCTATAAATACAAGACTCAGGACCACATTCAAAGGGTTCAAACACCAAACAAAAGCCTCCCACGGAGCAACTTATATTTTCCTGTAATGCACCTTCAATATTTTACTTGCTTTCCTAGGAGTAGTGTTAGTTTGTAAGGAAAATCCACCCATCAATATATCATACGACCCTTGGTTTTCAAGGCGCCGGAGCATCATCCTTGTTATTCGCTCACTCACCCCATATATCATACGACCGTCGCTCCCTGAGCAGCGCGCGGAGCACCGCCCCAAACCCACCAACACCACCACTCAACGGCCTTGTAGTTCAGGCCGTGAACCTAAACAGCCGAGACTAGTTCCTTTCTCGGCTACAATCGTTTGATTAGAAGACGAGTTCAAACAGGCGCACCACTTAAACACTTTCAACCACATCAACCCAACTCGACGCACGGAGACCGTGCTGGCACGCCCGCGCACAACCGCACCTCACCCAAAAGCAGGAAACCGCGTGTCAACGCATCCCCCTCGGCCCGGAACTCCAGGCCGTGAGATTTGCGCGGAGACAATCTCGGTTGTTAGGTTCACGGCCTGAGCTACAAGGCCGTTTAGTGATGGTGTTGGTGGGTTTGGGGCGGTACTCCGCGCGCTGCTCAGGGAGCGACGGTCGTATGATATATGTGGTGAATGAGCGGATAATAAGGGTGGTGCTCCGGCGCCTTGAAAATCAAGGGTCGTATGATATATTGATGAATGAATTCTCCTTAAGTCTAACACTACTCCTAGGAAAGCAAGTAAAGATATTGAAAGTGCATTACAGGAAAATATAAGTTGCTCCGTGGGAGGCTTTGGTTTGGTGTTTGAACCCTTTGAATGTAGCTTGAGCCTTGTATTTATAGGAAGAGTTCTTGGAGGAGTAATCGAGGCTGAAAATCTGCATGGTGGAGCCTGATTAGAGTAAGTGGGTAGTCTAATCGACATTTGGGATCGTGAAGTATGGTGTTGTGAGCCCATAAATCCTGGTGAATCCGGCCGCCGCCCTTATCGTGGGTTCTGAGCTTCCTGGCCGTGGAGATCCATTTATTGTTTTGATAGCTGGTGACCTAATCTCTCAAGCTGCAAGAATTCTTGTGAGAATGTCTACGTCTAATCACTCGTTTTTCTGTCGCAAGAACCTGACTTCAGTCACTTCCCACCTTCTCGTGCATTAAATGTTTATTCGTGGCCAGTGGGTTGCCTCGAAAAAAGAGGCACTACTTCATTAAATGAAGCATGGGGTCCTGTTATCATGCTTATTCGGTGATCTGACTTTAATATCTCTGGTCGTGATTTTGCTCGGCCTCGGCCTCGGCCTATGATCTAGGCCGAGAAGATCATGCCTTGGCAACTTTTCCTTTGTTTTTAGGAAGGCTAAACATCTTGGCGAAACGCTGCGTTCCAGCTTTTACGAGCAAGTGCAAGGGCCGAGGAAGGGGCGCCTTCGGCCAATTCATGGTCGTGATTTATTAGGCACAAACAGATATGCGTTGACACGCGGCTTCCTGCTTTTGGATGCGTGGTGCGGTTGTGCGCAGGCGTTCCAGCACGGTCTACGTGCATCGAGATGGTTGATGTGTATGGAAATGGTTAAGTGGTGCGCCTGTTTGAACTCGTCTCCTAATCAAACGATTGTAGCCGGGAGAAGAGCTAATCTCGGCTGTCAGGTTCACGGCCTGAACTACAAGGCCATTTAGTGATGGTGTTGATGGTGGGTTTTGGGCGGTGCTCCGTCCCGTGGCTCGACGAGCGACGATCGTATGATATATGTGGTGAATGAGCGAACAACAAAGATGGTGCTCCGGCGCCTTGAAAATCAAGGGTCGTATGATATATTGATGAATGAATTTTCCTTACAGTCTAACACTACTCCTAGGAAAGCAAGTAAAGATATTGAAAGTGCATTACAGGAAAATATAAGTTGCTCCGTGGGAGGCTTTGGTTTGGTGTTTGAACCCTTTGAATGTAGCTCGAGCCTTGTATTTATAGGAAGAGTTCTTGGACGAGTAATCAATGCTAAAAAATCTGCATGGTGGAGCCTGATCAGAGCAAGTGGGTAGTCCCATCGACATTTGGGATCATGAAGTAAGGTGGTGTGACCCCATAAATCCCGGTGAATCGGCCGCCGCCCTGATCGTGGGTTCTGCACTTCTGGCCGTGGAGACGCATTTATGGTTCTGATAGTTGGTGACCTAATATCTCAAACTGCCAGAATTCTTGTGAGAATGTTCATGTCTAATCACTCTGATTCCTATCACCAAATCCTGACTCCAATCACTTCCCACCTTCTCTCGTGCATTAAATGTTTAGTTGTGGCCAATGGGTTTGCTGCAATAAACAGGCACCGCTTCATTAAATGAAGCATGGGACCCTGCCATCACGCGACGATTTGACTTTAATACTTCTGGCCTCGATTTTGTTTGGCCTCGGCCTCGGCTTATAATTCGAGGCCGAGATGATCATGCCTTGGCAACTTTTCTCCTGTTTTTAGGAAGGCCAAACACCTTGGCGAAACGCTACGCTTTAGTTTCTCGAGAAAGTGCCAGGGCCGGAAAGGGGCTCCTTCGGCCAGTTCATGGCCGTGATTTATTAGGCACAAACAATCGCTTGGCGAAGGATCACCTGCCCTGATCTGGGGATGTTCAGCGAAGGGGTCTAGGCGAGTGGTTGAGCGGCCATGTTTCTCTTTTCACTTTTTTTTGTTTGGGATGTAATAATTAACCACATACATACATTTTATTATATATATATATATTTTTGTATGGTTTCTGTATTTTTCGATCGGCACGCACTGGCCGTTCATCTTTATTGTAAAGAAACTTCTTTAATCTAATTATAAGGTCAGGGCCCTTTTTCCTAAGAGATCAAATGCATGCTTCTTGCTTTATGTTGACCGCACCGTTTGTATAACTCGCTCGCCTACTTCCCCCTCTTTTTCTTTTTGACTTTTTTGTCGTAGGCCCTCGGTGCCATTTTTTTTGGAACTTGCACCAAGTTGTAAGCGCCGAGTCCGGCTGTTCTAAATTTTCTGAACTCGGGGGCATGGTTTGCAAGCAGTCCTTCCCCTCTTGGCTATGTTGTTTGATAACTCGAAGAAATCGAACCATCAGCTCTAGTAGTCTATCAGTGTTAAGCCGTAGGCCAAGACGTAAAGAGATGTGTCCACGGCCGAGTTTTTTGAGGTGCGGCGTGTCCAAAAAACTTTAGGAAATAAGTTGCGCCAAACCTTGGGTCTTCTTGATGGACGCGGCTTAGCGTAACCTGGGGCCCCCCGGCGGCCCCCGTGTTAAACCGTCTTTTATGGTAGGCCGGATATCTTCGAACTGAAAAAACCTACCCTATGGTGCATCGTTTTGAAGCTTTTCCTGCCGGGTCGTTCGAGCAAAGGGCTCGGCCGTTGCGACTGAGCCGGATGGTACCAAGTGGAACGCCGTGGACTAACCGAGGTATGTTCGGCCCGCGGCCATCGAGGTATGGTCACCTGGTCCTCTTGGATTGCATCATTATGGGAACCTAGGCGCGTCTGCGTTATAGTCGGAATGGCCGGATCGTGTGTCTGTCCTGGTAGTGCAGCGGTCAAGCCATTCTGATTGCATTGTTGTGGTGACGCTTTGGTTATGTTGCTCTGGCCGGGTGCGCCTGGTTGGCCAAAGTATGGGTCAGGCCGAATTTCCTGGACTGCGGGCAACGTAATGCTTCCCCGCCCCAATCCTTTTGCCAAAGCATGGAGTGGGCCGCACATTGTTTCTGCCGGGTGAGTTGGTCCGGATTCGTCCACGCGGGCTGGGGTTGCCCCCAGCTATTCGTCGGTGGAGAGAATGCTGGCCGTAACCTGACGCTTGGGCGCGGTCGAGGAGACACCGAGGCTACAGCCCTCGCCGTAAGGCTCGATCCTTCGCGCCTTGGCTTCTCTGCCCGGCTTTGGGAGGTGCTGCGGCCGAGGTCGCCGACATCCCCTCCTGAAAAAGTGTTCGTAGCTCTCAGGAGAATCTGTCCATTGCGGCCATGAAGGATGTTTCTATCCCTGGAGGCCTGCTTGGACATCAGATCCTCCACCACTACTCGTTCCTGGAACGCTGGTCCAGATCCCGACCGAATGTTCGATCTCGGTAATAGTGATTGGTGAGGTGGACTCAGGAGTCTCAGAAGTCATTTCGAACTGCTTTGTTTTTTAGCTTTGCCTGTGCCCTAGTTTCCACCATAAGTTTTTGACAAGAGTCCCACCGGGCGTGCCAAAGTGTCTGCGGCGCAAATCTCACGGCTTCCAGTTCCGGGCCGAGGGGATATGCCTTGACACGCGGCTTCCTGCTTTTGGATGCGGTGCGGTTGTTCGGGGGCGTGCCAGCACGGTCTCACCGTGTGTCGAGATGGTTGATGTGTATGGAAATGGTTAAGTTGTGCGCCCTGTTTGAACTCATCTCCTAATTAAACGATTATAGCCGAGAGAGGAACTAATCTCGGCTGCCCAGGTTCACGGCCTGAGCTACAAGGCCGTTTAGTGATGGTGTTAGCCTCATCACGTAGCTCAGAGAAGGATCTCTGGATTGCCCAGTTTTGGATAAGGCCTCAGTCAACAACTCCAAAGTCTACGAGAAATTGGCATCTCCCGGCAATCTCGGTATCACTGGTTCGCCCCTTATTGGGCCTCCAACAATTAACTACTCTCCTGGTTCAAGTACCGGTGAAGAAATAGGGAATTCTTCTGACTCTACCTGGGGATCCTGTTCCCAGAGTAGGAGCGACTATCTAGTCCCTCGGCGAGTGCCACCACGTTTAGGGGCCATGATTCTGTCGAAAGAAACAGAAATTCCTTAAACTGGATTGCACATAAAGTGCGGAGTCTACAGGAAGTTAACCTAATGCTCTGATACCAAGTTGACAGGTCCCGACTAGATTCCACTTTGGAATCCGAGTCGAACCCTGTGCGTGTCCGACACCTGGCAAGTGCCGAGCACAAATGACCTAATTGCCCTTCTAGTCAAATTTTAAAAAAAAAACTGGGGTTTGACTTTTGCCAAAAATTCAGCAGAGTCTCCCCTGCAATCAAACCAATCCCAAGATTCCACCTGTCAAACATGCTTATAAAATATACACCAACTGCCAGCATGCAAATAATTACATTCCAACAGTTAGACATGCAATCTAGGGCAATATCAGAAGCTCTACACAGACGATTACAAGTATAAAATAATTATACAAGACCCTAGTTGTCAAGGGATGTGGCGGAAGATGGACTCGGCCCGGTGGTGGCGCATTGACGCACGACTACTGCCTGGGTGCGCAAAACATTAAAAAGGTGAGTGGACCAAAAACAAAGTTTTAGAAAATAGCATATGAACATACTAACCCCTCTGTAAAAATAGTTATGAAACTAAATCATTTCTTATATATACTTGTACTGAAATCAATGCATTCATATCCATATATATAGATTCAATCACATACTTTGACATTTGATTATCAACCATTGACTTGTGTCTCCTCATTTCGTTTCTCCTCATTTGTACTTCTAATCACATTATTTGGGTGTGCAGATCCGTAGGTTCCCTTTAGCAAGGTAGTGGGTTGACTCAACTCCTCAGAGATTATGTACGAATTAAATTCCACAATTTAATTCTTCCTATGAATAAAGGTTATTGAAACCTTTTAGGACATGCACAAACCATGGTTGTCGCCTAGCAGCAAGTCACGGTTATCCGAACTAAATGAGACTTTGTGAAAGAACCTATTCAAATTGGAATGACTGTGCAATTGAATCCTTCTCTTATGTCAATACTCCTTATTCACATTATTAGATCATGGAATCCAATTGTCAATATCCTAATGTGAATAATTCCTTTTATATGATTATCCGGTAAGATTTGAAGATTTCTTCTTTCAAGTCTTATCCACTAATCTATCCAGAGATTTGACCAATCATATCTTGGATTATTCTCTCTCCTTTACTGAGAGTAGAGATTCCTTGTTGTACATTCATTTACTTCCATGACTCTATTGAGAATCCTGATGAGCACTTTAAGCTATGCATAATTCAGCATGACCGTATAGTGCCCTCAAAGATTAACAGGATCGCCACAAAACATCTATGATGTCTCAGGTATAAGGATTAGTTTGCACCATTGCAATTCATGAGTTCCAGCTTGACATGTGAGTAAAGACTTCCATGCTGTGACTCATGTGTTGGATCGCGTTCAGTGTAGTTATTCTTCTACAAGCACCTATACACATATTGATGTGTCTCCACACTTAATGACTTGAGACCTTGCCATTCCCTACATATAGAGACGATACTGTGTGTACTAGTCTTTGCGGAATATTGACGCCCAATCAATATTCCTATGACCAGGAACATATTCAGGATTTAGGTATGATGAGAAGTCTCCATGTATGCAATCTCATTACATAGCTCTCATATCCATTTGTGTATTCCTTGGACTATGGTTGTTCTACATATTTAAAGATAATATATGATGATTCAATGTATAAAACAACATTTCTTGCCCATTGATAACATAATATGTCTTTTATAAAAGATGTCCTTAACTCTAACTATTACATAATTAGTTGGCTTTAAGGGCATATTTCTAACAGTTGTGTCTCCTGAGGGTTTACCAGCTTCACGACACCCACAAACGCTCCTTGCAAAACAAATTCATTAAAGCAATACTTCAACAAACAAATAATAACCAATGAATGTCAATCACAATTAAAAAAAGTAAAGTTATGCCACTACAAATAAAATGCACCATAGTGTAAAGTGTAAATCCACTACTTCAAGCATTCTAACTTAAAGATAACCGCACTCGGTGTGTGCACAAATTCGCCTCGACTCTAGGCCTCACTAGGTAACACTCAATTTTCACACAAGAACCTAGGGCTGCGCTCTTATCCCGCATATGTGAATGAAGTTATGTAAAAAAAATCAAAATATAAGACACATATGCATTCAAGATGAATAAAAGACAATTTTTGAAAATATATAGATCTCATGGAAAGGAAATCAAATACTAAGAACCATAGATAAAGTCCATACCTCTACTGCCAAGCAAGAAGTCCCCAAAGATCCGTTAGGTCTTTACTATGGTTGTAATGTAGGGCTAGGTTATGGGTTATGAAAAAAAGGATAGGAAATATTAGAACTTGAGACATACCAAGGCATTTATTGTGTTATATGGCTTGGCTTTTCAAATTACTTCATAAAGGCGTCTAGGATTTTTGATATGCTTCACTTCTTCTTCTTTTTTATTTTTTTTTTAAATATATTTCTCTTTTTATTTTTATTTTTTTTTTTTTTTTTTTTCTTTTTCTTGAAGTTTAAGCACATATTTCCTCAGTACTCACCACCTCTTTTGTTGATGCAGAGCTCAACCTTCATCCTTGTCTTCATGTGCCATGGCATCTCCCGAGTTATAAGGTATGGCTAAACATAGAGTGAAAATGGTAAGGAAATATTGTGGGTGATGAAAGAAAAGGCTAAGTGCTTGGCTTCAACGGGTTGATGGCACAAACAATGGGTAGGACATGAGGCTTTATTTATTGGTTAGAGCATGCATAGCCTAACATCATCTCTCAAGGTCCATCCAACTCAAAAGTGAAAGTATAAGATGATTAATATAAAAGAGAGATTAGTTCTTAGTATTCAATTCAAAAGCCTAATTGAGGTCAATCTAAATAAGAAAGAAAGAAAATAGTGAATAAGAATAATCCCAAATACTCTCTAAATAAATGGCAATTCGGCTCAAGTATCTCACAATGGTAGTCTTTACTATTTCCGTACAATCATCCAAGTATAGCTACCTTGTCCATCAAAATACTTGAAGCATGGCTATGTGAAGTGATATAATTATGATGCATTAACTTTCATGGCAATGCTTTAGTTAAAGAAATATGACCAAACATTACATATACATCAATATTAGTAAGAGAAAGTAAAAGCTTTAACAAATTTTTATTTTTATGTTTTCTATTTTTTTATTTTTATTTTTTTTCAAAGTTAAAGGAATTTTGTGATTTTCCAAACAAATATGCATGAATTTATGAGTCCCAATTGCTTAAGAATAAAGACATTTTATCAAAAGGAAGAGGACACACCTGGAATAGCTCCTAGAAATCTCTGAATCGCGAATGGAATGGATATGTATTGATCTGGAATAAAATCAGAAAATTCTGGAAAATTGACCTTTAGCGACTCAAAATCTGATGAACACCGTCGCTGAAATGCTTTAGCAACGACAAATTTGATGAATAGTTGTTGCTAAAACCCATCTGTGATGAAATAGCTTCAAATTTCTGGGTAAACAGCAGCTGGTCTTTTTTGGGTTTTAGGCCACTTTTTGGCTTCAAATCTTCCTAAAACGTCATGTAAACCCCTTGAGACCCCCAAACCTGTTTCAAATCATCATAATAACCATTCTAAACATGTTGGTAGCTTCAAATTTACTTGAAAAACATCAAAAAAGAACTTAGGCAAAAAATTTGATTTTGACCAAAATAAGAACATAATAAGCTCTTTTGCTATTTTCTGGGTTTTAAAACCCTTGCAATCATCTTTTTTTCCTTACCATCACAAAATCTTTTTTTTTCTTTTCTTTATGACTCAAAAGTCAAATAATAACAAAAACAACAAAATTCCACACCCCCAAACCTAAACTAAGCATTGTCCTCAATGTTTAAAGTAGACGCATGTAACGATTAGTAAAGGCATAGAGGGATGGAAAATAAAGAAAAAAAAAATTGAAAAGAAAGGAACGAAGGTACCTAATTGGGTTGCCTCCCAACAAGTGCTTGGTTTATAGTTCTCGGCCCGACTTTTGGAATGATTGCCACCCGGGATCATAGAGAGCGAAGGTGTCCTTTTTTTGATTGAAATTTACTTCCAAGTATCTTTATAAAGTCAGGGTTGTTGCGGCAATAGTGCTTGGGATGGGCTTGGTGGCCAACGAGTTCACCATTTCGAGAACGAGTGGTTCCTTTCCTACATCTATCTCATGAACCAAACTTTCTTTTAGTAGATCTTTTGGGTAGTCTGCTATGAATTGTCGTCAAACAACATGATCTATTGCTTCTAAACAGAAACAATACTCTGAATCAATGTGGTACTTGGTTGCATCAAAACTTTGAATTCCACATCTTGATCGGTTTCTTGTAGGATCAAAGAACCTTTTTTTTACGTCAATTATTATCATTCTTCCCGAAATGAGGAATGGACGGCCTAAAATAATTGGAGTGTCGACATCTTCTTCCATATCCAAAACTATGAAATCAGCTAGGAATATGAAGCCATCCACCTTCACTAGTACATCTTCAAGAATGTCGTAAGGATATGTAAGTTGACAGGACCCAACCCAAATTTCACTTTGGAATCCGAGCCGGATCTTGTGTTTGTCCAACACCTGGCAGATGCCGGGCACAAATGACCTAATTGCCCTTCTAGCCAAATTTCAATTAAAACTAGGGTTTGACTTCTGCCGAAAATTCAGCAGAGTCTCCCCTATAATTAAACCAATCCCAAAATTACACCTGTCATACATACATATATAAATATGTACACCAAATGCCAGCATGCAAACAATTACATTCCAACAGTTAAACATGCGTTCTAGGGCAATATCAGAGCATCTACACAGAATAGGTTACAAATATAATACAAATATACAAAACCCTACGTTGGCAATAAGCATGGGGGAAGGTACTCTCGGCCCGGTGGTGGCTCATTGTGCACGCTAATTGCCTAGGGGCGCAAAACATTAAAAGGGTGAGTGGACCAAAAACAAAGTTTTAGAAAATAGCATAAGAACATATTAACCCCACTGTAAAATCAGTTATCAAACTAAATAATTTCTTATTTATACTCGTATTGAAATCAATGCATTCATATTTGGATTAACTACACTTTAGTACCCAGGAGGTTTCGGGGTAGGATCGAAAACAGGCCCGAGATTTCAATTTCATCAATTTCATACCTAAGGTATCCAAATATGACCAATTCACCCCGTCTGTTAGATTCACCGTTAGGTCAACCCATTCCAACTAGTCCACATGAAGGGCATTTCTAGAAAGAAAAACAAAAATTTTAAAACCAAAAAACAAAACAAAATTCCCTAGCTCTAGCAACCCTCTATCTCTATCTCCCATCCACCCTTCGTCCCCTGTCGACCCTCCACAGACCCCCCCTCCCCCAATCAACCCCAAGCCCTCCCCAACCCAAAACACGATCAAACATCCAAAACAAGATCAACCTCACAATTAGAACCAAATAACTCACAAGCCCTATAAGTTGTTGCTCCAAATCCATAATTACCTGAACCTAAAAAACCTAATTTGTCCAATGCAATCGAACTGAGCCAGAGAAAGAGAGAAATAGAGGGAGGAGGATGGGAATGACGAAGAGAGGGGGAGAGGGAGGAAGAGAAAGAGAGAAATAGAGAGTGGGTCGGGTATGGCCCTAGTGGATTGGGGGGATGAGGACAAGAAGGTGGTTATTGCTATTGATTGCTTGTTTGTTTTTTTCTTTTGGTTTAATTTTTTTTTCCTGGGTTTGATAGAATTGCAGAAACAGAAACACCCACAATTACACCTGTGTGTGTTTTTTTGGGCCCAGGGAGTTTAGGCAGAGCATCCAAAGAGAGAGACTTGGCATCTCCATTCATTTTGAAGCTCCAACTAGAGACATAGTGTGAGCTAGCTAGCAACCCAGTTGAGGCAAAGAAGCCAACGTACATAAAATCTTGAAAAATTGGAGAGAGATCCACATCGAAGGTTAAAATTGGAGATGTGGGTTTGATAGAATTAGGGGAAAGCTTAACAGTTACTTGGTTTTTCACTGAATCGTAATCTACCCAGGCCTAGATTACGTGACCACTTTTGAGATTGAGGCTCTGTTTTGTTGAATTTTGACTAGTGAAATACCCAACTGGAGTAGATTTGTTTGAGGCCAAGCTGTTTATATCGATGCCAACATGGTTGTCATTGATGTCGCCAAATTCAAAGTCTTGCAGAGTGTCAAATTCAACAGCAAAGATGTGGTTTGAGAAGTTGCCGAAGATTGTGGCATTGAGAATACCAAGGTACTGGCTTGGAAGAGACCCAGGAAGCTCCTTTGAATGTGAGATTATGAAGGCGAGGCCATGGCTGCCGAGCTTGGGGTACTCCTGGGACTATAGTGAAAGCAAAAGCGGTGGAAAAGGAAGGGTGGCTGGGGGAGGGCTTGTGGAGGTCAACGAAGGGTGGCTCGGGGAGGGAGAGTTGCTGGGATATTTTGTTTTATGTATTTTTGGTTTTGAAAAAATATATATTAAAAAAAATTTATTCTTTAATTTTCTTTCTGAAATGCCCTTCACATGGACTAGTTGTATTAGGCTGCGAGGAACCTGGTGGGTCCCACAGTTGACACATCAGCATTTAACGTTTGACTAGACGGTCAATCTAACGAACGGGGTGAATTGGTCATATTTGGATACGTTAGGTATGAAATTGATGAAATTGAAATCTCGGGCCCATTTCGAATCCTGACCCTAAACCTCCGGGTACTAAAGTGTAGTTAATCCTTCATATTTATATCTATAGAATCAATCACACACTTGATTAAACATTAATTCCTTGAAAGCATTGAAATCAACATTAATCTACCACCTAGGTGTACCCATTTATAATACCGTCAATTCCTTTAGTTTTCGTCAATTCCATCCTAGTGCCACCGGAGTGACACGTCCCAGCAGACCTCGGGAAACACAAAGTCACCCGAGCCGCAATCCTCGCAGGATTCAGGGGACATTTCAGTCGACCTGACCCGCGTACCTCGCTCCCACGGTCTCGATACCCTAGGACAAGCAGGGCGTAAGTCAAGCATGGTGACATATCCGAAGGCAACAAATAGTATCCAAAGGCAACAAATAGAATCCGAAGGCAACATATAACTGAGGCAACCTTTATTATGCTTGGATACCTATGGTGGTTTCTAGAAATATAATTTCAAAAACGTTAATGAGAAATAAAATGAATCTTATGTATCCCAAAACTCCGCCTGCCATTTTATCTGTTAATTATCTAAAATTCTGGTATGCCATAAACTCTAGGCACTCTCTCTCGGCAGCATATAAAATAAAACATATAAAAGCGATAAATCATGTTATTAAAACTCTGATCAATGAATAAACTTATTCAAGATCAAATAATGAAATTAAATTGCATTAAATCATTTATAAAAACAAACAGTCCACTCACAGATGCTCTGAGCTAGCTAGACCCTTTGAAGGTCCCTCATTCGGGTCACCTGGTGCCCGGGTGCTGAACAACCATCATAATATTTTATTAATAATTCTGCTCAATAAAATAATATTAAATTAAAAACCCTGACCCTCGGCTCCTAAAGTGCGTGCATCACTTTAAAGGTCATTCCTAAGCCCACAGGAGCTTTTCTCTCGTTTGGAATAGTTTAGAAGAAACTCAGGACTCAAAAGTGATAAAGTCCCAAAAAGTCAACCCCGGAGCCCGTGGGGTCCACAACCTCAAAATCACGATCTGAAAGTTCCTAGAGGTTCCAATATGCCTAGGACACATGTCCCGAGAGTTTGGTCTGAAATGGACGATCGGATTGCTCACGATCGCATGATCGGACGAATGGACGATTTTCCGTAATCCTAGCCCTAGGGTTGGCCTTATTGGAGTAACTGGGACTCCGATTCACGATCCGTCAAATCCTACACGATCCACCTAGATCGACATATTCCAGTTTGACTACGATCCAAAGGTCCAAACGTATTGAACTCGGAAATCGCACAATGGGCGAGATCTGTTCGGGTTCAAACGTTATCCGAATTGAGATCCGTAAAGTCCTACGCGCTCGTGAGGACACGAGGATTATTCTAGGGCCAGGAGTGGTCCCTGGCACTTGGCTCACGCGCCGGGCAGCGTGTGGGGTGTGCATAGTAAATTCCGCGGCCGGAAAATCTCCAAACCGTTGACCCAAACTCCTATCCTAGGTAAAACACCTAATTTGGAACCACTTTTGTTCTTGGACTAGGGCCAAAAAGTGGCTGGAAGTGGCTGAAATCGATGTCCCAAAATCGGCAGAAATTCAACTTGAAATTTAACCCTTCAAACCTCAAAATTTCTCAAAACCTACCAAACCATCAGCTAGATCATGAAAAATAGCTGGAAATTCATACCTAATTCATCCAATTTGGTGATCGGGGGAGAGAAATCGGCCGGATTTCCTGGTTTTCTCAGACGGTTCGAGGCGGTAGACGGCGAGAGGAAGGCAGGGTTTGGCTGCGAGGTCACGCCAGTCAAATCCTTGCCGGCCGGTGGCGGGGGTGGCAGTGTGGTGGTGGCTTACGGTGGTGGGTGGCTGCGGGAAGAAACTAGACGGGGGAGGGGGTATCACGAGAGAGATAGAGGGAGAGTGAGGAGAGAGAAACCTATATTACGATTTGAGTCCACTACGTGTCTACGGACTCGTTTCGTCGCGCTTTATGAAATGGTACAAGCGAAATTTCCAAATTCTTTCTTGGTAAAAAAGTGAACTTAAAATCAAATAAATTATTCTAAGGGTATAATAGTCTTTTACTCTAATAAATTATTACCTAAATATTAATTAAGGTTTGGGTTATTACATAAGTGATCTATCTGCCATCTGCAAAGAAATAGTAGTTTTCTTAATTTCCCCCAAACCAATTCTTTTAGCTATAGACAAAGACATTAAATTAATACTAGAACCTAGATCACACAATGCTCTTTGAAAAGAAATAATGCCAATGGTGCAAGGAATAGAAAACCTCCCTGGATCCTTTAGCTTAGGTGGAAGTTCCCTTTGTATTGCTACACTACACCCGTCCGTCAATTTCACCATCTCAGGATCTTCCAAACGTCTCTTTTTGATTAAGATGTCCTTGATGAACTTTCCATAGCTCGGCATTTGTTCGAGTGATTCGCTAAATGGAACAGTAATGTTCAATTTCTTGAAAATTTCAAGAAATCTAGAGAATTGTGCATCCTTCTTATTTTTCTTCAGGCATTGCTAAAAAGGAATTGGTGGAACATAGGATTTTGGGGTGAGATTTGTGGATGGTGGTTGCTCAGTTTTTGCTGAATTTCCGGTGGAGCTCACGACGGTGGGTTGCGGTGGTTCGGCGGCAGGTGGGCTATTTTCAGCTGATTTTTCCGTAGTTTTCAGATGTTCCTGTTGCGGTTCCTGCTTCCAAATCTACAGCAGTTTTGATGGGCATCCCATTTCGAAGTGTGATTGCCTTCACATGTTCTTGAATTTTCAGATGGAACCCAAGGGATAAGTGGCATAAGATGACATGACCCAGGGACCAAATGGACCCCCAAATACCCACCCAAATTTTGGCAACTAAGGGGAAGCTCTCTCCTTGCCTTTTGTGTTGTCCTCTATAAGCTAAATTTTGAAGAAAACCTAGTTAGGGTTTTTGGTTTCCTACTTTGGTTGATGAGTGATCATCTTTGTATCTCATCTTCCATAAACCAAAAATTAGTCCAATCAAGAAGTAGACTAGCATCCATACTTCTAGGAGCATTTGGTGTGATGAGGTAGACAACTCCAATCTTGGAGCCTTAAAGTGAAGGAGTCAAAATCAAGAGATAGAAAAGGTCTTTCCAACAAAGGTGTTCATTCTTGAGAAATCAAGAAAAGGTCATCAATGGTAAAGATCTATTCCCTTTTTCCCTTTTTTATTTGTATTCAAAGAGACTAGGCTAAGATACATGGTTTAAAATGAGTATAAACAAAATGAATCCTCCATTTAGAATGTTTTTGTTGTATAGGTTGTGGCTAAAGTTCATTTCCTAAGAATTAGATGCTTGTTTCCTTCAACCACAACCCGCTCAGCAAGTCCTAGGCATTCGCGTCGCTTGGGCCCACTTAAGCTTGTAGTTTGGCTTTGTGCCAAAATAAAGGCTTTCTGCTTGGTTTTGCGTGTTATTTGGCGTGCTTGTGCTCGAGCTTTGCCGTATTGTAATGGGCTGTGGTCGGGCCAAATGGCACTCAAAGGATAATAAGCGCGGGTTCATAGAGCCAGTACATTTTACGGGCCTTTTACGACCTTTCTGCATGGGGGGTTGCATATTTGCTTGGCTTGGGACGTGGACCATAACTTGTGCAAGCGTACACGACAAACTCTATATTATAGCTACCTATATATTGTTATTGTACACGACTGCATAGTACAAAAAACATGTATATTAGTTTTGCCAAGTTAAAAATCCAAACCTGATGTTAGTTTTCCAAGCCCTGCAAACCTCTATTCCTGCCTTCACATCATCCATGGCCACGGGTTTTGTTGGATCAAAACGTGTCTCGGATGCCAGTGCGTCTAAAACAGTAAGTGTCCTCTTTTTCCTGAGGGATCAGTGAATGGACTCAACAATGTTGTCGATGGCCGCTTCAGTTTGCACCATTTGCCTCCTGCATCTTCTTTCTGAACCGTAGCAGTAGCTTCCTTGTTTCCTTCATCACCACCCACAGCTAAATTGATTTTCATGGGAGGCCTCAGCTTGCCTCACACCACCTTAATTTCTGTCTAATTCCAATCCTCTAACAAATTTAAGAGTGTTTTCGAAATAACTCTATACCCATCCCCATCTTTCGGAGCAGGAAGGTTCGCATCTTCAAGAGTAGGAACCTTCACATCTTCAGAAGTAGGAACCTTGTGAGGTTGTTGGTGCACTTGTTTGTCCCCAACTGAAGTGTCAATTTCAGCGCCTTCGACTTCCATGGCTGGGAAGGCTTCCACTTCATCACCAGGGACTTCCTGCTTCCATTTCAGCCCTTCTGTATGCACAGCTGGGAAGGCTTCCACTCCAACACCAGGGACTTGTGCTTCCATTTCAGCTTCTGCTGAAGTTAAACTAATAGGTTCATTTAAGGGTGACATCTCATTTTGCCCTTCTTCATTCATCTGAGGAGTAGACACTTCCTCATGCCCTTCTCCACCATATTGTTTTTTTAACTCCTCCATCTCCACCTTAAAATAGTGTTCGACTGAAGCAATTGTGTGGGTCAAATCCCAAATAGCCTTTTTATCTTTTTCACACTCCTTCTCATACTTCAAACAATTCTTGTCTACAATCCCTTCCAAGTCGCGCACTCTATTCCTAAGCCCTCGATTTGAAGTACCTAGCTTTGCCAACTCATCCTTAGTGGTTTGTAATTGATGCTTCAAATTGCGCAACTCAATAAAAGACACTTTGCCCTGCATAAAGTTATAATGCAACAGTTAGAAAGCTTAGAAAATATAACACAAATATTTCCACTTCATTCCTATTGTTGTTTGTGCCTAATAAATCACGGCCATGGACTGACCGAAGGAGCCCTTTGTCTCGGCCCTAGCGCTTGCTCGTAAAGCTGAAACGCGGCGTTTTGCCAGAAATGTTTGGTCTTCCTAAAAACAAAGGAAAAGTTACGAAGGCATGATCATCTCGGCCTCAATTATAGGCCGAGGCCGAGGCCGAACAAAATCACGGCCAAAGGTATTAAAGTCAAATCATCACGTGACAGGAGGGTCTCATGCTTTATTTAATGAAGTAATGCCTCTGTTTATTGCAGCAAACCCATTGGCCACGAATAAGCAATTAATGCATGAGGAAATGTGGGAAGTGATTGGAGTCAGGATTTGGTGATAGGAATCAGAGTGATTAGACATGAACATTCTCACAAGAATTCTGGCAGCTTGAGATATTAGGTCACCAGCTATCAGAACTATAAATGCGTCTCCACGGCCAGAAGTGCAGAACCCACGATTAGGGCGCCTCGAGATTCACCAGGATTTATGGGGTCACACCACCATACTTCACGATCCCAAATGTCGATTGGACTACCCACTTGCTCCTGTCAGGCTCCACCATGCAGATTTTTAGCATCGATTACTCCTCCAAGAACTCTTCCTATAAATACAAGGCTCAAGCTACATTCAAAGGGTTCAAGCACCAAACAAAAGCCTCCCACGGAGCAAATTATATTTTCCTGGACTGCACTTTCAATATCTTTACTTGCTTTCCTAGGAGTAGCGTTAGATTGTAAGGAAAATCCACTCATCAATATATCATACGACCCTTGATTTTCAAGGCACCGGAGCACCATCTTTGTTACCATTTCATACACCTCATATATCATACGACCGTCGCTCCCTAGCAGCGCGCGGAGCACCGCCCAAAACCCACCACCAACACCACCTTTAAACGTCCTTGTAGCTCAGGCCGTGCACCTAACAGCCGAGAACCGTTCCTCTCTCGGCTACAATCGTTGGATTAGAAGTTGAGTCCAAACAGGTGCACCACTTAACCATTTCACTACTCTATCCACACCAACACCTCGACGCACGGAGACCGTGCCTGGCACGCCCGCGCACATATCGCACCGCATTCCAAAAGCAGGAAGCCACGTGTTAACGCACATCCCCTCGGCCCGGAGCACCAGGCCGTGAGATTTGCGCAGCCGACACTTTTGGCACGCCCAGTGGGACACTTGTCAAAAACTTATGATGGAAACTAGGGCACATGCAAAGCTCAAAAACAAAACAGTCGAAATGACTTCTGAGACTCCTGAGTCCACCTCACCAATCACTATCACCGAGACCGAACACGCGGTCGGGATCTCGGCCAGAGTTCCAGGACGACGGATCGCACGGCCGAGTCCATCCAGGAACAGGGAGGTGGTGGAGGATCTGATGTCTAAGCAGGCCACAGGATAGAAACATCCTTCATGGCCACAATGGATAGATTCTCCCTCAGGACTGCGGACGCTTTTTCAGGAGAGGACGCGGCAACCTTGCCCGCGACACCTCGTAGAGCCTGACAAAGAAGCCAAGAGCACGAAAGGATTGAGCCTTACGTCGAAAGCAGGAGCCTCGGCGTCTCCTGGCCGTACCCAAGCGTCAGGCTACGGCCAGCATTCTCGCCGCGACGATAGCTGGGGGCAGTCCCAACCCACATGGGAGCATCCCGGACCGACCTACCCGGAGAGACATCGTACGGCCCACTCAACGCTCCGGGAGTATCACTAGGGCAAAGCAGCCTCGCGCATCCCGCGGTCCATCCACTCAGCCCAGTTCACACCCTGGTCGTCCAAACCCATCCTGGCCCAAGCAACGCGACCGTTGCTCCATCACAGGAGGTACGGTCGAGAGCATCTGACCGTTCGCCACCGTTGCAGGCGTCGTTATTCCCGTTGGGCTCCCACCTTCAGGATGGAGCGGCCATTCCAATGGTAACACACACGTACCTGGGCCAAACCCATAGCGCTCATCTGGCACCAGCCAGCTCGGTCGTACCAACCGAGCCCCATTCAAGTGGCCCGGAGATGAGGCCACCGAACGATGTGCTACAGGCCCCACGGCCGTATGCGGCCCAGGCAGGAAGCGCCACCTCAAGGGCTCCGATTCGAAGACATCCAGCGAATGATCGAAGACGGCCGGAAGCACCAAGGTACACAAGGCCGTAACCTCAGAGATTGACCGACTGAGAAAGGATATGGAAAGGATATTCCACGAACATTTCTATCAGACCAACCGAGAAATAACGGTCGTCGAGCTAGCAAGAATGAGCCAGGCGTCGGACGAATCACCTCACGACTACCTACAGCGGTACAAAACATGCAGGAATTGGTGTCGCACGAACCTACCAGAGAGGGAATTTGTCAAAATGGCAGAAGAAGGGTTGGAATTCGAATACCGAAAGAAATTCCAGGGAATCGAATTCGGGACATGCATGACCTGATCAACAAGGTGGACCGATACGCATCCTTGTTGAAGGAAGAGATGCAGAAAAAGACGGCCTCAAAAGGGACTTACTATCGAAATTCCATTGTCAGTTATGCCGAAGCAGGACGGCCCGTCGAGGCCGAGTGCGATGAAGTAGAGATGAGTTCGGCCGAAGTCAGCATAGACAAACCATTCGTATGCAAAGGACTTGTTAAGGCCGAAGTCAGCACAAAAATTTCCGACGCCAAGTTTGCAACACGGGAAACAAAGGCCAATACTTTTGACTTGACAAGGGCCGAGGCTATCTTCGACCTCTATTGGCCGAGAAAAAGGTCAAATTATCATTCGGCCATAAAATTCCGAAGGCCGACGAGCTCAAAGGAAAGACGTTTTGCAAATACCACAGTTCTTGGTCTCACAACACCAACAACTGCGTCGTCCTGCGAGACGTCATCCAGAAATTGATAGACGACAAGAAGCTCCAGTTTCCAGAGAGCCGGCCATGCAGGTTGATACTAAGCCATTCCCTTCACCCTGTCGTCAACATGATCGACGCTCACCTCCAGGCCGAGTATAGGGAAATTCGTCGGCCGGCGAAGGGAAGGAGCCATTGGCCAAATCAGAAGCCGGTGCTTTGCGAGCGATGCAAGTATTGTTGGAAATATGCCCTAAAAGCAAATCATGTGATGTAATCTTTCAAGGATATTTCATGTATTAGACTTATGTTTAATCCTATTAAAGGGTAAGTTTATTGTTTATTAGTAAATGTCTCATTAACAGTTACACATGCTTAAACAATAAGTCCAAGGGATATGAGATAGAGAGAAAGTAATCTAAGGAAGTTAGATTCAGGAGACCTTTCCTCTATTATCTTCATGCCCTAAATGTTCCTAGTCATAGGATTGTCAAATGGGCACTGACAATCCGGAAAGACCGGTACATGCGAGGTCCGCCAAATTTCTTGATAGAGAATTTGCTATAGATGGGTCAAGCGGAGGCTTCTCATATTTTATAACATTCACCGACGATCACTCTCGGTTGGGCTATGTGTATCTCATGAAGCATAAGTCTGAATCCTTTGAAAAGTTTAAGGAATTCAAGAATGAAGTTGAGAAGCAAACAGGAAAGAGTATTAAGATTCTAAGATCGGATCGAGGAGGTGAATACTTGAGTACAGAGTTTCTTGATTATCTCAAGGAACATGGCATCATTTCACAATGGACTCCACCGGGGACTCCACAACTCAATGGAGTTTCTGAACGGAGAAATCGAACCTTGATGGACATGGTTCGTTCCATGACGAGTTATACTGATTTACCTATATCCTTTTGGGGATATGCACTCCTCACCCAGTTTACTTGCTGAATCGAGTGCCTTCCAAGTCCATCTCAAAGACCCCATATGAATTGTGGTTTGGCAAAAAGCCAAGTCTTAATCATGTTAAGATTTGGGGTTGTCCTGCATATGTCAAAAGACCTGATGCAGATAAGCTTGAAGCTAGGTCTGTTAAGTGTAGATTTGTGGGGTATCCTAAGGAGACCCTTGGATACTACTTCTATCAACCTGACGAACAAAAGGTGTTTGTTGCGAGGTCCGCCAAATTTCTTGATAGAGAATTTGCTATAGATGGGTCAAGCGGAACTGAGATAGAAGTCAAGGAAATGTCTAATGAGCCACAAATCACCACTCAACAATCTGACAATTCAATTCCTGAACCTCAAGTAACACAAGCTCCACGTAGATCTGGTAGGGTGATCCAACCACCCCAAAGGTATGGGTTGCTTCATGACACCATTGGTGAGTTACATCTCCTTGGTGACAATGAAGAAAAGGATGATCCCTCTAACTATACTGAGGCTATGTCTGACATTGACTCAAAGAAATGGCAGGAAGCCATGAAATCCGAGATGGATTCTATGTATGCCAACCAAGTCTGGACTCTTGTCGATCCGCCACAAGGCATTGTACCTATTGGAAATAAATGGATCTTCAAGAGGAAGATGGGCTCGGATGGTAAAGTGGAAACCTACAAAGCTAGATTAGTAGCTAAGGGCTACAAGCAGAGAGAAGGGATAGACTATGAAGAAACCTTCTCGCCTGTGGCCATGATAAAGTCCATTCGGATTTTGCTTGCAATAGCAGCACATTACGATTATGAGATTTGGCAAATGGACTTCAAAACGGCTTTTCTGAATGGTCACCTTCAGGAAGAACTTTACATGGATCAACCTGAAGGGTTTGTATCTAAAGCTGAGTCTCATAAAGTATGCAAGCTACAAAGGTCCATTTATGGACTGAAGCAAGCTTCTAGGAGTTGGAACCTTCGTTTTGACGAAGCAATCAAATCGTTTGATTTCTCCAGAATGGTGATGAACCATGTGTTTACAAAAAGGTTAGTGGGAGTGCAGTCGTATTCCTAGTCTTGTATGTGGATGACATACTGCTATTTGGAAACGACATTGGAATGCTCTCCTCTGTGAAAATGTGGCTGTCCAAAACCTTCTTTATGAAAGATTTGGGAGAAGCATCCTATATACTTGGAATCAAGATTTATCGTGATAGATCTAGAAAACTTATTGGATTGTCCCAATCCTTGTATATAGATAAGGTGCTAGGAAGATTCAAGATGGAAGATTCCAAGAAAGGTTTTCTTCCTGGTAAGACATGGAATTCACCTTTCTAAGGTCATGTGCCCTAAAACTCCCGAAGAGATACAGCACATGAGTAAAATCCCTTATGCATCAGCAATTGGGAGTCTCATGTATGCTATGTTGTGCTCGAGGCCTGATATTAGTTATGCAGGTAAGCATAACGAGTCGATATCAATCAAACCCAGGTTCAGAACATTGGGCAGCTGTCAAGTGTGTCCTAAAATACTTGAGAAGAACGAGGGACATGTTCCTAGTTTATGGAGGAACATCAGAGTTGCAGATGGAAGCCTACACTGATTCAGATTTCCAGTCTGACGTTGATGACAGAAAATCCACCTCTGGATATGTCTTCACTCTGAATGGCGGAGCGGTCAGTTGGAGGAGTTGTAAGCAAAGTACTACAGCCGATTCCACTCACTGAAGCAGAACATATAGCAGCGGCTGAAAAGCAGAAAGAAGCTGTTTGGATGAGAAAGTTCATCTCCAATCTCGGAGTGGTTCCAACCATAGCGTTGCCAGGAGCTTTGTACTGCGACAACAATGGGGCAATAGCTCAAGCTAAGGAACCAAGGTCTCATCACAATTCCAAACACATTGAGAGGCGCTTTCATAAAATTCGAGAATATATATCTCTCTGAGAAGTCAGCATCCTCAAGGTAGCTTCGGCAGAGAACGTAGCAGATCCACACTGACTAAGCCTATGACTCAGCTACAATTGGATCGACATCTCGAGAAGATGGGTATCAGATACATGGCAGATTGGCTTTAGAGTGCAAGTGGGAGATTGTTGGAAATATGCCCTAAAAGCAAATCATGTGATGTAATCTTTCAAGGATATTTCATGTATTAGACTTATGTTTAATCCTATTAAAGGGTAAGTTTATTGTTTATTAGTAAATGTCTCATTAACAGTTACACATGCTTAAACAATAAGTCCAAGGGATATGAGATAGAGAGAAAGTAATCTAAGGAAGTTAGATTCAGGAGACCTTTCCTCTATTATCTTCATGCCCTAAATGTTCCTAGTCATAGGATTGTCAAATGGGCACTGACAATCCGGAAAGACCGGTACATGCTATGTCTTCTCAATTGGGAGGATGACTGGTCTCAAGTCATTCATGTGGAGACACTAAGACAAGTATGTAGGTGCTCAATAGAGAATGAGTTCACTGAACGCGATCAAACGAGAGTTTCTTGTATGGAAATTTTACTTATATGTCAAACAAGAAACTCCAAGTTGCAATAATGTAAATTAGTCCTTAGACCTGAGGCACCATGGTTGTCTTGTGGGAAGGTTGTGGATCTTTGATGATGCTATAAAGACATGTCCTAATCACGGATGTGGTACAAGCATTGTTGGGGTTCACGATTGACTCATGGAGACATGTGAGTGTACAACATGGAATCTCTATCCTTCAGTAAAGAAGGAGAATGCTCGGAAGATATGATTGAGCAAATCTCTAATCAGAGTATTGGGTATGATCTAGAAGGATGTTCTTGTCATACTAATACAAATCATATAAGACGCAACAATCTCATTAGGGGTTTGACATGCACCATGCCCTAGTAATGAGATTGAGAGCATTGCAATAGGGAAGGACCGTATTGCATTGTAATTCCAACTGAATAGGTTCTCTGCTTATTCTTCTTAGCCTGGATGTCCATGACATACTGCTAGGTGTCACTCATGGATGGTGGAAGCCCTAAGGACTAATGATCCTAACTAATAGGGAGAATTAAAAAGGGGTTTTAATTCACAATCAATTACGAAGAGTTCAAATTGCCCACGACCTTGCTAATTAGAACCTAATGGATCGCACACCGTTAAACTTGAGTTATTTGAGAAACCGTTATGGAGATGATGAATTGAAGAGATCAATTAAGCTTTGTTAATTGGTTAAGGCAAAATTAATTATGGAATTAATTTAAACGACGCGTGATGTCGGAATAGGCTTTAAACGGGAATTTTGAATTCGGGCTCATTGGGCTTTATCCTTTTGGACATGGAGATTGGGTTGTATGACAACTTAAATGAAATTGAGCCCAAGAGGCCCAATTTCAAGGGATGGACGTTCATATGGGCTTATGGTTGCTAGAGTCAACTTGTTGACTCATGTAAAAGATGACTATCATCTTTTTCAAGTAAGAGGTGTCATAAGTGAAAATCAAGAGAGAGAAACAAAGCTCTAGTCTTCCAAAACTCTCTCTACACTTTCATACTATCTTAGTGAGGGATCACTAGCATCATCCTCTCACTAAGCTCATCATCTTCTTCTCAAGCTCGGTTTGGTGAAGAGACTTAGAGGTTACCTATTTTGGTGACTTTTGGAGAACCTCCTAAGTTGAAGTTTTGAAGGAGTCATTCAAGCTTCAACAACAAGGTGGAGATTTTGAAGGAGCCATTCAAGCTTCAACAACTTTGGTGGAATACGTTCATAGGGTTGAAAGCACGCACCAAGGGTAACTCCTCCTTCCAATCTTCTTAGAAGTTTTGTTCTAGGAAAGTAGTACAACTATCACTTGGCTTAAAAGATTCATGGGAAAAGTTTTTGTTTTTGAACTCATAGATGCATGCTTAAGCTTCCGTTGCCATGATTTTATTTATCTATGTTGATGTTCAAATGAAACTCATGATTTTCTAAAGGTTTCCTTCAAGTGGTATCTAGAGCCAAGGTCAAGTGATAAGTTGTACCATTTTGGGTTTTTGTTTATGAATATGGGTAAAACCGTCCATACCAATTATTTCCCCAACGGAGAAAACGGCCAGCACCAAGCCTCCAAGGGCGTGGCGTCCGAGGCAGGATGAGAGTCCCCGTGGAAAGATGGCTACTTCGGTCCAGCCAAAGGCCACGGCCCTAGAAAAAACAGACGAGGGTATCGTCAACATCTACCGCGGAAGGGACCGCCCTTATTCGGCCAACGGTCTGTCCTTTCTCAGGGAATTCCATAAAGACCATTCGGCCACGGACCTATACGGCATGACCCCTAAAACCGGGAAATTGTGGAGTTGGCCCTCAAAAACACGAAAGTTGAGGGGCTCCTCATTACCAGTGGATCCGACTCGGCCATTAAGGCCGTATACCAGGCAAATAGGGAAGCCAGAGCGAGAGGGATGCCAGGTTATCACCCCGACCTTGGAGGATTGGAGGCTAAAGTCCCCTTCAGCAAGGGCAATTTAGAATATCTCCGCCAATATTTTACCGTGACTCGGCGGACACTATCTTTGGTCTGACGAGCGAGGAAAGAGCCCGGGTAAGCCGTTTAGACGACTACTTGACGGCAAGGGACACATTGGCTAAAGCTAGACTGGCCCTCGAGGAAGAAGTCGAGGCCTCGGACCCCCTGAGATCAAAGCATCCACATGAGATATTCCGGGACCGCAGGGCCTATAATTGAGGGCCTCGGTGATCCTTTCTTTGGGCATGAGGCCGAAGACGACCCCATTTTAGGAATCTCCGATGAAGAATACGAGAGGATCCTCGGGATGGTCGAAGAAAGGGGCTTCACCAAAGACGGCTGCGAGACCGAAGAGGAAGCTGGAGAGGAGACCCGCAAGAGCCGAATGAGGTCGGCATGAATATGGTCTTAGTGCTGCCATCTGAGTTTTCAGCCCCAGGAGGGCAGACCAACGGCCTGGACGATGACATGGCCGAGGAGCAGTTTGATCGGAGGCCAAAGACAAAAGAGGAATTGTTGGCCGTAGCTTTTAACGAGGTGATACCCAGAAACGAGCCGAACAAATACCGACACCTCAAGCCGTTATATATCTCGGCTCATGTAGAGGGTGTGCCCGTGTCCAAGGTTTTCGTTGACTGCGGGGTGACGGTCAACATCCTTCCTTATTCCCTGATGAGGAAGCTAGACAAGTCGAAGGAAGACCTCATCCCCGCGACGTGGTCATGAGCAGCTTCGTCGGCGATAAGTCTAAAACCATCGGTGTGTTGCCACTGAAAATTACCGTGGCCGACCAAACAAGAGTCGTGGCCTTCTACGTGGTCGAATCCAGTGTGGATTACAATATATTGCTCGGCCGTGATTGGATTCACCAATCTGGGTGCATACCGTCTTCCCTCTTTCAACTGTTATTCTTTTGGGACGGCCAGAAGGTGTCTATACACCCGGAGAACGAAAAACCTTTTGAGGCCAACGTCGTGCAAGTCTCGGATTTACGACGATGAAGTTGGATGGGTTGTACTCACCGGCCACGATGCAAGCGCAGGCCAACCAGAACGACGGCCCAGAAAGTCCTGGAGTTAGGTGCTGAGAATGTCGGCAGGATTCGGCGCGCGAAGTATTGATCGACCTCACCAGCCTTTAGATGACAGACAAGGCCACTAAACAAGAAGGAGCAGCGACCATGACCAACCTGCGGAAAGGCTGCTGGAACATTGGGCGGAGGAATCCTTGCGCTCGAATTCACCAATCAACCTGATCAAATTCCTCCACAAATCAGACGAGGCGGACGTATTAACCTTTGACGACCTAGAGACGGCGGCGCCCGCCGAGATGGAGGATGACTATCCTGAAGTCCAGGACCCTTTATTAGAGATAAATGTAGGGTCAGAGGCCGAACCACGGCCTCTCTTTGTAAGCCAGCTTTTGAACCCGAGTTAGCGGCCGAGATTATCGGCCTGCTCCATGAATATAAGGATTGCTTTGCTTGGGATTATCATGAGATGCCTGGATTGCCAAGAAGTTTGGTTGAGCACGAATTAAGAATCAATGAGGGATTTAGGCCTTTCCAACGGTCGCCGAGGCGGTTCTCGACTGAAGTGCAACTTAAAGTCAAGGAGGAGATTGAAAGGCTCCTTAAAGCCGGCTTCATCCGAAACCGCCCGGACGTTGAGTGGTTGGCTAACATCGTACCAGTTTTGAAAAAGACTGGGGCTTTGAGGGTTTGCACCGATTACAGAAATCTGAATCTCGCGACCCCCAAGGACGAGTACCCCATGCCTATGTCAGACCTCCTGGTAGACGGAGCCGCGAAGCACGAGCTCTTGTCTTTTATGGATGGCCATGCTGGTTATAACCAAATTTTCATAGCCGAAGAAGATGTCCACAAGACGGCGTTCAGATGTCCAGGCGCAATCGGAACCTATGAATGGGTGGTCATGCCGTCCGGCCTGAAAACGCCGACTTAACATACCAGCGAGCTATGAAGTCAATATCGACGACATGGTTGTCAAATCCCCATCCAGAGCTGACCACGTAGGACATCTCGACAGGCTTTTAACCGAATGAGAGCCCACGGCCTGAAAATGAACCCGAAGAAATGTGCTTTCGGCGTCACCGCGGAACTTCCTCGGTTTCTTGGTTCACCAACGAGGAATCGAGGTAGATAAAAATAAAGCTACGGCCATTATGGCGGCCCCTCCATCGAGGACCAAGAAGGAACTCCAGTCCTGTTTGGGCTACAATTTGGTGAGCCCAGTTCGAGAGCAAAGGCCCACATCGTGTCCAAAAAGACAGGCCCGGAACAATAGACTCGACCCAAAGCATAAGGGGCTGAGAAATAGTGAAAATCTAGAAGAGACCTGGGCCTCGAAAAACTAGAATTAGGCCCAAAAATAAAATAAACCTAGTTGGTCTTTTGAAACAGTCCCACTCCCAAAAGACAGGCCCGGAACAATAGACTCGACCCTAACTTGGAGGAGTCAATAATTTCGGCTGAAAACTGAAAATAGAAGAGGAGCAAGTATAAAAGAAGAAAAAATCTGAAGTAGCTTGTTGCCAGGAGATTAGAATCCGCTTAGTTTATCTAAGGATATTCTGATATTTTGGAGGAATGCCATTTTCGAGGATAAGCAGACTCCGCTTTTATAAAAGGAGATAAGCAGGAAACGGGGGAGCTGTCCAAAAGCTGAGAGCCAGCCATCTCCAAACTCCAGACTCTTGCAGAAGCAGGTGGAATGGAAGAGCAAGCATGGCACCCCATCAAAATACAGAAAGCAGTCACCTCAAGAACTAATCGTTGAGTGCTTATTTGCCAGGAAATGGATGGAACCCCTGTTTTGTTTCAATTGAAAATTAGAAAGATCTTTTGATTACTTGCCGCCCACTCCCAAAGAACATTTCATATATATATAAGAGGGGGTGAGGAGAGAAAAGAACAATCAATCAACCAACCAAAAAACTCAGTCAAAAGACAAACACTCAAATGATCACTTGATCACAAAAATCCTAAACAAGTTCCAACAGACTTCCAAGTCTGAAATATTCAAAAGCTTTCCAACAAGCTTGCAGAATCATCCCTGTTTTCTCCCAGCAAAGACGGGTTAGATCGCTACCTCTGGTTTGAACCCCAGTTCACTAGTCAACAATAACGAGATTTCTCTCGTTACAAATTTGGTTAAGCAAAAGCCAAGCTAAGCAGAGTTCGAGTTTTTCTCAAATATGAAAACCTCAACAAATTTGTGAAGAGCCCTGACTAAGCAAGCACAGGTACTCCAGTATATCCCCGAGCTCAAGTCCAGCCACTTCTGCCTCTTTCAGACTGGAGAAGTCCCAGTTCTCTGCCCATCCAAAAGCCGTCCAGGGTTTGAAATAGATTAAAGCTCTGCCAAACTCAAGCTTTGGTATCGAATTTGCAGCCGAAGCCTAACAGTTGAAGCTGTTTAAAGTCCGGTCAGGCACAGACATACCTAGTCCAGCCCAGAACGGAGGCAACTAACCAGGCAGAAATGGAAGCGCAGCCCTCTTTTTGTCTTTATACAGTCAGTTTTCCCTTTTGAGTCTTGTAAAGGGAAGTTCTGCCCGAAATTAGTTCAATCTGTTATCAGTCATTCTGGCAGAACTGTCGGTTTTTATCCTGAGATAAATTGTTAAAGTCCTTACTAGTCTAAGGCATAGAAAAGAACTTACTTGGGAGATATTCCTCACCCAAATTCACAATTGTTTGTTCAAAGTCAGTAACTTGGGGCGCAAGTTATTTTTACCATAAGTCTGTTAGGGTTGAAAAATTGCTAAGAGTGGCACGCTCGCACACTAAAGAAAGTTAATTTCCTGAACCAGAACATGGTCTTTGAATTAATGGGGAACTTTGCCCTGTCATCTCAGGAAACAAATCAAAACGGGTGAACAAGTCCTTTCTCAGTAAGGTCAACTTTTTAAGACGGTTCATATCCAATTTGGCAGGGAAAATCCGGCCGTTACTCCCTCTGCTCAAACTAAAAGACACAGAGCAGTTCGTATGTGGAGCAGAACATCAAGTGGCCCTCGACGACATCAAGAAATATTTATCTCAGCCACCGGTCCTTATGCCGCCAAAAAGAGGGAAACCTTTAAGACTTTACATTTCGGCTTCAGAGGGCTCTATCGGTTGTCTGCTAGCTCAGAACAACGAGTCTGAGCGAGGGCAAGCAGTGCACTATCTGAGCCGCACCCTTAACATGGCCGAGCTAAACTATTTCGCGGCTACTAAGTTGCGCCATTACATGCTTCCTTCGGTCGTTCATATCATCTCCAAGACCGATCTCATCAAATATATGCTCACTCGGCCGATCATACGCGGCCGAATTGGGAAGTGGACAATGGCATTGTCTGAATTCACCTTCCAATATGTGGCTCAGAAGTCGGTCAAAGGTCAGGCATTGGCCGATTTCCTGGCTCATCACCCGGCCCAAGGGCAAGAGGAAGAGTTGGAGGTCGAGATCGGCATGGCCCGCATGGAGAAGAATTCCTGGACCATGTACTTCGACGGCTCAGGTGCAGGAGGTTAGGTCTGGGGCCGAAGTCGTGATCGAGTCCCCTCAAGGGCAAAGGTGGCAATTTGCGTTCCAGCTTGATTTTAAATGCACCAATAATCAGGCCGAATACGAAGCACTCATCATCGGCCTCGAAATTTTGAAAGAAATGAAAGCAACCCGTGTCTTGGTCTACGGCGATTCTAGCTGGTAATTAACCAACTGATTCGGGGCATACCAGTGCACGAGCGAGAATTTGACTATGTATTACGTAACGGCCCTCAATATGGCCGATGATTTCTCCAGGATTTCCTTTGTCCACGTACCACGCGCCGAAAACCATGAGACCAATGAGATGGCCCAGGTGGCGTCATGTGTGAATATCCCAGACAATGATCACGATCGTGTGATAAGAATCGAGAGGCGCACCTTGCCGGCTTTGGACGAAATGGGAATGGCAACACAAGTGTCGTAGAGCCGAGATCACCGACGAAGTCAACACGGCCAAGGCCTGTTGGCGCTACCCTATAGTTAAGTATTTGCGCGACCCTCGGGCAGCCATGAGCGGACTACACGTTTCCGAGCTAGGTGTTATTTAATTTACCAGAACAAGCTATATCGAAAGGGATCCGACGGCTTGTTGCTCCTATGTCCTAGAGCCGAAAACTGCAAGGTTATCATGACCGAATCCCACGAGGGGATTTGCGGCGCTCATCAGCCCGGCATCAAGATGAGATGGTTGGTCCAGAGAGACACAGTTATTCCTGGCCGACTATTTTAAAGGACTGCATAGAATATGCAAGGGGATGTATCAAGTGTCAGATCTCCTGCCCTATACAAAGGGTACCGGCCGAAGCCCTCCACCCGGTTACTAAACCATGGCCGTTCAGAGGTTGGGCCGTGGATATCATCGGCAAAATCCATCCGGCCGCATCCAACCAACATGCATGGATTCTGGTGGCAACCGACTATTTTACTAAATGGGTCGAGGCGAAGTCCTTTCGGTCAATCTCTAGCGCGCAGGTGGTCAAATTCTTTGAGAACCACATCGTCCATAGGTTCGGTATACCTGAGTCCATCACGGTCTACAACGGCCCAGTTTTCGCATCGACGGAGACTCGGGAGTACACCAAAAGGATGGGGATCAAATTGGTCCACTCAACGCCTTACTACCCCCCGGTCTAACGGACAGACCGAGGCGAGCAACAAGGTAATCAAGGGCATCCTTGAGAAAATGATTGAGGAGAAGCCTAGGGCATGGCACGACCTCTCCCCCGAAGCCCTTTGGGCTTACCGAATCTCAAAACGATCGGCCACGGGTACGTCTCCTTATGCCTTAACCTACGGTCATGACGCCGTCGTTCCAATGGAGTTAAAGATTCGGTCTCTCGTGTGACCGAAACAGCCTGGACAAGAAAGGAAGGATTATGCGCAAGCCATGGCTCAGGAGTTAGAAGATTTGGAGCAATCCAGACTCGATGCTTGTAACCTAATGCAGGCACAAAAGCAGATTGCGGCGAGGGCCTACAACGGAAAGGTCAAGCAAAAGACTTTCGCCGAAGGCGACTTAGTATGGCGAGCCGTGCTTCCTATCGGGACTAAAGACCCTCGGTTTAGCAAATTCTCACCCAATTGGGAAGGGCCGTTCGTTATTGAAAAAATTCTTGGCCGAGGTGCTTTTCAGTTGAGGGGAGGGGATGGAGAATGGCACAACTTGCCAATAAACGGCCAGGACTTGAAAAAATATGCCCCGTCATTATGGGAGACGGCCGAGAAGGAGTTATGAGAATTGCAATTGGCAAATAAATGAAGCAAACAACACGGCAAAGATAAAGGAAATAGCATGCATTCAGTCAGAAGAAAATAACTGCACTTTATCTAGATCAAAAGAAAAGGGTCGCGTTTACAAAAAAACGGCATGTCATGGCCGATTACAAATACACATGAGAAAAAGACTACATCCTAAATCTACGAACAGCGGCTTCATGGTCTCCTCACTGGACAGGCAAGCATTTCTCCACCAAAGCAATGTCTCGGCCACCCAAACCGCCACTGACTACAGCCGACCTAAAGCTAAGGCTTCACTCAGGCCATGGCCGAGGCCGTCACTCAGGACATGGGTACGGCCAGCTGAACCCAGGGCCGTCATTCCGGCCAGAAGAAGGGCCGTCACTCTGGACATGGGTGCAGCCGGGTGTAGCTAGGCCCGTCACTCCGGCCATGGTCAGCGGCCATCCCTCTGGCCACGGCAAGGGGCAGTCATTCTGGCCACGGTCAACGGCCATCATTCGGGCTGTGGTAAGCGGCCGTCACTCTGGCCATGGTAATCGGCCATCATTCTGGCCATAGTAAGGCCGTCACTCCGGCCATGGTAAGCGGCCGTCACTCCGGCCATGGGTGCAAAAGGGGCACTCAGCCGAATGAATACGACCAAGTTAGAGTCATCATACCGGGCCCTCCCATCTTCACCAATCACATTGCAGTTTCTCCTCGGCCTGCGGAGGGAGGAAGGTCATCCTCTTCCGGGCTGGGAAGGAATCTCGGCCACATCATGGCCTTGGCACACGTCGACTTACCAACACAAAGGACGGTTGGCGGTAGGAGGGCAAGAAGAGCCATCTGGACCAAGCCAAACTGCCAAGTCGCGAGGTTCAGCAACTATGGCTCCACGGTTTTGAAAAGGCTACAATGGGGGCCATTGGAGAGGTTAAAATGAAGAAAGAGGGGTAGAGGAGTCAACAAAAGGCCCAAGACTGTTTCGAGGCAAGGAAAGAAATCACTAATCGATGGGAAGGCTTCAGAACTAGGGAAAGAAGGCTGAGAAAACTAGGGAGGTCAGAATGAACTTTTGAGGAGCATGAACTCAAGGACTTTGGAGGTGTGAAGAAAGAAACGAAGGAGTCTGGGTTTTTATACTAGCACTAGAGTTCAAACCAAGGGGTATGATTCTCGTAAGACGAAACGGCCTGACAACGCACTTAGAGCATGCGAGGATATGACAGCAACCTGGGGGCAACGTTTCGATTGGCGAGGTGAAATGATGACTCGCGCGAAATCGAAAGTACGATGACGTGTCAGAAGCCCAGAGGCCGTCGTTTCATTTGACGAAGCGAAGCGACCCCTCGCGTACGCCTGGGCAATAATGGCCTACACGACGTGCCTGAAGCATTAAATGCGTCTCCTGACCTGTGCATTTAATACCCCAATTGTCAATCACTTCAGAAGGAAAGCGAAGGGTCCATCCCCTGGAATCCATTCGGCCCCTACCCATGCCAGAGACCGAAGAATCCGGGGATGTGGGGGTAATGTTTGTGCCTAATAAATCACGGCCATGGACTGACCGAAGGAGCCCTTCGTCTCGGCCCTAGCGCTTGCTCGTAAAGCTGAAACGCGGCGTTTTGCCAGAAATGTTTGGTCTTCCTAAAAACAAAGGAAAGTTACGAAGGCATGATCATCTCGGCCTCGATTATAGGCCGAGGCCGAGGTCGAAAAAAAATCACGGCCAAAGGTATTAAAGTCAAATCATCACGTGACGCGAGGGTCCCATGTTTCATTTAATGAAGTAATGCCTCTCTTTTATTGCAGCAAACCCACTGGCCACGAATAAGCAATTAATGCACGAGGAAATGTGGGAAGTGATTAGAGTCAGGATTTGGTGATAGGAATCAGAGTGATTAGACGTGAACATTCTCACAAGAATTCTGGCAGCTTGAGATATTAGGTCACCAGCTATCAGAACCATAAATGCGTCTCCACGGCCAGAAGTGCAGAACCCACGATTAGGGCGGGGGCGGAGATTCACCAGGATTTATGGGGTCACACCACCATACTTCACGATCCCAAATGTCGATTGGACTACCCACTTGCTCTGATCAGGCTCCACCATGCAGATTTTTAGCATCGATTACTCCTCCAAGAACTCTTCCTATAAATACAAGGCTCAAGCTACATTCAAAGGGTTCAAACACCAAACAAAAGCCTCCCACGGAGCAAATTATATTTTCCTGTACTGCACTTTCAATATCTTTACTTGCTTTCCTAGGAGTAGCATTAGATTGTAAGGAAAATCCATTCATCAATATCTCATACTACCCTTGATTTTCAAGGCGCCGGAGCACCATCTTTGTTACCATTTCATGCACCCCATATATCATACGAACGTCGCTCCCTGAGCAGCAGCGCGCCGGAGCACCGCCCAAAACCCACCACCAGCACCACCTTTAAACGGCCTTGTAGCTCAGGCCGTGACCTAACAGCCGAGAATCGTTCCTCTCTCGGCTACAATCGTTGGATTAGAAGTTGAGTCCAAACAGGCGCACCACTTAACCATTTCACTACTCTATCCACACCAACACCTCAACGCACGGAGACCGTGCTGGCACGCCCGCGTACAAACCGCACCGCATTCCAAAAGCAGGAAGCCACGTGTTAACGCACATCCCCCTCGGCCCGGAGCACCAGGCCGTGAGATTTGTCAGCCGACAATTGTATTCTCCAAATTTTCATAACATACTGATTTTATATGACCACCTTTAATTCAATAATTGCCAAAATATTGGAAAAAGATCATTCTCACCTTAGAAGAGGAGGGAAGGGTAGCTGTTTCATCAACTTCCTCATTTTTCGCTTCACCTGGAAGTGCTGGTATTTTCTTGGGCCTCATCCCCAAACAATTGAACAATTTCTTCATTGTTCTCAGCATCACCCCAACTCCAGGTAAGGTTGTTGCTTCTCAATATCAGTGGGGACGGAGAAGTTGCACATCAACTTCCAATTTAAACAGAAATAATAAATCAGTGAATTTATTACTTTTTCCTATGCATAACATGATCCTTACGAACTTAACTAACCTCAACGTTTTCAAAAACTTGACTCATAACCTCGCGAAAACAGGGCACCGTGTTGCTCCTCCAATGTAATATTCGGGGATGTGCCCATTGTCTTCATGCACCACGAAATGCAATGCTTCCAATGCTGGGAACTTCAAATGCCCAAATCTGTTTACAACAATCAAACATCAATCTCTGTAAATGTATTTAAATGAACTAGAACATTTTTCGATATTTGTTCACCTGAAGTGCGAAGCCAAACCCCCTTATGTTGTACTCTCTTAGTCTACCACTTGTCATTCTTGTCTGCACTCTTTTTCCACTTCTTTTGGTAATTTTTCTATTTTGGGGCACTTTAACTCTTTGGTAATCTGCAGAAACTGCCCTAAAAAGTGAAGCATTTGTCATCGCATATGACACGGCGCCCCATGGATACTTGTCAAACTCGTCTAGGTCTTCGGCCAACTTCAAATAGCGCATGTCAATGTTCACATGCTTTTCAGTACCCAATAGCACAAAAACGGAAAAATAGACCATTCCAAGCTTTACCGCATCCTCATCATCTGTGCAAGTTGAATGTGTGAGTCGATGAAGGCAGTGTGTAGGTCCGAAAGGGTGGTAGGTCTATTGGTGCTGAAGTATTTTCGTTTCAAAAAGTAGTTTTCATTTGTTGCCTTCAGAATGAAAGGGAGCTTTCCGAACCTTAGCCCCGTGATGAGGCAAAAATGTTGGGCAGTGAATTGTATCAACTTGTTACCCACAATGAATTTTATCTCATTCACCTGTGTAATAGTCTTAGGATCAGCCTTCCTCATCAACAACCCGTGGAAAATTTGTGAAGCCCACTTTAGGTCCTCTATTAGTAATAGATGACCAAAACAACTGCCCTCGAACCTCTGTAACTGCTCCTGAACTTCGCCTTTATTGTTGTAATGGTGGTTCTTGCGTGTGAAAGGGCTAACGGCTTTCCTTGATACTTGTCATCCTCACGAATCATAAGCTTTGCTTTACAAGCCATTCTTGATTTCCCTGCACAACAACATCATATGGATAATTAGTTACCCATATTTCATACGTACATTACTCAAACCAATACTTTTAAGCCATTTAAATATATGTATGTACATATGACAAAACCAAATTTTAGTTTCTTTTCTACTCTCCAACTCTCTCCACACTCTACTATTATCTACATTCCCTTCTACCAAATGTACATTCCATTCCATTCCATCTTGAAACCAAAGACCACCCAAGTGTGAAAAGAATTTCATGACCCAGGGATCCACTTGATATAGGGTTTGGGCGAAATGGCTAAAACAACTGCCCAACAGCATCAATGCCTCCTAAAATCTACTCATCACCATAGTCATATAAATGTCTAGTCATATGAAATACAGTAGGACACATGGAACATCAATATTGACAGTTATGGACTCTGTGTACAAACTAGACACATCAAAATGTTACTGCAACTGCAACTGCAAAACCAAGATGGATGAACATGAAATTTCAAAACAGATAATGAAGCCCAATAAAATACAAATTTCAGACAAAACCCACACAAAGTAACGAAATCACCATCAACACTAAATGAAGGAAACCAAACCAATCAAACTATAAAAGAAGACAAGTTTTTGGACCTCGGCAATGGAGTTCACCTTCGTGGTTGGAAAATGTGCGATTGTAGCCGCTTCAAAACAAAGGCCTAAATGATGGAGTTGATGCTGGGTGTTGAGGCCCAAAAAAATCCATGGTCGGGCCCGAATAAATCACCGGCCCAATACGACACATTATTAAGAAAAGACCCGATTTGGAGCACGCAAAAGTCTACCATGCACGAGTCACAAGTCCACATGCCGCACCAAATAAACAATCCGTTATGCTAGGAATCAAGATAAAAATATATTAACTCCACAAGCCCATGCTAATTACCCCGTCAAGCACTACGATAAAAAGCATACCATGCCAAGCGGAAATTATTATTTCACACCCAATCACACTACAAGCAAAAGTGGGCCCAAGCCACTCAAATGTCCGGGGCTTGCTTGAGTGAGTTGTGGTATGGATGGTAATAAGTTGTCATGAGGCCCGTTGATGGGCCGAAAAATGGAAGTCCCGGGTTGCTTGGGAGCCTCTGGACTCAAGCCCATTTCTTAGGCCCAAACGTGGGTAAGCACAAGGGAGAAAATAGCCCATTACTTCAACCACAACAGCCCAACCAAAAATAGCCCATTACTTCAACCACCATAGCCCAACCAAGAGTAGCCCATTGCTTCAATCAAGACTGCCCAACACTTGATAGGGATAGCCCATTTATTTAATAAATCATATTGTTGTCTTAAGAGGCCCATACAATTAGAATAAGGGGAGCAAGAGCCTCAACACTTGGCTAGAGAACAAAAGCCACGAAAGGGGGCTGGGAGGACCACATGTGCAGAGCTGCTGGGAATCTCCAACACATAGAAAAGGAACAAGTTTCAAGCAAAGACATCCAAAAGACCCAGGGACCTTGGCGCAGAGACTGCTAGGAGGGAAATCACCCTTTGAACCAGCATGCATACCCATTTCTTTCCCTCATCAGATCTGGCCATAGAAGAAGGAAGGAAAGAAGGAAAGGAGATAGCCGGAAATAAGAAGTTCTCCCATGTGGCAACTGCGGGAAGAGCATTGAGCTCCCAAAATCCCTGATTTTGTGAGATTGGACAGATGAGATTTTGCCAAGATAAGATAAGTCAAAAGAGGGGAGGAGAAAGGAGGGGAAGAGCTCGGCCAAATTGGATTGAACCAATTAGGGTTTCTTGGGAAATGACAGCTTCCAGCGGCTATAAAATGAGACCTCTTCAACCCAGCAAGCATCATCCACATCTGGAGAGCAAGCTTCCTCTCCCACCTGCAAAACTCAGCAAATTCGTGCTCTACTCACCCTTCTCCCTCATTTTCTCCCTTTTGGCAGATTGTTATAACACTTGACAGAGCCCTCTGCCAAGCTGCCAGAAAAACACTTAAGCCACCCATTCCCATCTCTCTCCACCAAACCCTCCTACAAACTCCTTCTCTTCTACCTTAATACCTCCCCTTTTTCCCAGAAACACATAGCTTTCTCTTCAGTGCTAAACTCATGACAATTTTGCTTTCATGCTACAAGCCTTTCATGCCAAGCTAGAAAATCTATCTTTAAGTTATTGTTATTTTCATTGGTGAAGGTAACCGAGGTGTTTCCTAAGGCATTACTACCCTTTTGAAGCATTCTTGGGGCTTAATCTTCGAACTCATACACAAGGGGGTAATTCCACCAAATCACTCTTTACGGCGGCCCAAGCCCATTTGTAGCTGCCAGAAGAAAAAGACCCTTACATAAATTGGCAACTTTGCTGGGGATTAGGCCATTATCTGCACTAATGCCTCCAAAGAAGAAGACCAGAAGCAATAACATGACTTCCCAAGATGGGCCAGACCATGGTGATTCGGAATCAAGGCAAAATGCCTCTTCTAGAGAGGAAGAACGTGCAAGTGAGGGAGCTTTCATCCTCTCAGACCTCATTGCTGCCATCCATGCCATGGGAGAAACTCATAAGGAGATGGCAAACACGATCAAAGAGTTGAAAAGCTCAGTCTCCAAGCCAAGCGAAGAAAATGAGAGACACCTGCAAGAGGAGTCTGCCGCCCTGGAAAGGGGTCTAAACAAAAGGGACCATCTTTTGTCACCCAAGAGGATGTCATCGCTATGCTGGAAAAAGAACTAAGCCGAAGCCAGGAGGATTGGAAGTATATTCCTCAACCACCGTATCCATCAAGCTTTGTCCTCTTCAATGGGAGGAAAGGGAGCCCAAATAAGCACGTCAACTCAACAACACTAGCCAAAAACATGGGGAGAGAGTTACAACCACTCAACTCAACAACACTAGCCAAAAACATGGGGAGGATCCCGTGGACTTTGTACTCAGGTTACGGGACCTAGCCTTAGACTGCTATGACGAGAAGGATGAGGAGGCGTAGGTCGAAATTTGCATCAACAACATCGTGACAGATTATAGAGTTTATTTGGAAAACATTGGCATCAGTCAATTTTCTCGGCTGTTGGAAGAAGTAAGAAAGACAAGTATGTCTATCAAACCAGCTGGGCAAAGAAGTTGGAGGAGTGAGAAGAAGGAGGCGCATCAAACATTGGCTGTGGATGACAAGCCATCCGATGACTACAACTCACGCAAAGGAAAGGATAGAGAGACATATCCACCGTTACCATGCAAAGATGAAGAATTCCACGCTATCCTTGACACCATGATTGCTAACGGCGCAATCAAACCTCGTAGACCCTACAAGGTTCCTACTAGAGAAGAAAGGAATGATCCCAGGTATTGCCGTTACCACCAATTTGTGGGGCATCTAACCACGCCTGCCAAACTTTAAGGAGGATCTTACATGCTAAGATACATGAAGGAGTCCTTGAGCTTCCCTCTAGGAAGCAAGCCATTGATGATGATCCCTTGCCAAAACGAAGGGGGAAAGAGATAGCCGCTGTCATCACATGCTCCGGTGACTTGCTCGACGATAACGAGTTGTGCCGCCCATTGAGGAATGACCCGAAGCCACCGGAGGCTATTTGGGAACCTTGTGGAAATATGGAGAAGGCTTACTAGTGCAAATATTCGAAACCTTCAAGCTATAATACCCCATGGACACTTGTTGATGGATGGGATGATAGCACAGGTAATGAAGTATTCTCGATGAATATGCCGGAAGGATGCTACTTGGGAGCCTCGTCGTGCAGGAGGAAATCGCCTGTAACGTTTCACAATCTTACGGAGGCCGAAACAAGTGTGATGGAGCGTTACCTAGGTCTGAAGCAGGGACCCACAGCCTCGCAAGTCCTCCAAAGGAATCCAAAGTTCAAGTCACTCTTTGACCAACTTGGCTTTGGACCACAAGCAAGGGAAGCAACTGCGTAGCTCTCATAAATATCTCTCCAGAGTCTAATCCTCATTGCTTCGCTGCCCAACCACAGAGATCGTTCTTGGAGAATGACAATGTTATTGTCTTCACGGATGAAGACATGGAGGTCCCATACCCGGATCATAGGAGGCTACTTTACTTGGAGGGACAAATCAACGATGTGTTTATAAGGAGAGCTTTGGTGGATACGGGTTCTTCTGTCAACATATTGCCTCTATCTGTGCTTGCAGCAGCTGGCATCCCATTATCCAAAGTTGTGCAGTCCCAAACAAGTATCAGTGGATTCGGGAATAAAAGCGAGGTCACCATTGGCTACATACAGGTAAACTTGAAGGTGGGGCCGATCCGGTCACTTACCAAGTTCTACGTGGTAGATGTGGATGTAGCTTATCATGCTTTACTTGGGAAGCCATGGCTCAACAAACACAAGCTCGTGGTTTCTACTTACCACCAATGCGTGAAGGGGAGGATTGGGCTGAGACCACTTTGCATATCAGGGAATCAAGCACCATTCAACCAAAACGAAGCCCATTATTCAGAGGCGGAGTTCTACACCGAATGCAAGGTGCTGGAAGCAACCCATCTAAGGCTTTTGGAACTCACCTACCCTCTTGGACTGAAGTCCGTGATCTTAGCAAAGAGGAACTCATAACAATTGTTGATCGAGAAAGGAAGAGATACTCGAAGGTCAGCAACCATGCTTATGATCCACCGCAATGCTCAAAAGTGACGTTGCCCGATGGACGCACAGGTATATCGATTATGACAGGTTCGGGGGCTCGACCGTATCTACGGGAAAGCCCCGAGTGTGGAGGAGAAGTGATGCAGACGGACGGTCACAAAGGTCCAGATGGCGAAGCACCCGTGCCTTGGGCTTTCCAGGAGCCTATGACAGCACCAAGACACATGCAAGATGGTTCAATGGCAGTTGTTGAGCAGCTGGAAATGATCAATTTGAGTGATGACCCATCTGTCCAAAAGCTCATCTCCATCAACGTGCACCTAGCAAACCAAGAGAAGGAAGCCTTGACCTCTTCGCTTGGAGCTACAAAGAAATGCCTGGCCTAAATCCAAACTTAGTAAGTCATACTTTGAATATTGAGCTTGGTACAAAACCTGTTGTGCAGCCAAGAAGGAATTTCCATCCTGAAATTGAAAAACAAATCAAAGTGGAAGTTGAAAAACTACTAGCTGATGGGTTCATCAAACCAATCAAGCATCCAACGTGGCTAGCAAATATTGTCCCTGAAAAAGAAGACCGGTGTAATTAGAGTGTGCATGGACTATCGGGACCTCAACGGAGCATGCCCGCAGGATGAGCTCTCGCTACCTAACATGGATATTTTGATCGACTCAACCTCAGGGCAAGGTTTGTTGTCATTCATGGATGGTTTTAGTGGCTACAATCAGATAAAGATGTCACCCAAAGATGCTGAAAAGACAGCTTTTCAAACGCCATACGGGAATTTCTACTACACGGTCATGCCGTTTGGCCTTAAAAATGTCGGAGCCACTTACCAAAGGGTTATGACAGCTGTGTTCCATGACATGATGGGGAAGGAAGTCAAAGACTATATGGAAGATCTTGTGGTGAAGTCAAAAACTAGAGAAGGCCATCAAGAGGTGTTAAGGATGGTGCTAGAAAGGTGCCGGCTGTATCGGAGTAAAGATGAACCCAAAGAAATGAGTGTTCGGGGTTTCATCCGGTAAATTCTTGGGGTTTCAAGTACACCAACGTGGCATAGATGTGGATCCTGAAAAAACTAGAGCCACAAACTCTCTTGCACAGCCTAGAAATCCAAAGGAATTGAAAAGCTTCATGGGAAGATCCCAGGCCTTGCTACCACAATGAGTGTTTTTACTCCCTTACTCAAGAAGGGCAAGCCGTATGAATGGAGTAAGGAGTGTCAAAAGGCCTATCTGCAAGTGCAACAAATAATCACCAAGCTGCCCACCATGAGAGCGCCCATTCTAGGACTTCCACCCAAACTTTATTTGGCTGCAACGAACGAAGTTGGGGCCTTGCTTGCCCAAGACAACCACGGTGGGGAGGAAAGCCCTATTCACTATGTGAGCAGGCAATTAAGGGGAGCTGAAACAAGATATCCAAAGACCGAGCTCTTGTGCCTTGCCCTTGTCTATGCTGCGCAGCGCTTGCATCATTACTTTCTCGTTCATAAGCTACAGCTCATAGTAAAGTCTAACCCCGTAAGGTACTTGCTCACAAGACCGGTGCTATCTGGACGTCTTGCACGTCGGCTATTACAACTATCCAAATTTGATATCACATGCACAACTCCTAGGGCCATCAAAGGACAGGCCATGATTAACATGCTGGCTCTATTTCCCGATGTAGAAGAATCAATTCTTTCTGAGGAGGTTCTGGGAGAGCTGCCGGAAATGGCAGCTGTTGTTACAAAGGAAGAACCATGGACCCTCTACTTTGATGGTTCTTCTACATCGAATGGTGGAGGAGCAGGTGTGGTGCTCATCAACCCCGAAGGGCAAGCCACGGCCCTCTCATTCAAGCTAAATTTCCCATGCATGAATAATGTGGCGGAGTATGAGGCATTCATTATGGGGTTGTCTACAACAATGGAAATGGGCATAGAAAGGATTAAAATCATTGGTGATTCAAATTTGATGCTAAGTCAATTACAAGGAAGTTTTGCTGTGAAGGAATCAACATTAGCACCATATCGCACAGCTGCTGAAAAGCTTGTCAGTGTTTTCAAGCAAGTGGTATTGGAACATATCCCGGGAGTCACTAATAGATATGCTGATGCTTTGCCTACATTAGGGTCAAAACTCTCATTCATCCAAGAGCAACCCAACATTACCGTGATAAAAAGGGATGTCCCGCAGTTGAAGCAATTGCTCAAGAGGAGGCATTGGAAGAAGAAGATTGGAGAAAATCCGTGAAAGAAAAGTTGAGCAAGGGAAGTGACATCAAAGAATTGAAGGACTATGCAATTATCTTCAGGGAGCTTTAGAGATGCCTGCCAGGAAGTATTTTGACCCGCTGCTTAGGAATGGACAGAAGCACGGAGAAGGCTCCAAGAGGTACATGAAGTCACTTACAATTTGGAGCCGGTAGCGAGCTTATATCGACGCCTGCAATGCAAGGGTTATTATTGGCCAGAAATGAAGAAACAAGCAGCTGAAATTCAAGCCAATTGTCCCAAGTGTTCAACAATACCCCCCACCAAAGAATCCTTCACCGTTTCATTCGCGGGAGATTAGAGGGTGTCGTATTTAGCATTTTTTATTGAGGGAATTCTACCAAGCAGCACCAAGCATGCTTACAAGCTCAAAAAGACACTAAAGAGATACTTCATAGACGGTTCCACTCTCTATCGCAAAGGGTTTAATGGTGAACCATTAAAATACTTAGGAGAATCGAAAGAGGCAGCAAGTGATGCAGGAAATTCATGCTGGAGAATGTGGTGAACACCAAGGGATGAAGAGGCTCTATCGGGGCAGCTGCTGAATGTTGGGTATTACTGGCCTACCATGAAGAATGATGCATACAATTTCGTGAAGAAATGCCATACGTGCCAAGTCCATGCCATTTTAGGGATAGCCCATTTATTTAATAAATCATATTGTTGTCTTAAGAGGCCCATACAATTAGAATAAGGGGAGCAAGAGCCTCAACACTTGGCTAGAGAACAAAAGCCACGAAAGGGGGGCTGGGAGGACCACATGTGAGAGCTCCTGGAAATCTCCAACACATAGAAAAGGAACAAGTTTCAAGCAAAGACATCCAAAAGACCCAGGGATCTTGGCGCGCAGGACTGCTAGGAGGGAAATCACCCTTTGAACCAGCATGCATACCCATTTCTTTCCCTCATCAAATCTGGCCATAGAAGAAGGAAGGAAAGGAGATAGCTGGAAATAAGAAGTTCTCCCCTGTGGTAGCCTGCGGGAAGAGCATTGAGCTCCCAAAATCCCTGATTTTGTGAGATTGGACAGAGGAGATTTTGCCAAGATAAGATAAATCAAAAGAGGGGAGGAGAAAGGAGGGGAAGAGCTCGGCCAAATTGGATTGAACCAATTAGGGTTTCTTGGGAAATGACGGCTTCCAGCGGCTATAAAATGAGACCTCTTCAACCCAGCAAGCATCATCCACATTTGGAGAGCAAGCTCCCTCTCTCACCTGCAAAACTCAGCAAATTCGTGCTCTACTCACCCTTCTCCCTCATTTTCTCCCTTTTGGCAGATTGTTATAACACTTGACAGAGCCTCTGTCAAGCTGCCAGAAGAACACTTAAGCCACCCATTCTCATCTCTCTCCACCAAAAAAGAAGATGGGAATGGGGTTTGGCTAGGTTTTGTCCTTGGCTTGGGCCATGGCTCAGCTTGGATGGATTGGTCCTATTGTGATGGTCTTGTTCTCCTTTATCACCTACTACACTTTAACTCTTCTTGCGCCCTGTTTTATCGATGATCCAATCACTGGAAACATGAAAGAAGTGTTCTTTCTTTTTCTTTTTCTTTTTGTCCAAAGGTCTAAAGCTTAATCTTTGTTATGCTAATTTCAATTTTTCAAGTGCACTTCAGGTCAAATTCTCTGGATCTGTTCAGAACGCAGCCCTTTTTGGAATTTCTCCTGGCGATGGGTTTCGGTTGGGGCTTGGAATGTATCTCTCGTGGGGATGAGTTTCGGCTGGGATTTTAGAGTTTAGGATTGATGGGGTTGCTGAATGAGATATAGCTGGGGAGAGGGGTTGGTGATAGGGTTGCTAGGGGAGGGGAGTGGCAATAGGTTTGGTTCATTGTCTTTTCTTTTCTTTTCTATTTTTTGGGTCAATTTTCCTATTTTTCTTCAATTTTTTGCAAAAAAATTAAATTTTAAAATGATTTAACTGAAAATTGGATGAAATGTTAATGATTTAGACGGTATGGGAAAAATTGACAAAAAAAGAAGTTCATATCCTTAATTTTCTTAAAAAAGAGAATATGAGATGAATCGAAAGTTATGTACAAATTTAAGGGGCAAATCACTAGGTATACCATTTTATTAAATGAGTCGTGCCACCTCGTGTCAACCCTCTTAAAATCCAATAACCCGTTTAAGTTGAAACCTAGAAAAACACACGCATATATAAAGTAAACTTGTTCTCTTGCTCATCTCATTAACCTAATTCTGAATCTCAGTCTCTCCATCTCTGCATTCTCAAGTTTAACCAAGATCTCACTGGTTATTCGTTCCCAAGTTCTCCACAGAACCCTCACCCCCAACAGTCTTCAAATCCCTATCAGTAACAAAAGACTCCCTGACCACATCCTCAGCCCCCAAAACATCATATTTCGAATTCCCAGCATCATCCTCGCCATCATCATCATCCACTGATACCTTGGCAGAAAGCTTGGAGTCGTCCATGGAGGCTGTGACTGAGAGAAGAGAAAGAAAAGGGGTTTTGAGTTTTGTTTCGCTGCACTCTCAAGAGTGAAGAACCAGAAATCACTCTATTTGTCTCTCTCAGGTTATTTCTCCCCCTTCATCTCTCTATTTATCTTTTGTTTCTTGGATTTCTTTGTCTCTGTTGTGATTAATTTTCTGTTTTGCTTGATCTTTTTGTTTCTATTTTGCTGGATTTCTTTGTTTTTGTTTTTGTTTTTGTTTTTGTTTCTGTTTTGACTAACGTAAAATTCTGCATAAGCTTTGGGCTGAATCCTCTCGGGTTCGTGTCGTCCGTTATAGTTACCATATGTATGCTTTGCATTTATATATCCTGGGTGGTACTAGAGTTCTCTTGACTGCTTAATTTGATGGCTTTATCTCTCCCTTGTAAGAAGCTCCTATCAGGGAGGTATGGCTCCCCTTGGGGAAGGTTATGTATGTATTGTATATCTGTCTGTTTATGACTTCATGGTGATGCATGATTTGAGTTTCAGGAAAATTTATTACCTTTTTGTCCTTTAATTTTTCATTTTAACCTCCTTGAGTAAATGCATCTATACATACATGTATGAATGTTGCTGGAATGCATCTTGTCTGTCAAATTCTTCTGTTATTTACTTATAATTGCACTGTACTAAAAAAATTCATTACATTGTGCTAGCTGTTCATATGTTTAAATCTGGAAATGGAGAGAGTTGGTGGTCCAAGACTCCAAGGTGGCACCATATATTCTTACCATTCCCCCGTAACATGGATAATATGCTTGTTTTTTTAACTAAAGACTGAATGCTCCGTGATTTGTTTGGCATGTTAGCTACTTAAGAATTCAATCCCTTATAATATTCTGCTTGTTGACTAGAAACATTAGGAAATGTGATAGATATGGATTTCTTTGTTTTACTGGATTTCTTTTTGTTCAAAAGTCTTATAGTTTGAAATGCAGAAAATCTCACTTTAGCACCCAACTTGGAAGAATTGACTGAGGATATTAGTAAGATAGACATAAATCCCTCCCAATCTGCTCCAATACCATCATTGTTGGTGGATGAATATTTGAGCTGGGAGTGTGATTTTGTATTATATGTTGTAATTTAATAAAAGTTTTTTTGTTTCTGTTTGATTTGGATTTTAGAGTGACATTGAAGTTTTTAAATTTCATTGTGATTTTGGAATGTTTGAGCTGGAATGTTTGATCTAACCATACTAGGGAAAGCAGTCACCTCCATCTCGCTCTCTCTCTCTTCTTGCTTCATCCTTTCTCTTTTTCTGCCTTCTCTTTTCCTTCTCTTTCTCTGGTGGTGCGGTTTTCTTCTTCTGCTTCAGTTTTCTCCTTCTCTCTCTTCTTGTAGATCTATGTTTAGATCTGTGGGCTGATGCATTTTTCCTTGCAATTCTGAGATACTTGAGACAAGTTCAACAAGTTAGAGTTGTTCTTCAAATCAAATGTACAAAACTGCTCTAATATTTGTTCCTAATACAGCTTCTTTTATTATAATACAGTTTTTTTTTTCAAAAATTTGTTCCTATGATTTGTTGGTTTTAGGCTTAATTGTTACAGTTCCTCCGAAAACATTGGTCAAATTCCATATTAGCACTTGGACTTCATCACAAACTCTCTCCCACTTTTCTTTCTTGCTTCATCCTTTCTCTTTTTCTTCCTTTTCTCTTTTCCTTCTCATTCTCTGGTGCGGTTTTCTTCTCTTGCTCTGGTTTTCTCCTTCTCTCGCTTTTTGTAGATCTAAGTTTAGATCTGTGGGCTGATGTATTTTTCCTTGCTAGTCTGAGATACTTGAGACAAGTTTTGCAAGTTAGATTTGTTCTTCAAATGAAATGTACGAAACTGCTCTAATATTTGTTCCTAATACAGTTTCTTTTATTATTTCTGATACATTTTCTTTGATTACTTATGCTCTTTCTGTTTAATTTCATTTGAATTTTTCTTGAGATTTCAGTTCTGGGTTATCTCAAAGAAACTTTTCTATCTTGGTTCTACTGTGCTACCAGGTGTTCAGTTTAGCGCTGATAGTTGCATAACAAAGCCATGGCATCACTTCTTTGGGTTGAAGGGTTTGTGAGAATACAATTTTGGGTCAGTAATTTCTTCTTTCAATATCTGTAACACCCATGTGTCAAAGGACAAAAAAATAAAAGAAGCAAAACACCCTTTGATAATTGCCATTACTTGTAGCCAAATCAATAGTGGTTTGACATGTTATGTGATATGAATCTAGATTGCACATTCAAATAAAAACTTATTGCCCAGTAACATGTCAAATTAGTTGGAATTGAATCAATCTGATGAGGTAATGCTCTTAAAACCACTGTAAATGATATTTTCCTTACATTTTTCCTATGATATCTCGGTTTTAGGCTTAATTGTTACAGTTCCTCCGAAAACATTGGTCAAATTCCATATTGGCCCTTGGACTTCATCACAAACTCTCCCACTTTTCTTTCTTGCTTCATCCTTTCTCTTTTTCTTCCTTTTCTCTTTTCCTTCTCATTCTCTGGTGCGGTTTTCTTCTCTTGCTCTGGTTTTCTCCTTCTCTCTCTTTTTGTAGATCTAAGTTTAGATCTGTGGGCTGATGTATTTTTCCTTGCTAGTCTGAGATACTTGAGACAAGTTTTGCAAGTTAGATTTGTTCTTCAAATGAAATGTACGAAACTGCTCTAATATTTGTTCCTAATACAGTTTCTTTTATTATTTCTGATACATTTTCTTTGATTACTTATGCTCTTTCTGTTTAATTTCATTTGAATTTTTCTTGAGATTTCAGTTCTGGGTTATCTCAAAGAAACTTTTCTATCTTGGTTCTACTGTGCTACCAGGTGTTCAGTTTAGCGCTGATAGTTGCATAACAAAGCCATGGCATCACTTCTTTGGGTTGAAGGGTTTGTGAGAATACAATTTTGGGTCAGTAATTTCTTCTTTCAATATCTGTAACACCCATGTGTCAAAGGACAAAAAAATAAAAGAAGCAAAACACCCTTTGATAATTGCCATTACTTGTAGCCAAATCAATAGTGGTTTGACATGTTATGTGATATGAATCTAGATTGCACATTCAAATAAAAACTTATTGCCCAGTAACATGTCAAATTAGTTGGAATTGAATCAATCTGATGAGGTAATGCTCTTAAAACCACTGTAAATGATATTTTCCTTACATTTTTCCTATGATATCTCGGTTTTAGGCTTAATTGTTACAGTTCCTCCGAAAACATTGGTCAAATTCCATATTGGCCCTTGGACTTCATCACAAACTCTCCCACTTTTCTTTCTTGCTTCATCCTTTCTCTTTTTCTTCCTTTTCTCTTTTCCTTCTCTTTCTCTGGTGATGTTTTCTTCTCTTGCTCCAGTTTTCTCCTCTCTCTTTTTGTAGATCTAAGTTTAGATCTGTGGGCTGAGCCTTGCAAGGCTGAGATACTTAAGACAAATTGAGCAAGTTAGATTTGTTCTTCAAATGAAATGTATGAAACTGCTCTAATATTTGTTCCTAATACAGTTTATTTTATTATTTCTGATACATTTTCTTTGATTACTTATGCTCTTTCTGTTTAATTTCATTTGAATTTTTCTTGAGATTTCAGTTCTGGGTTATCTCAAAGAAACTTTTCTATCTTGGTTCTACTGTGCTACCAGGTGTTCAGTTTAGCGCTGATAGTTGCATAACAAAGCCATGGCATCACTTCTCTGGGTTGCTGTATCTGTGAGAATACAATTTTGGGTCAGTAATTTCTTCTTTCTATTTCTGTCTTTTTGTAACACCCATGTGTGAAAGGAGAAAAAATTAAAAGAAACAAAACACCCTTTGATAATTGCCATTACTTATTACTTTTGTTTATACGTCATTGGTTTGTCATGAATTTATTGTCACAATTATTTTTTTGTTCATAAATTTGGTGTATGGCAGTCTTAATATCTCTCCAGCACTAGCATTCCTCAATCGTTTCTCAGTTCATGCAGTGAATTTCACTCTCAAGGTAAATCTCCACAAACTATTCATGAAATTTTCTTTTGTGATATTAGCCTGTTGGTTGTCCTCCACTTCACCTCTATTGTGCTACGTATTGCTTGATACTCATATTTTGCTTTTCTTTTACATCCTTTCTCTCTTTATTTTCATTTTTTAATTTCTGGTGCATAACTTAATCAATTAATTTTCTGTTATTATGTTTCTTTATGTTCTAGTTGTGATTTTCTGTTGTTTGCTTTCTGCTGATGATAAGCAAAGGCTGGGGAACCTGGCATGGCTGCTTTGACTGGCATTTGTCTAAAAAGTTGTTGCTAAACTGCAAAGAAAAAACAAATAACTGTAACTTACTTTGTCCCATTATTCTAAATATGGGAAGAGGAATTTACCCAATAAGAAATAAAGAAAGTGGGTTGTGAAAGAGATGAATCCCATTATTCTAAATATAATATTTTGTTAACATATCGAAAAAGGAGAAAATGCATCTTACTTTGTCCGGTCACGTGGCTGCTTGTAGCTGAAGGTAGGCGCAAATACATTGAATTCTTGATCAGTTCCCACGTGGATGGGCCACACAGTAGCCCTTTTTAAGCTTCCTTTGGCCACTTCCTATTTAGTAATATTTAATTATTTCTTGGAACTTGGAACCTAGAACCTGTCGAATGCGTCACATATAATATTGGGGCCCGTATGTATTATATATATGGTTTTATTCTATGAGTCTCTTTTTGTAGGTAGAGGTAGTGGGTGGCCATAAAAATCGAATCGAACAAATCGAATAATTGAATGGAAAGTAACTGAGAAAAATAGAATTGACCAAAAAAATCAAAACCTGACCGAAAATCGTACAAAAAAGGTCAGGAGCACTGGCAGGGGGCTCATTTGAATGGATCGGAAAGGGGACTCTGGAGGGCTTAGTCATAGGGAGCTTCTAGTTCTACTAAAAAACATATCACACCCAACAGAGTTTGAATTTCACATTCTACCCCAAGACAAAAAAACAATATCAGTTATTAAATATATTAAGCCAACTTTTTATGTATTTAAACCAACTATTTTTATATATTAAGCCCAATCTCCTTCAAATATATTAAGCCCAACTTAAAGCCCAATGTCCAATGTCCTCAAAATATACTAAGCCCGTCAATTATTAAATCACCCTAAACCCTAAACCTACCCCCCTCTCATCTCTCCCCCTTTATAGAGGAAGCACCCACCTCCATCTCTCCCTCTCTCATCTCTCTCATCTTTTCTTCTTCCTTCTACTTCTCTCTCTCTCCCTCTCTCTCTATGTGGAGCTGCTTCAATGTCTCTGTATCTGCTACTGTTCTGAGTGCAAGAAATTGAAATCGGAGCATCTGATAAAGGGACTGAAAGTCTTGCTGTGAGAGCGAAGGAATTCTTGCTGGAGTGGCTGATTTTGATTTGTTGTGATTTAAATTTTTTGCAATTGTCTGAGTTGATTTGAAATAATTGTGCATCTGTTAATTTCTTTTTCCCGAAATAAATTGGTCTTTCCTAGATACCTTCTTAGTATTACCAAACATGGGAGAGTGAAGGAATTCTTCAATTTCCCATTGCTTAGGAAATGACATGGGAAATGATGTCACATCAAATCCTTCCAGCCTGTGCTCTAAATTTTTATCTCTTATAATTTACATGCTATATTTTTTTGTGTAAAATTATTTTGTGTTAGGCACATAGGGTGGCACCATAGTGTGTGGGCCAAAATCTCCCCCTCACCCCTTAAGTCAACCAGGTTCGATTCACGTAATAGAAAATTTTGAGGTAACCAAATATAATACTTCCCCCTGCCCCTCCCTAGAGAATGACAAAACAAAACTTATTTTGTGGGGCTCAGTTAGGTTTCATGGGCTTCAACCAGCTCCTTATATTTATATTCAGTGAGCAAAAATTGAAGTTCCAAGAAAGCTTAATCACGCCTAAACAGAACTTAATAAAGATGTAAATTTGGTAGAAACAACTACTAGAAGATCTTGATTTACTCTCATGGAACGGTTTAGTTTTCAAGCAAACCACTTATTTTGTTTGACAGGTTTAACTAAATTGGTGAACATGTTCGCATGTTTTTCTTTTGTTTACTTATTAAATTATTATATATCTAGTACTAATGTGATACGACGTACCTTTACCTCAGATTAATGGCCAACAAGAGGTCGAGAAACAAATCATCGACATGTGCCAATCCTTCTTCAGCACAAGGCCCATTATCATCGGCACAACGAGATCCACATACTGGTGTATCAGCAGCATGTACCAAGCCAGTAGCTCTGCAAGCTGATCCTGGTCCTTTATCAGCACAGATAGCTGCTACTTCAACGGAACGTACATGGGTAAGTCTTTTCAAACCTGTACTGCAAGCTGATCCTGGTCCTTTATCAGCACAACGAGGGTCATCCTCATTCGACACATACAGCTGCTGCTTATGTGGCAAGTCCATCAGTGGCCAACACAACTGCTGCTCCAGCACCTGCACAACGATGGTACGCTGAATGTCTCTTAAAAGAGTTCTTGGAGAATTGTTATCAATGGGATGAGGAGCAGTTCAAGCGTGGGAGTCAAAACATACTTAGGTCAGTTGCATTTACCATTAACTTTTCTATTATATATGAAATTTTATTTAGGGGAATGCTAGCAACCTTCTAGAACCTTCTCCCTTTTTCTCATGACATGTGTCACTTTCCTTACTCTTAAAACAATGTCATCAATGCATCACACAAGCTAATTTCTGTTTACCAAGTTTACCCTTATTAAATGTGTTGGATTTTTTTTTTGTACAACAAGCTAGTATTTTACAACTTTCTTTCCACATTATTAAAAAATTAAATACAAAAAAACATAGGTTTTTTTTATATATAAAAAAGTGATTACTTTTTGTTTTTCCAAAGAATACATACGTTGCTAATAAAATCTTCAGTCCTAGAATAACTATCTTTCCACCATATTACAAAATTAAATAAGAACAGCGTAGGTTTTTTTCTATAAAAAAGGCTTTTCATTTTTCCAAAGTATACAGACTATGATCATAAATTTCTGTCCTAGCATAGCATGAACTTCTTTCATGCTTAAAGAAAAAAAAGATGTTCTCACCGAAGAAAAAAAACTGACGTTCTCATTGAAAAATAAACTGACTTTTTAATTTTTTAATTTTTTTTAATAAGGTGGTAAGAAAGTTGTAAAACAAAATCAATACCCTTAATAAGGGTAAACTTGGAAAACAAAAATTATCTTGTGTGATGCATTAATGACACCATTGATATTGTGTTAAGTGTAAGAAAAGTGACGCATGTCATGAGGAAAAGGGAGAAGGTTCAAAGGAGAAAGTTAGATAGAACGTTGCTAGCATTCCCCTTTCATTTAATGCTATTATTAACCTTATTCCCTTTTCAGAAGTCTCACAGGGAAAGTTGCTCATTTGGGGTCTAAAGGCATAACACATGGGCCCTTGACTGGTGAAAATATCTTAGTTATTGGCAATGAGGCTGAGAATCTGGAGGTTGAGATTTTGGATACCCCACATAAATACAACCCGGCCATGCCAAGCTATCGCGAACAATTTCGAACATTGGCATCAAAAATGGTTGATGCTTGGGAAGCTACTTGTCCCCTGGCGTCAAAGCATTTTCTTAAAATGATAGAATATTGCATACCTTGGTAAGCAAGCTCCTGATAACTTATTTTATTCGTATAGGGTCATGCATTAAGAAAGCCAATTCACACACCCCCAGATGAAATAATACAACCTAAAAAGAAATGCAGACGTAGTGTGAATTACTTGGAAAGCCAATATTCTCATCTCTTACTCTCTTTCATTAAGTGCAGGTTCTATTTTAAGCAACTACAGTGGCATCCCATACTGTTATCGTCTAACGAAGGAGCCATGTTTATAATCCATCTCTATACACATCTTGACATTGAGAAAAAAGGTTGGAAAAAGGATTACAAAAAGGTTATAGCGAGAGAAAAGGTTGACTTTGGTAAAATTGTTTCTGGAACTTTTCGTGGCGCCTTTGCTTTCTCTAAGGTTTACAGTTATCCACGAGTTGTATACGACCCAAATGCGCTAGGAGCACTCATGTTTTTCAGACATGCACTCGTTCATGTTAATGACTATATCTACGAGGCCCTCGAGAAGGAAAATGCGGTATACACATGACCTAAAAGTGCTTTTTAATTTATGTTAAACTACTCTAATGTTTATTATTATTCAATTATTGCAGAAACCAATGGAAATAGCAGCAGATGCAGTTTTGGTATTAACATGACCTAAATTTGCTTTTTAGATTTTTTAAATATTACTATTCTCTAAAACATGTTTGTATTCAATTTTTGCAGACAATAGAGGAAATAGTGAATACGCTCGCTCACTTCTTCCCAGAAGTGCCCCTAGAGTTATTCAATTACATGCTTTATAAGGGCATTGACATAAATGCTGTAATTTGAGAGGATGTGATACATAGAGAGCTTCCAATCTGGTAAACATATTATTTTGTATTCTCCGAATTCATACTCTAGATCCAATGTCACAAACACATACAATAGAGCTTCAACTTTTGGACCTGTAGACTGTGTTAAGGCATATTACTTTGTTTAGTTGAGTGGTTTACTGTAGTTTGCGTACTGCTCTTTCATTTTCTAGTAATTTCTATCATTTTTAGTTTTGGGTGTTGAATTTCATATTGCGTTGCTTTATTATTATTATTTTTTTTTTCTGAGTGAAGTAGTATTACATCTCGTTTATTGGTATATTCTATACTCACAAACCAGCTACAAATTAAGCCCAAGTAATTACTGTATTATTATTGTAACATGCAACTAATTAACACACAATGATTCTGCTAAAATACTGTGTTATATATATAGAACATTTTAACACGAAATAGGGTGACTTGGAACATACCTAGCCAATAGCCATTGTGGTGGTTTATTTACGCTTCAAGTTGGTGTAGTTTGTGCTGCATGTCTCTCTTTGCCGTTTCAAATTCCCCAAAATACACTACTTCCTGCAAAGTTCACACAAGACAAGAAGCAAATAATTAGCTCATAGGTAAAAAGACTGAATCCCTCAAAGAAGAGAAACAATCGTATAGCAGCATGTATATATATATATATATATATGTTATCTCCGAAACGTGCTTGGGTGTAAAAACAATTTGGGCCATTTTGTGAATAGGATTGGATTGAATTAGGAGGTAGAATTGAAGATGCACAAAATACATCACTTGAAATATTTTGAAATTCCTAAAATTATATTCCATATCTGTAAGAAATTAAAAGATGATAAACAAACAGGATGAATGAAAGCTTCCCCCTTTTCCGTCCCACCCTCCTGCAATGGCAGATCAAGCATCTTGGTGTGCCAACCAATTAAAAAGTGTAAGTAAGGTGGTGGGTATGGAGCCTTGCATATACGTTCTAACCAAGGATTTAAATATCAAGGGTTTTGGAAATATTGGTGGTCTAAAAACACAAAATATCGATATCGATAAAAATCGAATAAAAATGACGTAAAGTGGTGGAAAAACATGGAAATTTGTGATGAAACTTTAGAAGATGTTCAATTAGTCAATTATCTATTGTTTTGACACTATTTTTTGAGAAAAATGCATTGTATTAGGGGTGGGCACGGTATGGAATGAAACGGGATAGAGGTTATCCCGGTGTTAATCCTGGATAGGGAAATCGGGGATGACACGGGATGAGAGTTTTTGAGAACATGTTCAAACCATATCAGACCCAAACGAGACCAAGTATGATTCGGTATCAATGTTGATACCGTAAAAAATCCTGCAAAAATTCAGAAATCCTTGCAATTTTTATAAATCAAGTCTGATACAAAGTTTACAAACAATCAAGATTCAAGAGTCTTGTTCAAGACTTGCCAAATTATACGATACATTGAATACATTCACATTGGCTTTCACAAATCAAGCCTAATACAACAAAACAAACAATCAAGAGTCTTGATTCAAGACCAACCAAGAAATGAAAATCTCATACAAAGTTCAAGAGAAATGGAAATCAAATCTCACATAGACTTTTACAACAAATCATGCCTAATACAAACAAAACAAACAATCAATCAAGAGTTCAAGTTCAAGACTTGTCAAATTACAAAGCAAGAAATGGAAATTTCACATAGGCTTTTACAAAACAAATCAAGCCAAATTAAGTACAAACAAAGACAAAGACAAGTTTCGGGGCCTCTTACCATTCCAAATTCCCAAATTCAATCAGAACAATTTCTATAAACACAAAACCAAAATAAAAACAATTTCTCAATTTTGAAAACAAATTATTGCAAACCAAAACAACTTTTCATATATGAATACCCTAGATCGGACTAAAATAGCGGTAGCAGAGGGAACAGGTTTGAAGAAGATGCCGCCTCCCAAAGCTCCGGTACCAACAATACGATCTTCAACCCCCTGATTTTTCTACACCTTTTCCACCGATTTTATACACTTTGGAGAGAGAGAGAGAGAGAGAGAGAGAGAGAGGGAGAGGAGGAGGAGGAGCGGAATAGAGGTAAGGAAAGGAGAAGAGAAGGGAGGAGAGAGGAAACAAAGCTGGAGTCGAAATGTTCGTGGGAGAGGAGGAATTTGAAATTGGGGTTTATTATATACTTGGTCCTGTTCGGTACAGGATAGCACCAAACGGGATCACAAATCTAGAACCGTGTTGTGCCAAACAATAATGGGATAACACGGTATCATCTCGTTTACACTTCAACACCAAATGGGACGACACGAGACTGACACGATTTCAGGACGGTTTTGGTATTCTGGTTTTGATGCCCACCCCTACATTGTATGATGAGTTTGAGTGATTTAAGTTGAGCATAATGCGAGCTAACAAACACTATAACTTAAAATGCAAGTAATAAGAGGGGTTTATATATTATTATGTAGGTTAAGAATAACAAATGTAAAGATACATAATAATAATAAATAAGAGAGATTTATGTAAATATATAACAAAATTATATGTATATATTCAGTAATAAAAGGGCTTTATATATAGTAAAAATATTAGCAATATGTGTAAGTTTATTAAATTATATATTATATATATGATAATTTCTTTGATCAAGTAAAGGAATATGTATATATTTTTTTAGAAATAAGTAAGGAATTTTTAAATCAATTGAAAATTAAGACAAACAAATCTTAAAGAAAAAAAAAAATTAAAAACAACTCTCCCATACAGCTCCAGCAACGTAGGCCACTGCAACATCCGAAACATCACCAAAAAGTCCACAGCCCCACAACCCCTCTCTCTCTATCTCTCTCTCTCTCCAACTCCCTCCTTTCCTCTCACGCCACTGCACAGGCCAGTTCTACATCCCTCCCCCACCCCACCGCCTTCCCCGCGCCAGCTTCACATGAAAACCGCCACCACACCACCACCTTTCTCTTTCTCTCTCTCTTCCACCCAACCCAAAAATCCTGCCACAAACACAGCCGCATCCCAGAATCTTAACAAATTTCTTAGATCTGCATCTCACGGGGGAGGGAGGTTATGGCGAGGTGGGTGAGTTTATGGTGTTGGTGGGGCTGGCTGGGTGTTTGATTCTGAACGGGGGAGGGAGTTTCAATTCTGTGTGTGAAAAATGGTAAGGGTAAATCGCGTCATTTTCGAAATGCATCCACAGCAGCTTTTAAAACCTCCGCATGCTTCCATCCACAGCAGCTTTTAAAAGCACCGCTCTAGCTGCTTCCGAAATCTGCTGCCAATGAGCCCTAATTTTGAAAAAAAAGCAGCTTTGTCTTGTTTTACCAAACAGCTTTGGGTTCAAAATTTTTAAAATAAGCTGCTTCTTTTTAAAGCACCGCAACCCCAAACTGAACCTTCTCTTTAAATCAATATACCATATAAATAAAATACAGATACCAAATATACAATTAGTTTGTAAAAGTAACTAATGGTATGGTATTGGTGCTATGTGCTGCATGTTTCTCTTTGCAGTTTCAAATTCCCCAAAATACACTACTACTTCCTGCAAAGTTCTCACAAGACAGGGGTGGCGGTGCCTTTGGGGAGTCTGCAGTTAAAACCAGCCAAAAGGTTGGGGGAAGAGGAGAGAGGAAGGAAAAAAAAAAACAACGTGTTGGTTTTTTAAGAAGCCCACGTCATGGTTGAGGAGGAATGGCTCCTAAATAAAATACAGATACCAAATTGACAAGGAGAAATTGCGACAGACCAGGTGGAGGAGAGATCAAGATTGTGGTCTTTAAGCTGCGTTCGAAACCAGCGGGTGCCATATCCAAGAAAATTCTACCTTAATACAAATAATTTTGAATACGTTGTCCCGACGCCTTCCTGCACAGAACGAAAGAAGTCGACAAGAAAATTCTACCTTCATACAGATACTTTTGGTTCCTCGCATGAGTTAGTATAGGATATATGATGAACCTGAGATCCAATCCAAGAGCACAGAAAAGATGAAATGACGATGAAATAGATCAACAAAAAAAAAAAAAAAAAAGACTTAAAGAAAGAGCACTCTCTTGTGCAATCTCAATCCAAGAGCACAGAAAAGATGAAATGACGATGAAATAGATCAACAAGAAAAAAAAAACTTAAAGAAAGAGCATCTCTTGTGCAATCTCAATCCAAGAGCACAGAAAAGATGAAATGATGATGAAATAGATCAACAAGAAAAAAAAAACCTTAAAGAAAGAGCACTCTCTTGTTGAATGATTGCACGGGTCGACTGCTAATTCGTCTCCATGGGTTTGTTCGCTGGTTGTACAGTCAATGTTTGAGCACACGCATAGGAAATATGTGGCAACTTCGAGAGAACTTCATGGAATAGCAAAGCGAAGGAAAATATATTGCACAAATTTCATATCTCTAACAAATCATGTTTCGAGAACATTATCACACTTGACGGAACGTGATTGGTTAAAGATTTGTAATTTACAAGTTTTTCTCAAACTTCGAATGCAAGTTAGAAGCTGTCCTCCGAAGAGAGGCCATCTTACTATAAAGCATTTCAGTCGTGGGGTTGAGCTATGATTGTTTATTCTATGCAAGTTTGACTTAAAATCCCTGATATATTTTTCATTTTCACATAGCTCCTTGAGGTTTTGAAAATATTCCACATAACTCCTCTTATTTGACTGTTATTTAAATGCTGACATCAGGCTAAAAAAGTTTGAAAAATGAAAATCATCCTTGTACCGAAAAAAGATTGAGACATCCCTTCTTTGTATCTAGTCTTGGTCTACGTAGTTTGGTACTTTAATCACTTCTTGATCATATAGTTTCAATTCCGTCAATTTTAAACCCTCTAATTTCGTATTTGTAACAATTCAAGGACAATTTCTTTGACGATGCAAGGGATAATTTCGTCAACCCAAAATCCTTGAGCGCGTAAAAGCTCGTCTGAAACTCCCATAATTTCATATTAGGGCTTGAAATTGGTCATTTGGGTTTAGGGTTCTTCAAAAATTACAATTAATGGTTGAATTTCGAGCCCTAATATGAAATGGGGAGAATTTCAAAACAAGCTTTTACGCTCAAGGATTTTGGGTTGACGAAATTGCCCCTTGCATCATCAAAAAAATTGACAAGAATACTAACTTGTCATTGAATTCCTACAAATACAAAACTACAAATGGCAAAATTGACGAAATTGAAACTACTGGTCAAAAGTGATTGAAGTGCCAAACTACAGGGAACGAAAAGTAACTTTTTTTCTTGTATCTAAGACACTGTAACTTGGTCTAAAAAATACTTGTTACTTATTCTTAACAATCTAATACCACGGTGTTTTATAGTAATTTTGATAATAAAGTTTATCAAAATCTCAGGGAGTAATGTTTTTGGTCAAAAAGCGACAACTATGAAGCTTTCAAAGGCTGTTTTGAGTAAAATTAAAATAAGTGGAGTGCTAAACACGCCTAGTCTTTACCCAATAAGAAATAAGAAAGTAGATTGAGAGTAGAGTCGCTACCAGCGATGAATCCCATTCTTCTACATATAATATATATATTTTCGCGAAGAGGACTTTGCATTAAGAAACAGAGAAACAAACAGGCCGACGCGGAACAAAGACGTATAATATTTTTTTAATAAAAAATAAAGGAGAAAACACGTAAGACGCGCCTTACTCGGTCATCCACATGGAGGCTTTTGCGAAAATAGGTTGAATTATTGATCAGTTCAGACATGTAGTCCTTTTCACACCTCCTATTTAGTCAGTCACTCATATTTATTTACAGAACATGTCGTATTCGTCACATAAAAACAAACATTATCTCAAAAGTCAGGCTAAAAGTCGTTCTCGTAGAAAAAAAACAAAATATAAAAAATTCATACCTACCATGAAACGAAACTGCCATATAAAACTCACATGGGTATTATCGCATTAATAATACTATCTGTTGCACAAAACTATTATTACTGAAAATTTAAAATACCAACAGACAGACAACAGCTAAATCTGGAGAATCGGACAATAATACATATCTAGCCGTCCCAGTTAGGAGAAAAACTGGGCTGCTAGCGTAAGCATTCCAATTAAGTATCCTCATCCAATCAGTTCTCAACAACTGTCACCACACTTTGAAAGAATTTTTTATTTGCCACGTCTGCTCCATCCTCGGCGAGCCCATCACTCTGCAACTCAAAGCCCCTCTTCTTCTCTCTCATCTCTCATCTCAATGGCTCTCTTTCTCTCTCTTCGCATCAGAAATTCTACAGGTTGGCCTCCAGATTTGATGTCAGCCACATGAAATTTGGACATTGGCAAGGCTATCGCCTCCATTGTTGCTGGTGTGAAGAGAGAAAAAGACAAGGAGAGATGAAGTGAGAGAGTCGGTGAGGAGAGATGCCGATGACGATGAAGGAAGGACTCGGGGAGGATGGAGGGTGGTTGTGTCGACGTTGCCGCCAAGGCCAGCTGCCATGTCGGGGGAGCAAGTCGGTTGAGAACGTCGACACCGAAGCTAGCGGTTGTGGTGAGGGAGCAAATCGGGTGAGAAAAGACTCTTTATTTTTTGTCTAAAGGAGAGAAAGGACTTAACCAATTTCTTTTTAAAATGTGATTGCCAGCTGTCAAGAAATTACTGATTGGGATACTTAGTTAGAATGCTTACCCTGCCAGGGAAGTTTTTCTCCCAAATTAGAGAAAAACTACCTATTTTATAATCTTATGTTTTTTGTTTTGGTTAAAAGGTGGTCGCATGCATCTTCCTTGGCACAAAGCTTTTGTTAAACTCACAAACCAAGAAAGAAGAAAAAAGCTTGTGTAACTCACAAACCAAGAAGAAGAAAAAAAGCTTGTTCAGCTGTGGAAATGTGAGCTCTTCAGATTCAACTTAAGTCCTCGGAACTCTTGACTCTAGTTTGGCTAAGTTTAAAGCACAGGGCAATGAGCTCCCTAAATTAACTTTTTAGACAAATTCTAGAGAGAAATTTTATAGAAAGCTCATAAAATAATTTTTTAATTAAATTTTAACTAAATAATAGAGAGCATGATTGTAGATTCTTTCAGTATTTTTCTCAATCCTATCCTTAAGCTTAATGCACTCTTAGCTATCCCAAACTCAAAATTAATTGGTTCAAGGAATTAAGAAGCCCATCCAAACACAAAAAATTGCTGCCTCCCCAAGCTGAGCGAAGAAAAAGAAAGACCACCTTAAGAAGAGTTTGTCGCTGCCGGAAAGGGTTCTGAACAAAAGGGGCTATCTTTTGTCATCCACGAAAGCGTGGTACACACGCCAATGATCATAACTTCCGTCTCTGGGAGTTTTCAAAAAGCCTCACGGACCATGCTTATACGTGGTACACAACATTGGCATCGGGTTCTACTAGCTCCTGAGAAGATTTGGCTGGCATGTTCTGGAAGAAGTACTTCCAACATAAGGAAAGAGTCACTGCGACTCAACTCAACAACACCTGCCAAAAGCATGGGGAAGACCTTGTGGACTTCGTGCGCCGATTCTGGGACCTGACTTTAGACTGCTAGGATGAGAAGCATGAAGAAGCGCTTCTCGAAATCTGCATAAGTAACATCGTGGCAGACTACAAAGTCTATTTGGAAAATATTGGTATTAGCCAATTTTCCTGGCTACTAGAAGTAGTAAGGAAAACAAGCATGTCAGTCAAACTAACTAGGCAGGAAGCTTGGAGGAGTGAAGAGAAAGAAGCACACCGGACATTAGATAAGGATGCCAAATCACCCAAGTGACTATAATTCATGCAACAAAAAGAAAGGGAGACGTACCCGCCATTAGATGAAGAGTTTCATGCCATTCTTGATACAATGTTTGCTGATGATGAAGAGTTTCATGCCATTCTTGATACAATGTTTGCTGATGGTGCAATCACCCCCCCCCCCCCCCCCCTTAACTAGGGAAGAAAAGGGTGATCTAAGATATTGTCGTTATCACCAATTTGTGGGACATCTGATGTGATTAATTGCAAGTGGACAATATCGCTCAAATTAATATAGCAGTAAATAGGGTATTGTTCTAATAGGAATAAAGGTAATCTATTAATACTGGAGTGATTTATTTCTAATTATATTTGAATTAAGTGATAAGAGGATTATGATGATTAAAATCTAATTAAGCAAGTAAAATAAATTGAGATTACGTAAATAATATAAAAGATGAAAACAAAGATGATAAAGCACCAGGGCACCAATTTCACCTAGCTAATCCCACTCAAATTCTTTTAGCTTGTTAATCCTAATTACCTAATATGTTGATAATCGCTTTCCCTTACCTCACCAATATTCTCTTCCGAGTTATATTAGTTGTATTCCTTACCATCAACCCACTCTATTCCTAGTTATGGATTTAGATAGCTAAGAACCATTAAGATTTGTGGAAAACATTGAAGATTACACAAACCATAACCTAATCGTCTCTGAGTCAGCTATGTAATTTATGGTACTTGTTACTAGAAGCTTTTCATTAGGAATCTCCTTCCGGTCTCAACCAAATTCTTCCAATCATGCAATTACACAAACCATAACCTAATCGTCTAAGTCGGCTATGTAATTTGTGGTAATTGTTACTAGAAGCTTTTCATTAGGAATCTCCTTCCAATCTCAACCCAATTCTTCCAATCATGCAATTAGTGGCCAATTAATTGAAAGCATTAATACCAGTAACAAGCACTCAACATGTATAGATAAATAAAATTAACAATATCAAAGAATTTGAGTATTCATAGCTAGGCTACATTGTAGCCCTAGTAAAAGAAATTAGTTCATGAAGGACTTATTGAGAATCATGATGGTTGATGAAGACATGGAAGACACGAAATTCTCCAAGTAGAACACCAAGGTTGCACAAGCTCTTCGTATTTTCCTTTGGATGTTTCGGCTATGAGTATGAATATGTAGGAATTTGATGGTATAGGATGGAGGATGGAGGATGATGGATCCTTTGATCTATGACCGAAACTCCCTATTTATAAAACTCCTAGAAATCCTACCTATCTAAGGTATAATTACAATTGTTATAAAAATAAGGTTCCTTCTAATATAATCTCCTTGTTTGACTTGATAAGACTTGAACCATCTTGAACTGGGAAATTTGACAACATTCCTTGGGACAAAAGGAATGACTTGGCTTCTTGACTTGATTAATCTCCAATCTTCATCTTCTTGCACATTTTTACCTCAATTTCTCATGTTTCACGATTCCTTTACAAATCTCACAAAACAAATTAAACAACCAATTTAACCCAAGGAAATTAACAAATAAATAAGTAAAGAAGGCATAAAATATATATAAAATATAGGCTTATCAACATCCGACCACCGCCCGTCAAACTTTGAGGAAGATCTTGCACGCCAAGATACACAACGAAACTCTTGAGCTACCCTCTAAGACGCAAGCTATTGACGAAGACCTCTTGCCAAAATGAAGGGGAAAGGAGATGGCTACCATTACATACTTTGATGACTTGCTCGACGACATTGAATTGTGTCACCCATGGAAGAATGACCCAAAGCCACCGGACGCCATTCGGGAGCCTTGCTAAAACATGGAGAAAGCATACTAGCGTAAATATTCAAAACCCTCAAGCTATAACACCTAATGGCCACTTGCTAATGGATGAGAGGATGGTTCCAGCAGCAAAGTATTCACATTGGACATGTCGAAAAAACGCCACTCGGGGGCTTCATTTGGTCAGTGATATTATCGAGAGACAGCTGCCGTAACCTCTCATAACCTCATAGAAGTTGAAGAAAGTGTAATGGGGCGATGCATGTGTCTAAAAAGGGACCTATTGCCTCACAAACTCTCCATAGAAACCCGAAATTCAAATTACTCTTTGATTAGCATAAGACGCATGCAAGAAAACCAGCGGCTGTGGCTCTATTAAAAATCTCTATAGAGCATGGCAGCCTAGTACAACACATGCGAAATCCATGCCAACCTAAGCCACAAGCCTTCATGCTATTGCAAGTCATGCACACTCCTTAGCCCTTTCATACTTTGGGGCTTGATTTGATTGGAGTATTCATCAATGCAAAGTGGCTCAAAGCCTTACTACTGCTGAGTTGCTTTTGCACCTATCCTTTTGTTTTTGGCTTTTCAAATTTATTTCAAAGATGAACTCCTTCTGTGTTTTCACCATATGCTTTCACCACTTTTGTAGAATGCACCACCATTATAGCATGTCAAGGTGTAAGATGATATTTGCAATGAGAATGAAGTATTTTGGAAAAAGAAAAAAGCCTCTATAATTATTTTCTTACTTTTACCTTCTTCTGTTTTGCAAAACAGGTTCTTTGAAGAAAAAAAATAGACAATCAAACTTTTCTTTACAAAACTAAGCCTCTTAGCAATAATTATATCAAGCAAAGCCATTTAGATGGGATCCCAAGCTGTTAACAAGCACCATGCACAAACAATATCATGTGTCAATCTTGAAAAAAGAAAAAAAGAAAAAAGAAAGGTCATGCTATCAAGGAAAATCATTCCAGTCCTTGCAATATTGGAAGGGAGTTTACATGTTGGGGTGCAGTGAAAGAAAAATCAGTTCACATAAGGAAGGCCCTATAGAGGAAAAAAAAAACATAGAGGCAATAAGGCAAACACTTTTGTGATTCTATAAAAAAATTGGCAGCATGTACCTTGCACCTACCACAATCCAACATGTTAAAATCTCAAGCAATTCATGCATTTCATCATTTACAACCAAGCGAAGTATGGAATTGAGCTAAAGTGTGATTCACATATTCACTGACATTGTCCGAGCAAAAGACCTTGATTGACACATTGAATTGAGTTAAGATCATAGTATGGAAATTACACAAAATGGAAGAAATGCCCCTTTTGTGAGCCATCAAGAAAACCGAAGTCATCTTTGAACAATCATCAATAAAGTTGACAAATCAATTCTTTTGTTCGGAGCAACCTTAGCAGGACCCCAAACATCATAATGAATTAAATCAAAGGGCAAAGAAGTTGTATGATTACTCAATGGATAAACAACACAATGACTTTTAGCCAAGACACAAGTTTCACATTTGAACTCATACTCCACATGATGGAGAAGTAAAGATGGAAAGAAAAAAAAAATATTTGAGGTAACCAAATGACGAATGTCCTAGGCGACAATGCTAGGTGGTATGATTAACACTATCATAATAGGCTGCAGCTGGTAGTGCTAAGTAATACAACCCCCCTCCGTGTACCATGCCAATTGTCTCTTGAGTGTTAAGATCCTGAAACTGGCAATAGGAAGGATATAAAGTAGCATAACAATTGTATGAGTGAAGAAATTTAGCAACAGATAATAAATTGGAATTGAGGTTAGGGATAAGCAAGGCATTTGAGAGAGAGATAAGGTGTGAGAAAGACAAATAGATCCTTCACCCGTGACTGGAAAAGGGACACCATTGACAGGTAGTGATGTAGGAATGACGGAGTGTAGAAGACAAGTAAATATGGAAAAAAAAATATACTTGAGGTAACCAAATGACGAATGTCCCAAGCGACGATGCTAGAGCCAAATCTTATCTTTGTTGATGACACAAGCATTGTGAACGGTATGATTAACGCTATCAGAATAGCAATGGAAATACACAATAACAAACCTTAAAAAAAATGGGGAACATCAAGAGGCAAAATTAACGGCAAGGCAATGGCAACGACAACAACAAAAATAAAGGGAAAGGCATGATTGTTATTAATGCTGAATATTTTTGTCTACACTTTATTCCAAAGCTTAAAGAATTAAAGTATTTATGACTCTTGCAACTAAATTTTAACTGAAAAATAAAGAGCATGATTGTAGATACCGCTACCCTAAGAGCATCTTCAACAGTCTCTTCAATAGCTCTGATTTTTCAAAACATTTATTTTACTTTGGAAGAACAAAACTTACATTGAAAATGCTAAAAACATGCACTTTTTCTTTTAAGATACTAAATATATAGACATTCTTCACATATTTTCGTTTTTTTATACATACTTTATTAATTGAATTGAATAATCTACTATAGCATAAATTATTAAAGTAGCAACAGATATTTTTAAATTACCACATTCATCAACAAATTTTTAATTTGACGAGTTCAATTTATTACTACTGTTGGAGATCCTCTGCCCTATATAAGCGGGTCAGCAAAATCCAAGTGAAACAACACCCCAACCCTCATGCCATGAAACAGTGCATAAATTGAAGAGTTGTCCGCCACATCACTGTTATGTCTAACATGATTATTTATTCTTGGGGTGCTTACAAAGGAAACAACCTCCAGCAACTCAAGTCAAAGGAGATAAGGCCCACATGTTTCCCACCTCCACTAAGAAATCCTTTTCCGGTTTCTCGGCACTAAGGATTTCCGAATTTCCAAATAGTCCAAGATCCGATCTCGGAAGAACCCCATTCCATCCCGTCTTATTTCTTGTCAGTAGTGCACGTTCCAGTTCCCGTTCGGCAAGTGAGTAATTCTTTCTCGTTAAGATTCTCCGATCACCACTCTCTCTCTCTCTCTCTCATGTTTTGAGTTTTCATCTCTTATGAGATCAGAGTGGCCTTTCAGACGAACTAAGAGTTATCTCATCAACAACAGATAAAATGATTGAACTTTCCTTATTACAGAGAAAGTGATAGCCATTGACTTGCTGGTAACCTGTTCGCATTTGTTTTCTTTTTTCTATTTCTAATTTGTTTCCTGGTTTTAATAAGTTTATACCTCCAATATATAAGTTATAAAATAAGTCTTTGTAGGTGTACACAACTTATAAGAGAGAAAGAGAGTTGCTAAGGGAGAAGCAAGGGTGTGAGAGATTCATATATATATGGAGAACGATTTCGTTGAAGGAGCTCCTTCATCTACAGTTGATATTCCAGAATTTTTAAAATCCTTCCCGAAGCTGTCTGTCTCTGATTCATCTGCCAATCTTGATTCTTTACCTAGTGGTGCTAAAGTTGTAGCCACTGAAAGTCATGCTGGACAAACATCTTCTCATTACACATTAGCGGACATGTTAAAAAGATCAGACGTTACTTCGCGATGGGAGGATGGTCGTGTTGTGGACGAGTATCGCAAAATTATTCGGTCAGTTTGCAAACAATAATTTAATTTTTTTTTCTTAAATTACAAATTTTTTCTTTCTTTCTAGATGTTACGAACGGGGCCTTCGGATGTGGGAAACAAGAGTCAGAATTTCTATATTCACATACATCAATTTCCGTGTTTAAATTTAAAAAAAATTAGAAATTTAGAAATTCCACGCAACAAAAAAACATGGAATTTGGATTGCATAAATTCTAACTTTAAATTCTATCTAAATAGTTGCCATTTCTAAAATTCCAAGAGAATAGAAGTTTAAAAATAGTAAATTTCATGTGTAAAACCATTAGCCAAATAAGAAATTTTACAAATTTTAAAACATTAATTTACATCATTTTAAATTCCATCGTTTATGAATTCCTCTACTAGTACATTGTTAAATTTCGTAGAGCCATGTGGCCCACCATTAGCAACATCAATATTGTTCCTAACTTAACCAACTATTTAGCAGGTGTGGGGCTTTATATAAAATGCCTCGATATTATTAGGAGTGGAACCACTTATTATAAATTGTAATTTATTTAGTCAAGTTTCCAATGTGGGACTTTCTATTCTTCAACACGCCTCTTTACATGGGACCACCACATAGTGGGCCACACATGGAGCCAAGTCCACATCAGAGTCAATTATTTAAGCCCAACACGTGAAACACGCACGTATTTAGTAAAGGGGTAGGGGTGAACATTCAAGCCCAACATGTGAACACCAGAGATATTGGGTAAGGGTAAATGCCCAATTCAGACATAGTCAATCAATCTGGCTCTGATACCATGCTAAAATATGAATATGGTTTGAATACTTTATGTTAATTATATTCTTCTCTATAAGGAGTTATATATAGGAGTTTACAAGGATGCTTTACAAGAAAATAGATACAGTAATTAAGAGAATATCTCCTAATTATACAAAGATGTTTCAACTATATGAAACAAGAAAGTAAATCACCTAATTAACTTATGAAATTAATCTTCTGGATTTAATAGGTTAATTCACGTCAACATACACTAACTCTACTTTTTCAAAAGGGATATTATTGAGGTACTGTTCCAATTGGAGTTGAAAGATATACGTTCTGGATACTTGAACGATGGTGATATAGTCATTATTCATGGTAGAGCAAAGATCCCCTATCTTGCAAATCCTTGTATTGAAACTAAATTGCCAAGCTATAGACAAGAATTCAAATCTTTGGTTTCAAGAATGCTCGGGGAGAATGCTACAATAGTGGAGTTAGTGCACTTCTATGGCAAGATCGACCACCTTGGGTAAGAAAACCATCTGATCAACTTTTAACTATTTTTTTTTTATAAATAATAATAATTATTTATATAAAAGTATCTTTGCTTGTGGATTAATTTTCCTTGTATACGTGAAGGATGACTTTTAACGACTTATGGTATCATCCTCTGCTCCAATCATCTAATGAGAGATATTTTTTCCCTCTTGACGCCTGGTTGCATCTTCAATATGAGAGAAGAGATACATGGAGAAATATGTATCAAAATGCGGTGAATAATGATATTGACATTAACACAATCATTGGAAAATCTAACTATAAGGCTTTTATGTCAGTTCTTTTAAAAAAAACCAAAAGGGAAGGTGCATATAAGAATAATGCCTTGGGAGTGTTTGATTACTCGAGACATACTCGAGAATGTTAATAAATTTGTGGACAAGGACGATGAAAGAATTTCGGTACGCATATCACCTTAAATTACTTTGTAAATTTATATATATTTATATATAAAAGAATGTTTAATAATTTGATATCAAAACTTTTGCAGACAAAGCATGAAGTGGAAGATGAGCTTACTTCATTGTTCCCCACACGGCTAATAGATTTATATGAGTTCTTGTATAGCATGGGCATTAGCATGGACTCCTTAGGGCTACGAAGGTACACTACTACACAAAGTACTTTCTATAGCATTAATTAATAGAATTCTATTTTCTTAAATGCTATTAAAAGGAGCTTTACAACAATTTTAGTAAAATTGCTGATGTGATAATTGCAAGTGGACAATATCGCTCAAATTAATATAGTAGTAAATAGAGTATTGTTCTAACAGGGATCAAGGTAATCTATTAATACTAGAGTGATTTATTTCTAATTATATTTGAATTAAGTGATAAGAGGATTATGATGATTAAAATCTAATTACGCAAGTAAAATAAATTGATATTAAGTAAATAATATAAAAGATGAAAACAAAGATAATGAAGCACTAGGACACCGATTTCGCCTAGCTAATCCCACCCAAATTCTTCTAACTTGTTAATCCTAATTACCTAACATGTTGATAATCATTTTCCCTTACTTCACCAATACTCCCTTTCGAGTTATGTTAGTTGTGTTCCGTACCATCAACCCACTCTATTCCTAGTTATGGATTTAGATGGCTAATAACCCATAAAGATTTGTGGAAAACATTAAAGACTACACAAGCCATAACCAAATCTTCCGAGTCAGCTATGTAATTTATGGTACTTGTTACAAGAAACTATTTATTAGGAATCTCCTTCCGGTCTCAATCCAATTCTTCCAATCATGCAATTAGTGGCCTATTAATTGAAAGCATTAAGAACGGTAACAAGCACTCAACATGTATAGATATATAAAATTAACAATATCAAAGAATTTGAGTATTCATGAAGGACTTATTGAGAATCATGATGGTTGATGAAGACATGCACAAGCTCTCTTCGTATTCTCCTTTGGGTGTTTCGGCTATGAGTATGAATATGTAAGAATTTGATGGTGGAGGATCCTTTGATCAATGGCCGAAACTCCTTATTTATAATAATACTCTAAAATCCTACCTATCTAAGGTATAATTACAATTGTTATAAAAATAGGATTCCTTCTAATATAAGGTCTTCTTTATTTCTCCTTGTTTGACTTGGTAAGACTTGAACCATCTTGAACTAGGAAATTTGACAACACTCCTTGCAACAAAAGGAATGACTTGGCTTCTTTTTAATTAATCTCCAATCTTCATCTTCTTACCTTTTTAGCACACTTTCCCCTATTTCCACAATTTCTTCACAAATCTCACAAAACCAATTAAAACAACCAATTAAATTGAAGAAAATTAACAAATAAATAAGTAAATGAGGCATAAAATATATATGAAATATTGGCTCATCAATTGCTATAGTAGTATACAAAGTAGAACATATATACACATTCCCCTTCTATTGAGGGATCCCTACAAATTTTTTTTCAATGATCCAAACCATATTTTTCACATCTTTATTCATAGACCATCCTTGTAAAAAATCATGCATATTGAAAATCATTAAGGCATTTAATTGGGACCGACAAAATAGACGCATATGATGCTTCAACAAAAGACTATAATAACAATCTAATTGATTGGTCAAATCGTTTCGGATTCCAGTGATTCTTTTGCATAGATGATCTTTGAGGGAATATCTAAAAACTCTTAAAAGTGAATATAAAGGCAAAAACTCTCATTCGGATGTCTGCACGTTATTATCGTGTGGATGCCATCGTAGACAAGGAGGAAAACAAGGAAGGGTAGTAAAAAATACATGGCGTCCGCACAATAATAACATCCAAACGTCCGCATAAGAAAAAATGTTATTTAATAAGGCTAAATTAGTACACATACAATATGTTTAAATTTAATTAAATAAAATATAAATGGAAAAAAGAGTATTATAAAAGTTAAGGGGCACACACGTAAACTGAGTAAAAAAAAATCCAACTGGCACACGCGTAGGGCTAGTGAACTATTAATTCATAGTTTGATCTTTTAAATGAAATAAAGCCCATTTTTGGTAAGTGTGATCTCTATGAAGCGTCGCCTTCATATCTCTTTGCGTGTGTGCCAAGGGGCTAGGGAACGATTAAATCAAAGCATGTTTTTAAATGAAACAAAGAAATAAGCACATTTTCTTAAGCCCATTTTTGGTAAGTGTGATTTCTCTGAAGCATGGTCTTCGTGTCACTTTGAGACGTTAGCTTCGCATTTCTCTAAAGCTCTCTCAACCAAGTTGATCAATAAAATTTTCATCTAAATTCTCGCAGATCATATTGCTTAGACTCTAATTGGATATAGACCAAGCTCTTACTCCATAATTATGAATTGGAAATAAAAAATCGTACATCTCCATCCGCAAATCGTAACTCATAAAACACTATTTGGATTCTAGAAATCGCAATAGAAATCTCAGTCGTAATCTTCATTGTCATGTAATTTCTTATTTTAAGTTTTTAAGTTTGATTAGTTTCTAAGTTTCAATTATGGTTCTTGTTCTTATTCATTATGCTTATAAGTTAATATGCTTGTTTGAATGATTGATCACCATTAAAACATGTATGTTAGCTATATTGGTTGGAATTAAGAGTGGACACCATATGCCTTAATTCGAATTAAACTATGAATAGGAAGAGTACGTATGGACATTCGACAACAGAGATTAGATACATGCTTGGTTATTTAAAACATTCTTCTATGCTTAATGGATTTCTAATGCTTAATTTAGGTTCGGCAACAAAGTATCAAATTAGGGAATTAGGAATACAAGGTTAGGACCAGGCACCATGGCTTAATCATACTTTAGCTAGAATCAATATGAGAATCTAAATTGAACTTGTTAACTGATTTGCTTGAGTTAGATCTTTTCTTTTTCTTTCTCCGTTTTGTGCAGGGAATCAAATTGAATCAATCTATCATCAATCCTTGTGAGATCGACCTCGCACTTACATATGCTATACTACCAAACGGCTCGTACACTTGCGAGTATTGCACAAGGTCCGATCAAAATTCAGGAATTGCACAAGGTGCTTTGTAATATGCATATGAAATTGTATTGTTTTGGCTTTGGTTGTAGAGCTTCTAAGCAAGTTGCAACTCAAAAATGAAAATAGGTCCACTACTAGTGATGATGTAGATGCGATGAAAAGATAAATTTGTGATGAGAAGATAAAAAATCAATGTATTATAAAACTCGTAGACATAATATTTTATGTTTTTTTTAGGATGTAGAATACCTACGAAGATGTTTATCCCAAAGTGTTATTTTTGTGTATGCTTCAATTTATGGTTTTTATCTGATATCTTGTTGTTTTATTATTCCCAAATCAATGTAGACACAGAACTTTGATCATGAACGCAACTGCCCAACCTTCACGCCCCCAAAAGCCAAAGAACTTGATCATGATCGATGTAGATGTAGAACTTCGATCATGAATATAATCCTAGCTTAATGGAGCCGATTGCATGTTGCAACATTTACATTGCTTTTGCATAAGCTAGTTTTTTCTAACTCAAGTTTTTAGTACCAAGCCTCGAGTTTCACATGATAAGCTTTTTGTGAATGTTGGTTCGTAATCGTGCTTTATAACATTTTGGAGCTTTGATCCCTTGTCTGGTATGATTTTGACTAGTCATATCTATTAGTGTGTTTTTTTAGCTCCGCATTTGTTATGATATTTCTTATAAAGGGGAGCCTATTTTACATGTCATTTGATCTCCTTTTGATGACATTTGGAAGTTTTTGGACTTTGTTTGCATTCTGATGTTCGTCACGAGAATTATTTAAAGTAAAGGGCTTTTGATGTTGTTGACTACTTGTTCATTTCTCTTGTATTTGTTTTGTTGTGGTGGTCAATATGTTGTTTTCAATTATGGACATGTCATGTTGTGTCATTCCATGAATTTGCGTTGTTTTTCTAAGTCATTCTGATTTTGCCTTCTAAGCCCATATGACTAGTCGTAGTGCTAATCATATGTTATTGTATTGTTTTGGTCTCAAGGTATTTAGTTCCTCTTGGTTTTAAACATTTTTACTTTAAATGACTTGGTTGTCTATCGAACTCTCATGGTTTCAGTAAGTCATTTTTGTGTAGGCTGAAGTTGATGTTGTTGTTGTCAAGAACTTCAATGATGGTTGTTCTTGGATGTTTTTTTTAGGATGTTGTTGGTCTTTTGATTCCACCTCAAATTTATGCATGCTTGACTAGTCCATTTTACTAGTCAACTGTCTTCTTCTCGGGATTGTGTCAAACTATGTGGACTCATTTAGACACGAGTACAAATTGAAGGTTCATCTTACTTGGTGCTTTGTCCAAATTTAAAATGATTGATGCCTCAAATGTTGAAGTCTTGTGATATGTTTTTACTTTTGTATATTTATATTTGTCTTTCCATGACAAAAAGAAGGAGAATATTTTCTATAATATGATGAGCTTGGTCTTGGCCCTTCAGGGTATTGTGTAATGATTGTGTTGTGTGATGATTGTGCAATATTGTGGGGTTTTTCAAAAGCTAAAGGGGGAGATTGCTATGTTTAGGATTCTTAGAATTGGCTTTCCTTGCCAAATGTACACTTTCATATATTAGATTTCACACATCGCTTGATAAGAACTACCGTCATGCTAATTTTTTATTACGACGGTAGTTAATTATCGCCGTGGTTTGATAATTCAAAGGACGTAAATAAGAAACCACCGTCATCTTATTAAGAGTAAAAATAAACACATTACCATCACTACCAAAAAGCTTCCTATAACAAGGATTACAGAGTCATGTTTCCAGATAAGAGACACTTTCGAACTGATATTATTCAAGACAATGAAAGACGACGGTATTTTGAAAATAGAGTCGTGTTTCCAAACACTTTTGTTCTTGGTTTCTATATTTTATCAAACTTAGAAATACGTAAAATGATTTTCATAAAAAAAATGTAAAATGATTTAAAAAAAAACAATTTTAACAAAAAAAAGAAAAGCGAGAAAGAGTGAGTTTGGTTGAGAAAAAAACGTAACCTTTGGCGTGCAATGAAAGTTTGGTTGAGATGTTTGGAGAATTAGAGACGAAGACGAGGAGATTCAAAGATGCGGCTTATTGAGGGAAAATTGAGAGGAGAGTGAAATATTTTCTCAGGTTGGGAAAACTTAAAATTTTAGGTCAGGTCAAGTGAAAGTTAATATACAAACGCAAAGTTTCATAAGACGACACTTTTTATAAAAAATGTTGTAGTATGCACGTTCATACGAACACGATACATGTAGCAACTGACGTGGTTAATTATAACATAACATGACTTCGAGTACTTTGAAACATCCGTGGTTATGTACAATTTTACACGACACAAACATATTACATTTACCACGACCGTTTATTTATAAAGACCATCGTGGTGCACTAACTCAATACATCGTATAATAGTAAAGTAGCGACGTGGATATGTTTAAATTTAGACGTCGTTATCTACGCTACTAGTGTTGTGGTTAACTAAAACTTTACACGACAGTAAGTTTATAATTAACGTCGTCGTACAATAGAACTTCATACGTCGTCAAGACGACAATTACCGTCGTGGTTAAGTACAAGTTAACGCGGCAGCAGCCTAGGTAAAATGTCATCTTTAATGTCTACATTGGTAGCTTTATACCTACTATTGTTGTTTAGGGTTAAGTGTTTACGTAACTTGAAATAACATGGTTCATAATATGACACTTTTTAAGTTTTGATCAGTTAAAAAACTCATATTTCTCTTTTATGCCAACCTCAGTTTTCCATAAACAAGTCCAAAAACTCCAATTGGATTCATCATGATTTGTGTTGTTGAGTAATAAAAAAAATCTCAAATTGAAAAAAAAAAAGTAAAAAGAAAATTCAAGAATCCAAGTCTTTAAACAAAATCAACAATCTGATTGTTCAAAAGTTCATAGCTTACATTTTGATGCACAAATCCATAATCTCATACATGGAAGAAAACAAATCCTCATAAAATGAAAATTACATGGGTCTGATGCTTTGTTGGAGAAAGGATCACAGTGGGTGATGCTTTGATGAAATTAAGAGATAATATTAAAATATTAATAATTATTAAAAGATGAAAGAAAAAAAATCGCCAATATTCAGACCAAATGTAGATTTAAATTATTATGGAATTTTGAATACCTTGGAGACACAAATGTGAATGCAAGCTTTTGAAACCTAAGGAGTAAATTATTATTATTGATTTGCTCACACTGATTTCTTGAAATAATGAAAGTTGTTAATAAAGAAGAACGAAGAAACGTTTGATAGAATACTTTTGTATAGTATATATAGTTTATTATTTGAGATTCAAGGTCTCGCTTCTAGAAGAGTCTAAATGTTTAGCAAAGCGTGTTAATTAATTCAGTGTGTTTCTACTGTAATTAATTAATTAATTTGACTAATTGGCCATTTTGATGCATTATCATTCACACAAAAAATACTCGGTACTATTCCAATTATTTTGTATAAAATGCTACCTAATACCTATTGAATATGTTTTTGTTATCAAAACTCGACTTGACTGAACGCACCGTAGTTATGTTAGGATTGATTATGACAAGTTTCCTAACTAGAATGCATGACATGGCCAGCACCAGCCAGGAGATGGATTGAAGATTAAAAAACAACCAACGACTTCTAACTATCTAAGATACGCACTCCTACTACGAATATATCAACAGGCATAATGGAAAGAGGCTACATATATAGGCCTATTATCACAAAACGTACTTAAGGTTTACGAAATTATCAGATTGCATTCTTAATGTTTTTTTGTGTCATTCGTGGTTCTCAATGTTAGTATGTGTAATCACAAATGGTCCCTGCAGTTAGGTTCCGTCAAAAACTCCAATAGTTTGCTGACGTTGCATATATATATATATATATATCACAAAACATCACTGAGGTTCACACACCTATCACAAATGGTCCTTGCAAATTTTTTTAAAATTTTAATTTAAAATTCATAAAATTTATAAAATTTTGGTTTTCTTTTTAAAATTTTATGAACTTTAAATTATTTAAAAATATAAATTATATTTTAAATACATGTGACATTAATCTTATTGTAGATGTGGGCTCCATATATATATACCACATCAACAAACTAATGGAGTTTTAAAAAAATAATTTAAAATTTATAAAATTTAAAAATGAAAAAACTAAGGGTTTAGGGTTCATAAATGGTCCTCAAGATTAAAATCATTCTATAAATGATTTTCTCATTTATAAATAATTTAAAAAAGAAAATCAAAATTTTATGAATTTTAAGTTAAAAAAATAAAAAATTTCGTAGGGACCATTTGTGATAGGTGTGTGAACCTCAGGGATGTTTTGTGATATATATATATGCCATGTCAGCGAACTAACGGAGTTTTTGATGGAACCTAACGGCAGAGACCATTTGTGTTCGCACATACTAACCTTGAGAATCACGAGTGACACAAAAGAACATTAATGATGCAATTTGATAGTTTCGTAAATATTAGGGACGTTTTGTGATATTAAGCCCATATATATATAGCATACAACGACTATATGAATCGGCCTATTAGAGTTCCCATGATGTGTTGTGCCAGTCTCCATCGTATGTTCTTGGCTTATTAATTGACTTATTCTTTTGGGAATACTTTCTAAAACAATTCGTATGCACAATGTGGCTTAAGGTAGTTGGTTATGGTAGTTTGACCACCTCCTTGCACCCAAATTTTAATCCCCTTTTCTATTAATTAGATTAATTTAAAATAATTTAGACTAGTGCTCATATACAAAAAATGAACTAAAATCATCTTTCTTTTTTTTTCTTTTTTTTGTTATTTTGACAGTCTCTAAAATGTCTTTCTTCTTCATTTTTTTCTTCTCCTATGATGTTGCAAGGAATATTTACTATTATGGCTCTCACTTGCACTTAAAAGTCTTACTTTGATTTCTGGTGTGGCATCACAAGACTAGGGGTGTGCCTTTTCTTTTTATTTGTGTGGCTGTTCAATTTCTAACATTTTAAATCATGTTACACAGTAATTAGCCACTGTTTAAAGACATTGATATGCCTTCGTTTTGAATGTGTTTCTTGTTAGGATATATTGTAGCAAAGGCATTAAAATTTCTACTTGATTTGTTGTGGTATTGATAAAACACGTCTTCTTGTAGTTATGATTTGGTATGGTATTGTGTCTTGTTAGGACACGATATTCATACTATTGAAGGTTCATCTATAATTGATATCCCCATTCTTACAAAAATACAAAGAGTTCCTACTTCAGTAGTCTCTAGCAACTATAGTCTAAAATATCAATAATTTCTCTCATACTTTGACAATATTCGGTCAAAATATTCCTATAATATCGATAATATCAAGATGATGAAGATAATGAAAAATTTGAAGAGTTATTTATTACACCCCCTGGGGTTTTTTTTTTGTTCCCACAAAATCCCCTCAGGTCTCAAAAATTACAGGAACACCCCCTGAGGTTTTAGTTTGTTTTCACAATACCCATTTTCGTTGATTCTTTGTCCAAAATTGATGATTTCCTTAAAAACAAAACTTATACAAATGAAAAAATTAACCTCAATGAAGTATATACAATCTAATCTCAAATGCCAACTTTGTCATTTGGAGAATTTTTATGCATAAAATCATCAATCTTTGGATGAAAAATAAATGAAAATGAGTTTTGTGAAAATAATTTAAAACCTTAGGGGATGTTCTTGTAATTTCTAAAACCTCAAGGAGCTTAGTGAAAAAGCTGAAAACCTCAGGAGCTGTTGGTGTAAATAACTCAAATTTGAACCTTATAGGAACTCTATGTGATACTAAGTCACTCATGCATCTTGCCGTGCAATGTATAAAATGTAAAATATTGTGTTTAATCTATGTGGTACTAAGTCACTCTATGTGGTATTAAGTCACTCATTATAAATAAATCATTATGGTGTGTTTAATCTTATTTCATTAATTACTATATATTTTCTACACTCGTAGTGTTTGTCAACTCGCTATAGAATCAACTTAAATCAGTTAAACCCATCATGCAATGCGTTTCCACCCAATTTTTTGTGATAAGGAATAGATAATTGACTAAATAAACATCCTTCAAAGTTTCAAGAAAAACTTGGAAGTTTTTCTTACAAGTTCCGTGGTTTTTATTCAATTTTTATCGGTATCAATAATATCCCGATATTTCCATCCAAATTTTTGTATTTTTGGACTACCGATATTTCTGAAACTATCGATATTTTAGACCTTGCTAGCAACCACAATGGTGCAACCACAGTAGTGACTGCACCTACTATTAGAAAATCGTCATATTCCGATGGTACCTTACCTAACACATTAGAGAGTCCTGATGTGACTTTTGCTTGGAAAGATGATTGTGTTGCAAGGGAGGCCTAGGCACAAGCAGGCAAGGCGGCAGCCTAGTGCCCCTAATTTGTATAAACCCCCATATATACATACCTATGTTATTTTAAAAAAATTATATTATATAAATATTGTGTAAGTTAAGTGTTACTTTTGCATCGAAAAATGCAAGATGAAGGGATATTTAATTTATCTTTTGATGCATTTTATAAGTTGTAGTGTAAATTTCATATTGTTTGTTTCTTTTATGTTACAATTGTGAATTTGAGTTCATATAATATTTTTAACATACCGAAAAAAAGGTCACATAAATATACATATAAAAAGGTCACATCAATATACATTTAGGTTGTTCACATAGGCCTCCAAAACGTAGGACCGCTGTTGTTGTGTTGTGTATAAGTACTGAGAATTATTCGGTTAGTTTTTTAATAATTTAATTTGTTTTCCTCATATTTCTATTTTTTTTTTCATAGGGATGTCATTGATCACCTTCTCGAATTGGTGAAACAATTACACAACGATGTGAAACTTAATGCAATATGCATCGTTAATGGTCAAACAAAGATCGGCTTCTCAACCAAGGTGGTTGGTGTGAGTGGTTCGGCACTCTCATTCCTTAAGAGAGGTCAGGGGTTCGATCTCTGCTCTCGTATGGAGTCACCACTTTGGCCAGCACTTTACCCGTTACAGGCTGATCCGGTGTGAGCAGAGATTAGTCTGAGTTGTGGTTAAGGCTTAAAGGTGTCACCCATAGTTGGAGCCCATCCAGGACCACCTCATGGTTCAGACAAAAAAAAAGAAGAAGATCGGCTTCTCTAGAATTCCAAATCCGATTAATACAAGTCTCTTGCCAATGCCAACCTATAGGAAGGTATTCAAAGCTTGGGTTTCAGGAAAGCTTGGGGAGGATAATGGCACAAGAGTGGAGATGAGACACTTTTATCTCATGGTTGACGAAAAAAGAGTAAGGGAACTATTTAACGAACTTTTTCCCTCCTTTATTTTATGGAATGATTTTATTTTATTTGTAGGGGTTGCCTTTTGAGGATTTATGGTACCATCCAACTTATGCTATCTAATGAGAGATACTATTTCCATATTAATGCCTTGCTGAAACTTCAACATGTGAAAGGGAATGCTTGGAGGGATATGTACAACAAAAAGAAGTGTACTGACATTGAAATAAGGATTAAACATTCCGAGTATGCTAAAGCTTTACAGTCCGTTTATAATTGTTATAAAAAGGAAAAAGGCTATATGAAAGCTGGTTATCAAAGTAATGCCCTGGGAGTACTTGATTACTCAAGAAACACAAGCATTCACTTCGGGAAACATTTGCCCAAGGAACAACAAAAATATTTTGAATGAGTATGAATACATAAGAAGGTATCTTAACATATCATGGACTGGAAGAAGAGCTTCGTTTATTGTAACGTTCCCCGAAGGACTCACAGAGTTATGTGGTTTCATGTTTCACATTGGTATTAACATGCAGTTCTTAGTGAGGAGGTATTGTTTTTGTTTTTCCTTCTAATTAACCCATAATTTTTGTTATGAAAAATATATATATTTTTTGGACGGATGTTATAAGCAATATTTAACCTATGTCATTTCTTGTTGTTCATAATTATCACAAGCAGCAAAGGAGAATCTGGATATCATCAATTACGTTTGATCCTAGCTTAACGGGCTAGCACCAAAAAGAAGTTTCAAGTTTATTGTTGCAACTAAGTATGTGTAATGTATCTTTTGCGCTTGTTCACCCCAGAGAAGAGAGGTGTGTGTGACCAGGCACACTAAAGAGTGTTCTAGCCTCTTTTCTTTTTGAATCAGATCTTTGTGAGTGGGTTTAGCTTAAGGCCCAACTGAGAGGCTTCGAAATGATTTAGTGTGTTCTTTTCGCAGGCGTGCTACTATTGGAACTTGGCTCAGCCCAATAGAAAAAAGATCAGTTGATTTAAATATGTGTTCTTTGGGTATTAGCATATTAATCTGATTTCTAATCAAGCCATTAATCAAGCCATTGTGATCTGAATGGGGAATTGGGCTCAGCTTAGTTCTTTATGGAATGATTAAGGACTTTATAATTCTACTTTGCAGTTCTAAATCAAACCTTGAGATTGACCCTCGATCGGCCTAGAATTGCCTTTATCGGGATAGGCAATTCTCAATTGGTCTGAGATACTTAACCAATTTCTGGCTTATTTCTAGTTCAATGAAGATAAAAACAGGTACAAAATGCTAAATAAGGATGCTGAAATTGGAAATTAAATGAAAAACATGATACTGAATCGTAGATTTCTCCATTCAACTCATTATCAATGTTAAGTCACAACAAAAAATTGTGTTAAACTAAAGATTTCTCTATTCAGTTCATTACAACTATAGCTTTAAAATATTAAACATCAAGTAACAAATTTAATGTGAAGATTTCTCCATTCAGTTCATTGCAATTACAACTTGAAAGTAAATGACAGTAAATAAAATACAATTTAAAATACTGGTGCAAGTAAGCAAGGCCTAGCAACTAGGAATAGATACTTAGTGTTGGCAGAGCAATAAACTTAATAGGATAACAATCAGGAGTTGTCAACTGGTTATCTTGGTACAAGAGAGCTGTTCGAGTTCAAAATATATCAAGGGTTGCTCGAGTTTGAAGTCTTTTTCTGAGAAGAAAAGTTTATTTGAGTTGTGTCTTGCACTGATAACTTCTCCTTCTATTTATAGAGTTCTTGATCCTCTGAATTGGCACATGGCTAATGAGACTAGAAAAGAATCGTCAGTTATTTGGTTGGTGGAAAAACTGATGAACTTGATTGCTTCGATCTTTGGGTTGCTTGGAAACTCTTCAATCGTGATTATCTCTACCAAGTTGGCCAAGACCTAAGGTTCAAATCGCATTTAAGCCAACCTGATTCAAATATGACCCCTGCCCAACAAAACAACCCCAAATACAGATCTGGATTATGTGCACAGAGAGAGAGAGAGAGAGAGAGAGAGAGGGTTTGCAAAGGGGATGTAGGGGGACTGTTGGGGTGGTGTGGCTAAGGCATGGGATGGGGGAGGTTGAGGGGGTTGGGTTGAGATGGGGGTGGGGAATGATGATAGTGGCGGGTGGGGTTCCGGTGATTGGGTTTTTTAAAATAATTTTTTGTTACTTTTTTTATAAAAAAATTTGTTATTTTATTCTTGGTTATGTTTTTTAGGGGTTTTGGTTATTTTTGATTTTGGACTGAAATGTCCTTCAGCAACTAACGACAGTTTAGGATCAAATATGACCCCTAAACCCTAAACGACAGTTAGTCTATTTTGACATAAATTAGAATTTGTCCTTGAATTGCTTAAATTGAAAACTACAATGACATCAAATTGAAACGACATGGACCAAAGTGGTAAAAATGGCAAAAGTGGCAACCTACAGGGACCAAAAACAACTTTTTGCCTTATATTAAATGATTTTATCTATAGCCATGTCATTTGTAAACATTTAGGATCATTAGGCACAGTTTGAGATTGATGTGTCAATTTTTAAAAAAGTTGCTTATGCTGTGCTTTGAAAATAGTCAATCTAAATTTAATCTGAATTAATAGATAACCAAAAACTTGTTATGTCCAAATTCAATCTAAATTAATAGATTGAATTCAACAAATATATCCTGCAAGCGCACAAATCATTGGTTAGTATAAATATGCAACCACAGGATCATTCCCACAAGGATTGAGTAAAATTCCAATTAATCGAACATCAAAGAAATGGAAACAAAGGTGGAAGATAGAGAGATGATACACGACAGTGGAAGTTTTGAAAAGTGAGTTGGCAAAAGTAGACTTTGGTTTAAGAAAACAAATAACAGCAAACAAGGAAATTAAAGGAAATATAAAAAGAAGGATTTTGAAAAAGTTTGTTAACAATATGATGAAATGCCAAGGCTTTTACATTCAACCATTAGTCTTCTTACTCATGTTATTGAGGCAAGTGAATAATCCAATGAGTGAATTGATAAAGATTCCGTACCTAAATCGGTTTTAGTGCACTTAAGCCAAGTTTCCTTAAGGTATGATTACTATTCATATTATGGCATAGGTTGTTATCTCACTATGTAATCTATCCGTATTATGGCATAGGTTTTTATTTTTTTGGACGAAAAGGTATTATGGCATAGGTTAAATACATGGGATTCATTAAGTTTTATGAAAACAAGGAATCATATGAAGTCTTAATCTTTATTAGAGCATCAAGTTCTTCACAATTTATAATCCCAAGAAACTTTGAAAAATATGCAACTTATTAGGTGTACATGTATCCCATCTTATCACCTAGATGCAAACCGTAAAGATGGCCAATCAAAAGAATTCAACACTTGGAATAAATTTAAGTAGAGATTACAAATATATCAACACAACTCATTAGATCAAAAACTCAACATTCAATAACACAAATAATTAAACTAAGGCATCCCCCTAGCCTTGCCAAGAGGCCTAGCTAGACATAGAAATTGGATCACAACAAATAAGCATAGAAAAATTAGATTACACCCTTTGACGGAAGACGGAATAGAGACCGGCCACTCTCTATCTTCCACCTTTGTTTCCGTTTCTTTTATGTTAGATTAATTGAAATTTTACTCAATCCTTGTAGGAACGACCCTGTGCTTGCATATCTATACAAACCATTGATATGTGCGCTTGCAGGATAAATTTGTTTTAATATATTAATTTAGGTTGAATTTGGACATAACAAGTTTTTAGACAAGTTGAATCAATGTAGCTAGAAGCTGTACATGACGTGCCAGCAGCCATGCATTGAAGATTTAAAAACAACACATGGCTTCCAACTATCTAATATAAGTAGAGTAATGCTATTTAGACAAACAAGATTGACCACATTAGCCGACCACCTTATATGGCAGTTGATGTGGTCATGCCATGTCAATTAATGAACTCTACCATGTGAATTATATTTTATTTATTTATTTCACAAATCAATAATTTTGAAAAATTAAAACAATATAATTACATAAAATTAAAATTAACCCTATCGTCCCTCGGACTATAGCCTCTCATTCCTTCAGGTACTTCCTCACGTCTCTAGCCTTCCATTTCTCCATCAAAAGGATCCAATTGTCTTTTTATTTAAATTGGGAATATAGAAGGCCCTGAAACTGCTAGTTGTCTTTGTGAGGCCACCAAGATTGGCTTCAAGTGCTCCTACGATGGCGAATGACTCATTCAAATGGGGTTTGTCCGTTTCCCTTGGAGGAGGAGGAGGGGTGGCCTTGAAATTGGGTGCGAATGATTCTATCAAATGCATTTGTACCTCTAGAATTAATTGTCTGTACACATTTGGGGGGTGCTAGCCAAAGACCCTCCGATGCCTAAGTCAGTTAGATAATCTTGAGAAAGATACGAAAATAAAAGAGGAAGTCAGAGTTTTCTCTACGATATGAGAGAACCGGGTGGTCTGAGCCTTGTGTAAAGGTGGCCAGAGCCGTGAAGGAGAGAGGCAAGAGAGTGGCATGAGAGAGAGAGAGAGAGAGAGAGAGAGAGAGAGAGAGAGAGAGAGAGAGAGAGAGAGAGAGAGAGGAAATTCGGCTAGAGTTTTGAGTGTGAGTTTTGAATTACCTCATATGTGTTAAGTAGCCATGTATTCTCTAAAAAATAATTCCCATATAGAAGGGAATTATTTTCTCCCTTAAATGAAGAGGTTGGATCAATCAGGGACATTTAATGAAAATCAAATCCGTAATTCATGGTAATATCCCTATTTAAGTCTAAACAATTGGCCAATTACATGGAGCAAATTTGTTGACCTAAGGAATATTCTTCTTGTCCCCGTGGCGCCTTCTTGCGTAGGGCATCCTCCAAGTCTCCTCCGACCTTGAGACCTTAGAGTCGGTCATTCACAGTGTCTCCCATGACTTGGGCGTCGCTGATCAACTTCCTTGTTGACTAAGCTTGTGAAGAGTTTTCTGCGGCACGTGGCCTTGAATTTGCTCTACCGGCGCAGGCCGATGAACATTCTCCTTCAAGCTCTCCATGTGGAGGGCCATGAGGTTGATCTTCTTGTGGGCCGAGCCTTGAGTGAACACTTCCTCGTTAGCCCATATGAGTGTGTACATCGGATCGCGGACCCAACCTCTCATGCACATTGGTCTTAAGACCTAGCGTCAAAACAGAGACTCGATCTACTTTTGCATGGGCTAGCAGATGCTTGCGACATACCCGGATCCTGAACATCATGTTCTGGTCCTTCTCCTTGCATGCTAATGCGTTTGTCCATCTTTATCTCTTCGCCTTAGGATCCAAGGCCAAGGTCTCAGACCAAGTTAATCTGTTTGAGGAGTTGTCCATCTAAGTTGTTTTGGTCTTCTAATCTTTGAATCAACTAGTCAACTCTAAGATTGAGGTCTACTTGACTACGTGGATTAGAAGGAGAGAATTGTGTGGAGCCCAGTTGCATGGGGGCTAAGGTTTTGTTGGAGCTGTATGCATGAGCATACGCCAAGCGTGGCGTCAAAAGAGGGAATAAATGTATTTGCTCCACAACCGGGCCATAGGTGGTGGTAGGGCCAAGATGACCGTGACTGGTGGTTGTGCCGTGAATCACGGTGGCGCCATGGAGGTGGCTGAAACTGGCCGCGAGAAGGCTTGACGGAAAGTTGGGGCACAGTGTTTTCGCCTACAGGGCCGAGAAGAGGAGCAATGCCGGCTGGAACTGTGATGGCAGCCACGATTGTGGCGTGTGGAGCTGGGACTTAGGTGATGGATTGCGGCAGTTGGTTCGATGTCTTGTCGTTGTGGTGGTTTGGATTTGTAGTGAATTGAGTCATCACGACGGTCTTGCTTCTCGTGGGCTTGATTCCGACCATGGTTGTTTGGAAGGCTTCGGTTGAGTGATGAATAAGAGGAAACATATTCCTTTGATTCGAGAGCAACGTGTTGAGAATAACTCGATGCTCTCAATGAAAGCAACAAAATGTTTGAGCAAAATTCTCACAAGAGAATATTCGCAAGAGATTTTTCACCCTTCAAGTTTCCTTCTCTCTCTTCTTCCTCGATCCCTGCGAAAAAGGTTGGAGTAAATAGACCACATCCGGGGGGTGTTGGCCAAAGGCCATTCGATGCCTAAATAAGTTAGATGATCTTGAGAAACACAAGAAAATAACATAAAAGGTCGGAATTTCTCTATGGTATGAGAGAACCGGGTGGCTATATGACAAGACCCGCCCCCGAATTCCTCGGAATCCAGGACAAATCCTGTAGTATTTCAAACATCATACCGAGACTTTTTGCCAAAAATTCGGCAGAGTCTCCCCTGAAAAATGAACATTCCCAAAATTTTCAACTTGTTAAAAACATAGTTATAAGTCTCAACCGGCAACATGCACAAGATAATATCATGCACTTAACATCAATGGCCTCCAGCCTTACAATCAACCCTAGCATGGGTGAAATCAGAGCAATCTAAAGAGTTTCAGTTTACTGAACAGGAACATAAATTTCAGCGGAAATAAAACAAATACAAGTCATCCTACAAGAGATTGAGCTCGGAAGTTAGGATCTCGGCTCGGCCACTCGGTTCGAATCTATCTAGTGCATAGGGGGCGCAAAACAGAAAAGTGTGAGTGGACAAAAACAAAGTTCATTTCACATTTGAAAACAACATAATATAACCCCCACCGTTTAGAAAACGATATGCATTCGAAATTGACGTATCTATTCATATATTTATATAGTTTAGTCAAACCAATGTGAAATCCATATCCCCTTCCAAAACCTTTCTCAACTATTCTCTCGAAATATGTGCCCATTGGCACGGCGAGCGAAGAAGTATCCTCACCGACAAATAAGAATGAAAGGATAAGTCACACACACACACACACACACACACACACACACACATATATATATATATAATATATCTATATATATAAGCATGACCACTACCAAGTTTGTATTGGGGAAACAATCCAACCGGGGGATTGTTTGACTAGACCACATGGAAGAATCCTCAATTGACCATGTGGCTAGGGAACGAGCCGTCCAACTGGGACTAAGCTCACTAGCACGCACAGCAAAATTCTTAATACTTGTGCGCCTGTGACAAGTCCTACACACACAGACTAACCCCGCTAAGGGTCTACGAAGCACCCCGTCAAGGGTGCTCGGGTTCCAACATATCCAAATATCCATAGTTCCCAATTTCCAATCCATAATTTCCAAATCCGGAGAGGTACATACGGTAGTGCTTATAGCACTTCAAACTGACATAAACTATAATCCACTCTCTTTCCATAATCTCATTACCAACACCTCACGTACCCCACACATAACCAAGCATAGATAGAAATTCTCGAAAATAATATATATCAACTCAAGATACTCGCAATATGCCAAAACCCAAATATATTGCAATTACTTTACAAAAATAACAAGTTTGAACTTTTAATTCTATAATAAATTCAATAAACCAATAAATCAATATGCATAGTTTTTCTGTCATAAAATAATGCTTATTATTTGAAAACAAAGTCCAATCACAAGTAGTCCCACGCTGCTTTAAGAGTCCTGCCAGCTAAGTACGAGTAGCCGAAGTACCTATTTAAAAACATGAGGACGATATTACATTAAGGCACTTCGAACGAGAACTTTAAAATAATTTTTCTAACTTCCCGGGATACAAGTGTGTGTACGGACGAGATGTTCCTAAAGTCCAACTACACGTGTTCAAAATGGTGGAAAAGCCACAGAAGACGCTCGGTCAATCGAGTGGTCAAACTTTCCAAATTTGCTCAATCGAACCCACGGGGCCCACAACCTCCGATTTCCAATCCGAAAGTTCCTATGGGTTCAATAAGGTTTATTATACATGTCCTTCAAGTTTGGTTCAAATTGAACGGTTGGATCGCTCGCTATCGCATGATCGGACGGTTGTCCAACCTAATCTTTGAATCATTGAATCGAAGCATCCAGGACTCCGATTCACGATCCCACGAATTCATACACGATCCTAGATTTGCCTAGATCATCATATTTCAAATAGGAATCAATCCAACGGTCCGAACATATCGAACCCTGATGACGCCTAATATGCATAATCCGATCGACAGTCAAAACGATAACCAAATTCAAATCCGAGTATACTGTCATTCTCGGGATGACATGGGGATCATTTTAGGACCCAAAGGGTTACCCAAACAATGCCCACATTGGTGCCCAGAGTAAATTCTTACAATCAGAAAATCTCTAAACCACCGGTCAAAATCTATACCTGCATGATCAGGACAACAAGTGGAGTAACTTTGTTCTTGGACCACAGCCAAAAAGTGACCGGAACTTGCCGAAAACAAGAGCAGAAAACCTGCCAAACTTTAAGCGATAAATCGAGTTCCAAAACGCAGAAATTGATCCTAATCAACTCAATCATCAGCTAAAACACATTGAGAGGATGAAAAAGCACACCTAGATCAAAGAAATTGGTGGCCGGAGTCGCCGAAATGAGCGATTGAAATTTTGGGGAAAAACCGGTTGGATTTTGTCTTTTACGGCGACAATGGTGGTTGTCGGCATTCGGAGATGGGGTGGGATGCAAAGAGGAGTCGGATGAACAGTTTTTGGTTGGGGGGGGGGGGGTTTGGGTTGTCATGAGGAAGGAGAGAGCTCGGGGAGAAAGAGAGAGAGAGAGAGAGAAATAGAGAAGAAAGGAAATCAGATTTTTAAAAACCATTTTTGAAATATTTACGGTTATGCCACTGGGTTTCCATTGATCGTAACTTTTTCATTACAACTCCGATTTGAGCCCATTATGTGTCTACGGACTCATCTCAACACGATCTACGTCATGGTGCCATTAATTTCGCCAAAATCCTTCCGGATTAAAAAGTGGCCAAAATAACCCTATCTTTGAGGGCAAAATTGTAATTTCATAATTTAATATATTTTAATAATTTAAATGGAAGGGAATTATTCTCTCTTAAATGGAGAGGTTTAATCAATCAGGGAGATTTAATGAAAATCAAATCCCTAATTCACGGTAATATCCTGATTTTAAATCTAAACAATTGGCCAATTAAATGGAGCACAATTGTTGACCTAAGGAATATTCTCATTGTCCATGTGGCGCCTTAGGATTGGTTGCAAAAATATGTGTTCCCACATGAAATAGTATGGTTTCTCAAAAAACAAGGTTTATTTAGACATCTAGTTTATCAAAAATTCATTTGATAGGCAACATAAGACTTTAATCAAAATTCTAGAGTCTAAAGACAAAACTTTTTAAAGGATCTTGAGGCTCAAAAGATTGATGTGCAACACAAACCACCATACATGAAAATAAAGAGAAAAATGTAGATATAGATAATCATCCTTGGAGCGCAACTTGAATCCAGCCAAGTATTCCACCAAGTAATGGTGGTAGGATACAGTTTATTTCAATGTTCTTGTTGTCTTGCTCCAACTTTACTTCCCCGAACACAACCCGCAAGTTGGCTAAATCAATTCACTCAAATACCTTGGCTCACACGTGGTATGTACCTTCCATATATGCCTACTTCCCTTGTATTTGAAGTAACACAAAAGCATCTCTTTTTTGCATTTATGCATGGACGGCAGTACAAGATGTTTAGGCAAGATTTGGGATTGCATGAATTGCAATTCCTTCTTAAAAATACTATCTTGAGTCTCAAGTAAATCAAAAATAATTTTTATAAAAATTATCTAAAAAGTTCAAGATAAAATCTTCAAGAATTTCCTAGATTTCCTCTATTTGGCATGCATAAAAAGGAATTTTCCAGGATATCTTCTAAATCGCGAATTTTGACCATAAATGGGCAAAAGTGAAAATTTTGGCTCAAACAAATAAACTGTCTTAGGTGCACCAAAAAGAACTTTCAACCTTGTTTCAACTAAATTTGTGTAATTTATCGTTTTTGTGGTACTGTTGACAAATTGGATTTTAGTCCATTGTCTGTACAAGGGGCAGGTGATATTTGATGCTTACTTACATGTAGCACAATGTTGGGTACCTTGGAGACACATGTGTGAATGCATCATTTTGAACTAGAGGGAGCATAGATGTCAATTTTTATTATTATTTTATCATATTCATTTCTAATATTTAAAGATTTGTACCCTTAGGTTGTGATAATTGACTAGTAAGTCTAATGGATGTATATGTGGATGATGCTGACATGGATAATTTGAAATCAAGAGCTTTGAATTGTCAAATTACCTTTTTCATATTTTTTTATGGCTCGTGTAGGACTCTTTTTTTAGAAACACTTGTGTGCGCTTCTACTAAAATCACTTTTATTATAAAAATGTTGAAAATTTCATGTTCAAAAAGCACATAGGAGGTGCTTCTCTAAAAAGTGCTTCTATTACCCATAAGAATGTCTAATATTTTCTGCCAAACATTATCAGAAGCGCTTTTGGTTGTCAGAAAGCGTCATCCCAATAAGGGCCAGTTTGACATTGTTGTGTGGTAATCGCTATCTTATTTGCTATGAGAGAAATTAGCTATGAAAGAAAGCAGTTTGGCGTTTGGTAAACTTTTTGTTAAAAGTGATGTTGGTACAATAATTAGTTTTTGACTATTTGGTAAATTTTGTGTGAAAATGTTGTAAGTTGTGTATAATGACTAAAAAGAACATTATATATGGTGAAATAACTCTTCTACGCAAGTGGTTAAAATTCTCCACTTAAATAATGAAATTATTTAGGGGACTAGTCTTTGGTTTGAAATGGAGCATTTAATTAAAAAGTATCATTTTTTTTCTTTTTACTCAAGTTGTTATCTTTGTAGTATGAAATGAAATGGGTTGGGTTTCACTCTCTCGAGTCTTCTCTAATAAGAAATAAGAATTTGGTTCTTAACAAGCAGGAACAAGGAATTGCCCATTTAAATAATCGAATTATGGGGTCCATATTGGTTTTTGGGTCTCCTTTAAGAAAAGAAAATTGTTTCTTGTCCAACACAAAAACCTTTAAAATATATAATGGTTATTAGTCAAAAGTAGGGGTCATCACTTGGCCCACGGATCTCGGGCGGAAGTGGGTAGTCCGAGGTCCGACAGGCTAAAGTCTGGTCCAATTTGATGGTTGGGCCCACTCAATTTGGCATGTTCTAAAGTTGAGTAAGGCTTGGACTTAGCATTTGAAACCCTCGTCCGACTCACGGCCCAGCCAGTCCAGTTAAGCTCGCTAGGCCTAGCCCAAAAAAGCCCTTATAAGCCCGACCCGGCCCGTCCATAAATAAATAAATAATAAATATTAATAATAGTATAGAATTATTATAAATGTACAAATATTTAAAGAAACAAACCCATTTTAATTGGAGATTGAAGATCACTTGTAATAACTTATTATTCTTGTTTTGTTTTGCACCTTAAGGTTGTAAAGTGCAAGTAATCGATAAGTATGTAGGTGCCAACCTAGTTGACTCAAAAGTTTGATAGAATACTTTTGTCTAATATATATTTTATTATTTGAGATTCAAGGTCTCTCATCTAGAATAGTCTGAATGATAAAGCATATGTGAACCCAATTACATCTTTTGGCAGGTAAGCTACTTTCGAAATTTTTAGCAAAGCGTGTTTCTTTTCTACCATGTAATTAGTCACTTCAATGTGTTTCTACCAAGGACTAAAATATTGATAATATCAACGAAATATTGAGAATATTATCATTTTTTCGGGTCTAGGATATTTTGGAACATATCCATACACATGTCATATAAGTATCGATAATATTGGAAAATATTGACATTGATAATTTCTATCACACTTCAACAACATTTGGCCAAAATATCGCTATAATATCGATAATATCGAGATGATGAACACAATGAAAAATTTGAAGAGTTATTTACACGAACACCCCAAAAGTTTCAGTTTGTTTTCACAAAACCCCTTTTTGTTGATTGTTTATCCAAAAATTGATGATTTCATTGAAAAAAAACTTATGCAAATGAAAAAATTAACTTCAATGAAGTATATGCAATCTAATCTCGAAGGCCAACTTTGTAATTTGAAGATTTTTTTTTTGGGATATAAAATCATCAATCTTGGGATAAAAAATCAATGAAAATGAGTTTTGTTAAAACAATTTAAAACCTCAGGGGTGTTCTTGTAATTTCTAAAACCTCATGGAATTTTGTGAAAAAGTCAAAAACCTCAGGAGGTGTTAGTGTAAATAACTGAAAATTGAACCTTATAGGAACGTTAACTCTATGTGGTACTAAGTTACTCATGTATTTTACCGTGCAAAATATAAAATGTAAAATATTGTAGTAAATCATTATAAAGAAATGATTATGTTGTGTTTAATCTTCTTTCATTAATTACTACAAATTTTTTACATTCGCAGTGTTTATTAGCTTGCTATATAATCGACTTAAATCAATTAAACCCATCATGCAATGCATTTCCTTCTAATTTTTTTTGGTCATAAAGTAACAGATAATTGACTAAATAAACTTCCTCCAAAGTTGCAAGAAAAATTTCCAAGTTTTTCTTACAATTTCATTGGTTTTTATTCAATTTTTATTGATATCGAATAATATCCCGATATTTCCATCGAAATTTCCGTATTTTTAGACTACCGATATTTCCAAAAAAATCGATATTTTATACCTTAGTTCCTACTTTGTAAATAATTAATTTATTAATTTGAATGAATGACCTTTCTAATATTGACCATTTTGATGCATCATCATATTCATAAAAAAAGTACTCTATACGCGTATTTTGTATAAAATACTAGCTATTAAATATGGTTTTGTCACCAAAATTCGACTTAACTGAAAGCAACATAATTAAGGTCGATCATGTTAGGATTGATTATGACAAGTTTCCTACCTAGAATACATAACATGGGTTGAAGATTTAAAAACAACGGACGACTTTTTTTTTTGTTTTTTTTTATCAAACAACAGACGACTTGTAACTATCTCAGATAAGTACGCACTCAAAGGCGCAACTCCATTGGTTGCTTGATGATACTAGTTATTTCACTATATATATATATATATATGTACCTACCACGACTATATGATGCGTTGTGCAATTCTCTTTGGAAATGTCTTTCTTCTTCATTTTTTTACTCCCCTATGCTTTTGCAAGGGACTCAGTCTCTTTGGAAATAAAATATTTAAGTTTTTAGACAAGAAGACGTGTTTTCTCAATACCATCACAACTACGTAAGAGTGCTTAGAAAGAGGCCAAAGCAAGCTTGTGAGCACACAAGGAGTTCTATAAAAGTGGGTGATTGATTGTTCTTCTTAGTTGCTTGTTTTCATATTATTGAATTTTTTCTTGAGTGATTACTGTCAAACCTCGTCAAGTTCTTGGTATTCTTACTTTGTTCATCTACACAAAAGCATCGAAAATGAATAATGCCACCCAACATAAAATTTCCCGAAGTATGGAAGGTGCACTTACGGTTGATATTCCCAAATGCTTACAAAAATACAAAAAGGTTATTAGGAACCAGGATGATACAACCGCAGTAGTAACTGAGCCTGCTACTAGAGAACCGTCAAATTCCCACTATACCTTAGCTGAGATGCTAGAGAGTCCTCGTGCGACTTCACCATGGGATGGTAATTATGTTGCAGAAAAATACCGCAATATTATTCGGTGAGTTTCATACAGTTTAACTTCTTTTTTCCTTACATATTTTTCAAAGGCATGCCTAGGCACGCGTGGAGGCACGCCTTAGAGTGAGGAGGCTGTGATTTGCCTTAGGCACAGCTCAGTTTAGTGAATGTCATGAAAGGCGTACGCCTTGAAGTCGAGGTGGTCTGAGGTGGCCTCTAGACGCAAATGTGCTGTGAAAGGCGCAAGCCTCGCGAGGAAGACAAAGTTCCTTTATTTGAAAAATCTGATTCCGGATAATGTCATTTGCACGGGCTGTGTTGTTTTGTTTCCCTTTAATTAAGCTGTGCGTTTCAGTTTTAAGTTTTAACATTAGACACACACCGTTTTGTTCAAAAGAAACCAGTTTACCCATTTATTCCTTCCCTCTCCCAAAAGCCAAACTTCCTAAATAGACCAACAGAAACCGCCTCCCACCTTCCACCATCAGTTCAGTCCACCTCCATAATCTACTCTTTTATCTATCCGAACTAGGTAGAAAGGCACTAGACTTAGAGAGATAATATAACCAAAAGGGTATATAGCAAAGAATTGAGCAAATAGTAAGAGAAGTTTTGAAAAAACAAGTTTGATGGTTAATTTATATTCTTTACTCTAGAGTGACATTTAATACATTCAATAGCTGTTTTATATTTTTGGAATTGTAATAACTCAATACCCAAAAGGCTTACGCTTCAACGCTTTGAGGCTTACACCTCGCCTCATAAGACATAAAATGCCTCGCCCTAACGCCTCGTCTTTCAAAACATTTATATAGATATATGTATACATATATTTCTAAACATTTTTATTTTATCCTTCTCAAAGGGACGTCATTGGGAAGCTTCCTGAATTGATGAAAAAACGTAAAAGTTGTCGTGGCTATTTGACACTTGATCACATATGCATCGATCGTAAGTCTTATCGAGCACATATGAAAGACATTCCAAATTCATCCAATACAGAGAATTTGCCAACCTATAGGAACGAATTTAGATCTTTGGTTACGAGAATACTTGAGAGGGATCATAATACAAGCTTGGAGGGGGAAAATACAAGAGTGGAGCTAACACACTTTTATTTCATGGTTGACCAAACGAAGTAAGGGAACTATTTAATAAAAAAATTCTCTCTTTTCTTTCCATTTCTATACTTTTTTATGGAATCATTTAATTTTATTTGTAGGGTGGCTTTAGATGATTTATGGCATCATCCTCTACTCATGTTGCCTAATGAGAGATATTATTTCCCCATTGATGCCACCATGACACTTCAAAATAAGAAAAGGGGTGTTTGGAGGGATAAATACAGCAAAAGCGAGAGCATTGACATTAAAGCAACGATTGAAAAGTCCAAATGTGATACAGATTTTAAGCCCTTTTATGAGAAAGCTAAATATCAGGATAATGCACTGGGAGTGCTTGATTACTCAAGAAAGATTAGCGTTCATTTCCAACAACAAAATAGTTTGGTATGCACATCACACTAACTACTTTTCTAAACTTCTTCATACAAATATATAGGAACATATCTTAACATATCAATTTTTTTTGTAGAAAAAGGTTGTGGAAGAAGGGCTTACTTCATTGTTCCCCGAACGACTCACATATTTATATGATTTCTTATATCGCATTGGTATTAGCATGCAGTTCTTAATAAAGAGGTAATACCTTAACTAAAGATCTAATCCTTGTATATTCTATTGTATCTATCCTCAGTTTCAAACTCTCTTTTGCTTCTAAATTATCTTTGTGGTTATCATACTATAACAAACTCGTAACTTCAGGATTGGTATAATGTAAATATTTTGTTTTAAAATCCACAACCAATAACATTCTTATCCAACCCCTTTTCACTAAACAAAAGGGTTTAACGTACTTTGGCAATACTTAGGAGTACGTCGATGTGGTGATAGGGCATGTATTCTCGGGATTCTGGAGGCAAGTACTGTTGTCATGTGACTAAAATTTCAAGCCGTCACAGAAAATGTAATAACCCAATCCTAAATTAATATTTAGTTATTATCTATTCAAGTAAAAGACAATTTTACTTGGAGAATATTTTAATGGTTTCAAAGTTGACTTTTTTGTTTAGGAAAGAATTTGTGAATTTCAGTTGTACTATTGCATAGAGCATGTCGAGATGAGTCCGTAAACACGTAGTGAGCTCAAATCAGAGTTGTAACGAAGAAGCTACGATAAAAAAAAATCCAGTGGCATAATCGTAATTTTTGCGAAGTCAGATTTTTTCAAAAAACTGGCAGCTCTCTCTCTCTCTCTCTCTCTCTCTCTCTCTCTCTCTCTCTCTCTCTCTCTCTCTCTCTCTCTCTCTCTCTCCTCGAAACAGCACCTCCATTTTTTTCTTTTGTGCAGCCACCACTTCCCAGTCATATTGTGGCACTGTCCGACGTCGGTTGGCAGCGCTTCTTTCACAAAAGTTGTTCTCCTCCTCCTCCTCTACAAAACCCATCTGATATCTACCCTTAAAAGCCTAAGAATTCTCCAGATTTTGGATGTGAAAATTGACGAAAAATCTGCCAGATTTTTTGTCAAAACTTTCCGTCGCTCATTCGGCAATTCCGGCCACTATTTTCCTCGATATAGGTATGCTTTTTCATCGTCTCAATGTTTTCTAGCTAATGGTTGGGTTATTTAGGATTGATTTCTGTGTTTGGTAACTCAAATAAGCGATTGGAATTTGGCCATTTTTGGCTCAAGATTCCGGCCACTTTTGACCACTTTTTGGGGTTGGTATAAAAACAAAAGTTGATCCACTCAATGTCCTGATCATATAGGTATAGTTCTTGACCAGCGGTGTGGAGATTTTTTCCGATCGCCATAATCGCTTTGGACACTCATGCTATGCTAGCGCATGTGGCGGTGCTTGGGGCACTGTTTGGGTGTCCCTCTTGGTCCTAAAATGATCCTCATGTCATCCCAAGCAAGGCGGTATGCTCGGATTTCAATTTGGTTACTGTTTGATTGTCGATCGGATATTGCCTATTAGGCGATATCCGGATTTGATATGTTCGGACTGTTGGATCAACTTGATTTTCAAATATGTTGATCTAGGCACCTCTAGGATCGTGTAGGAATTCGCCGATTGAGAATCGAAGTCCCAAATACTCCGATTCAATAATTCAAAGTTTAGATTAACGATAACCGTCCAGATCGTACAATCGCGAGCGATTCGACCTTTTGATTCGAACCAAACTGGCAGGACATGTTACTAAACCTTGTTGAACCCATAGAAACTTCCGGATTGGAAATCGGAGGTCGTGGGCCCCGCGGCCCGGTTGACCCAATTTAGGAAGTTTGACCCTCGGTTGATCGTGAGTCTTCCGAGGTAGTTTCACCCTTCAAGAAGTGCTAGAATGACCGTGTAAACGAGGCTTGACTGGTTGTGAACTATTTTGATTAAGTGTGGATTACGAGTCTATGTTATTGTGTGTTATGATATTCTTGGGTGTTGTCCTGATATACGAAGTTTATCTTGTTATTTATTTATTTATTGTTATTATGAGTATTATTAAAGTATATGACTGGGTGATAATGGATTATTCAAATGTTTATGAGTTATTAGGTAATCACTTTTACCTTCTAAGGGTATTATATTATGTTTGGTTGTGTAAAGTTGGGAACGGCTTATTAACTGAATTTTGGTGTGGACGAGAAATTAATTAAATGTTTTATTATATGTTTAAATTCAATATGTATACTCAGTGGTTTGAAAATGATGAATCATGGACACTAGTTCTTATCAGAATGGGTGCATATTTTAAGTGTAGTTGAGAATTGATTTTGGGAAAGCTTATGATAAGTTTCGGAATATGGTTTTCAAACCCTGTGGAGTGATGATGTGCGTTCTCGGGCTGACTACATGTCCCTCAAGTTTTGCGAGGAATGTGGCTCGAGTTGATTTTGCGTTACCGAGGCCTACGAGGATGTGTCACATTATGAGACACAAGGAATTGACGATATAATGTGGGAAATATATAGAAATTTATGGAATTGACGGTACATTACAAGAATTGACAGAAATTTGGTGGAATTGATGGATCACGAATGCGGGTAACGCCTAGGTGGAGAGTATTTAAGTTTTGAGACGTTTTAAACTAAAAATTGAGAATTTTATCTTGGTATTTATGGGCGAAGGTTTTAATAAATGCTTTCCTACTTAGAGACAAGGATTAAGAGTTTTCTAAGTTTTAAGGATTTTATATAATTCACGATTATTTTCTTAAGTGAAGTTTTATTTTACCATGTCGTTACTTGATTTTATATACCCGTTTTGTTCTCCTTGTGTTTGTTTTCCAATTTAAAAGTTATTCTCCTCTCATTATTTTCTTTTCCTTTTTAATTTCTTTTCATATTTTATTTTGCAAAACAGGTAGTAAACATAGAAGTTAAATACATAACTTGTCAATAAAACAAAGAGAAAGAACAACGTGTGGCTTGATCCCTTGTAAAGGGTACGTAGGCAACCTAGAGTTACTAGGTGCAGCCGTGAGACCAAGTGTTTAAAAAGCTGTTCAGTTAAGTTATTTTGAAATTTGTTAACGTATTATGTTGTTCCAAAAGTTGGGATCAATTTTAGTTGGTAGAACGTTTTATTTAATTTGCCTGAGGCCATAAAGATTTGACGTTTGGTTGCATGAATTCTATTATTGTACATGTTGAATGGTTGTGGTTATAAATTGTTTTTCGTACAAGTGTAAATTTTTGGGAAACGAGTATTTATAGGGAAGACTCTGCCGAATTTTCGGCAGAAGTCAAACTTGAAGTTAATTTTGGTTTTTGTTAGAAGGGCAATTTGGTCATGAGTGTTTGGCACCTGCCAGGTGTCGGACACACATAGGATTCAGTGCAGATTCCAAAGTGGGATTTGGGTCGGGTCCTGGCAGAAAAGTTGGCATCCCAATCGCCATATGTTATGCAAACTCATGTACATCAAATATTTAGAGAATTACTGTTTCCTGCTAATGTCTTTGTTTTCCCTACTAATTCAAATTTTTTTAATATGTAAAATATTTAACCCATCTCATGTCTTGTTGTTTATAATTATCACAAGTAGGAGAACAGAATCTTGATGATCATCAACTACATCTGATCCTAGCTTAACGAGATAGCACCAAAAAGAAGTTTCAAGCTTGTGGTAGTATTTATAAACTGGATTTCAGTCGATTGTATGTATAAGGGGAAATTGATATTTGATGCTTATTTACGTGTAGTAAAATGATGGGTGTGCATTCGAGACACAAATTTGAATGCATCCTGTAAACTTTGTATTTTGGATTGATTTGATAAGTGTGATACATGAGAGATTTATACACAGTTAAAAACCCTAGTAGAAATGTATAAGGAAATTGAATCAACAATATAAGGAAGGTAAATCAATATTAACACGTATACAAATATGGAAGGAGGATTCCTATAATGGAGGAACGGCCTAACGACCATGAGTTGATTGCGTGATACTCCCCCTCAAACTGGACTACGGGTGAGTTTGTTAGAGAGTTGGAGATGACGACTTTTGTGAAGACCTTTTGTGAGGAGGTCAGCAACTTGATCAGTGGAGGGAACAAACTGAACACGATGACTGCCAAGGGAAACTTTCTCTTGAACAAAATGATAGTCCAATTCAATATGCCGGGTCTAGTTAAGATGAGGTACTACAAGGAACCAACTAGATGGCGAAATTCTATTGGGTTGTTGAGAAGTGGACCATCATGTGTGGTGAGGTGGTGCTTGGCAGCAAGTGGAGTAGAGGAGGGCTTCCATTCAGTCATGGAGTTGCGATGAAGAAGATCCAACGTCTATTTGACTTGAGAGATGTGGAGTTCGGAATCTTGTGGAAGAACTTCAATGCCAAGAAAGTAACACATGGAGCCCAAGTCCTTGACATCAAAGGAAGAAATAAAATCATCATGTTTGCCAGTAAGAATAAATAGTATGAGTAGCGATAAATAAAGAGAGCAGAATCCATTTTGCTTTGAGTGAACCCAAATTACAGTAGAAAGACGATGAAGCGACTAAACCATGCACGGAGGGCTTGTTTGAGTCCAGATAAGGCCTTTTGATGTTTGCAAATGAAGTGAGGGTGTTGCGGATCAATGAATGACATGACATGACCTGAATTCCACTTTGGAATTCGTGTTGAACCTTGTTACCCGTCTGACATCAAACCGATGCTGGGCCCACCGACTAAAAACATCCCCTTCTCCAAAATAAAGGAAAAATGGGTTGAGACTTCTACTGAAATTTCGGCAGAGTCTCCCTTGAAAAATGGACTTTACCAAAATCAATCATCACTCTCAAATGGGTTTCAAACCCTTCATAACCACAACATCTTAACAACATCCATTCAGTGAAACTTAACTAAAAACAAGCATTTAATCTCACCCAAGTTTCAATCGAGCTTCAGGCCTACCGACATATTTAAAACCAAACTCAACAAAAATAATAATTTAATTCGCGGTTGCACCTAGGTGAAACCCCAGGCTACCTACATACCCCTTTGTGAGGGATCAAGCCACACATAATTCTTATGACAAAAAGGATCGCAATTTAGAGACATACAGATATTGTCTAAATAAAATCAACAATTAAATTTAGATTCATTCTTAACTTCAATTTCCACAAGGCATCTAACTAAATATTTTATAAACTCCCTTCTTCCCATGATTCAAACTCAAAACCATTTCCCCGTAGAAATTCACATGTACTATGCATAACTCTTTTAAAACTAACCGTTTTCTCTGAACTCAAATTACCTTTCCAAAGTCATTTCTTTCTTGCAACCATACCACCTGTCAGAGCACTCACCATGCACATGCTCAAGAAACCCCAACCCGAAAATAAATCCACATATTTTCCCACCTAAATAAATAAATAAATAAAATATATATATATATACATATACCATCATCATGTACCAAGGGAAAACAATCCAACCGGGGGATTGTTTGACTAGACCACATGGAAGATTCCTCAATAACCATGTGGCTAGGGAAAGAGACGTCCCACTAAGGGACTACCACTCTACAGCACACACATCAGAAAATCCAAGGCCACATGTGGCCAAACCAATCCATCATCTACGCGTGCAGATTGCCCCGTCAAGGGCCTACGGCACACCCGACCAAAGGTGCCCAAACCTTTACCACACGTTAGAAAATCCAACGCCACATGGGGTAAAGTGATAATAACTAAGTGAGCCCACATGCCAGAAAATCCAACGCCACGTGTAGGTTACGTAACCACGGAAAGTACATATCATAGTGCACATCATATACCGGGGGAAAACAATCCAACACGGGAATTGTTTGACTAGCCCGCAAGGTTTTAACTTTCTACCCAGAGTCTAGGGATGAGCTATCCAACCAGGGGACTACCTGCTTTATAGCACACACGCAGGAAAAATCCAACTCCATGAGTGGCCAAACCAAACCATGTCCTATGCATGTAGATTGCCCCGCGAAGGGCCTACGGTACACCTGGCCAAAGGTGCCTGGACATTTACCAAGCGCGGGAAAATCCAACGCCATGTGTGTTAACCAAGGAAGGTACATATGATGGTGAGATTCACAAACCCATATATATAATATAAAATAATATACCCTCCCTTAATTCAATTTTACCAAACTCTCAATATTCCAAAGTACCCAAATATTTATTCATAATATAGAAAATAAACTCTTAAAAGCATAAATTCCATAAAGACCCAAAATATCATTAAAATAATAATCAAAACTTGCTTACACATGCAATTTCCATAAAATACTTTCATAGTCGAACCCCACATCACCCAAACCATATACTTTAATAATAATCATAATAATAATAATTACATATTTTCTGTAATTCTGAAGTCACAAGTGCAAAAGCCGAAACAAATCTGATAGCACATTTTCATAGCTCCATTAACCAAATACTAATTTTCAAATCATTCAAGTTTCCACCATCAAATTCAAATTCCAAGCTTGCACAGAAAATATTGTCATTCAACATCAAATCATACATCATTTCACACCATCCCCACATCCCAATTTATATCACAAATAAACACACTCATTTATACATACATTCCAATATTCCGAAAGCAATGCACATTTAAAACAATTGTCCATTCACTGCCTAATAATCATAGCCAAGTCCCAGGACTCGCTTTCACAACCATTCAATCAAGTATCCCATAATCATATATTCCACAACTCCAAATGTTTCATAAAATTCAAATATCAATATAACATCCAATAACCACAAAATACCATAATCCACAATTAAAACTACAAGAAGAGTTCATAATCCCGATAGTTAAGATAATAATCAAATAAACACAAGCATAGCATTCCATTCTTGAAAAATAATGATAATTAAAATAGACACAAAGCTCACCCTGAGAGGGCTCTCCCTCTGGGTACGCGAAAGGTGGGAACCTCACTTGAGAGCATACGCAGATCTAATTAATAAGCGTACCCAACAACGAATTCTAACTCAACACTCAAGTTCTCGGGTCTCCAAGTGTGCGCAACCTTTAAGAAGGTTTATAAGGTCATTTTAGTACTTTTTTGAAAGGTGAAACTAACTCGGAAGATTCACGGTCAACCGAGTGGTCACACTTCTCATATTGGTCAGCCAGCCCCGCGAGGCCCACGACCTTTGATTTCTGATCCAAAAGTTCTTACGCATTCAACAATGTCCACTAAACAAGTGTCATAAGTTTGGTCTCGATTCGAGCGGTCCAATGTAAGCCAATCGCACGATCGAATGACGATCGCTTTGCCCTACCCTAGAATCATTGGTTCGGAGTATCCGGGACTCCGATTTTCAATCCGCAAGTTACCGAATGATCCTAGAGGTACAGAGAACAACATATTTGAAATTAGAACCGATTAAACGGGTTCGAACCTATCAAATCCGGATATCGCATAATAGACACAATATCCATTCGATAGTCAAACGGTAACCAATTTCAAATCTGAGCATACTGTTGTGCTCAGGACAACGAGGAAAACATTTTAGAACATAATGCACCACCACACAATGGCCCACGCGCCTGCCCCACCCGCGATGGCCGCACGTGGGTTGTCTTGAGAAATTTCCAACTACGGAAATTTTTCGAAAACACAGAAAAATATATATACCAAAACGTTCAGTACACCTAGGGATCAACTTTTACAACTGAGCCAACCCCCAATTTGGTCGGGAAGTGGCTGAAAAACCAATTCAAAAATTGAAATTTTTTAGGTTTCTAATCGAACACTCAAGACTCCAAATTGACCCAAACCACTTACACAGGTAGCTAGAACACAAAAAATGGGTGAAGAAGCATACCTTGATCGATGGAATCCATCACGGGAGCTGCCAAAAATGATGTAGGAAACTTCAAAGAAAATCGGAGCTTTCTTGAGCTTGTGCGTCGCCGAGAGTGACTGGGATCGTTGGAGATTCCCCAAGGCGTTTTCGCTTGTCCTGGCCGGTCCTTTTGTGACCTGTCTCGTCCACTTTTGTTGGCCAGACGACGCTGTTCCATCGTCTAGAATGTGCGACCATTACATAGCGCAGAGAGGAAGAAAGGTATCAGGGAGAGAGAGAGAGAGAGAGAGAGTTGAGGGGGAAAAAATAACACTAGCCCAGGACCCACCCGGATTTTAATTGTTTTAAATAATTTTTCAAATGTCCAAAATGCCCTTTGTACTTTTGACCTTTCCTCCTTTGTTATAATTCGGATTCAAGCGTTCTCCTCCTGTCTACAAACTCGTTTCGACGAGCTCTATGCAACGGTGCTGCTCAATTCCCCATTATCCTCTCGGATTAAAAAGTGACCAAAACACCTTTACCCATAAGGGCAAAAATATAAGTTCACAATTAATAATTAAATAATAATTAATTTGGGTCAAGATGTTACAGTGAATCCAAGGGGCTGAGACATAAAAGGGTCTTCTTGAAGAACACCATTTAAGAAAGCATTCTTCATGTCCAATTGGCGACGTGTCTAGGAGTTGGTGATACCAAAAAGAGAATAGTGCAAATGGTGGTGGATTTAACAACAGGATTGAAAGCCTCCTCATAGTCAAGTCTGGGTTTTTGATGAAAGCCTATAGCAACGAGGCTGGCTTTGTAGCGTTCAATGGAGCCATCAGAGCTCTTAATTCGGAAAACCCATTTGCAACCAACGATGTTGTGAGAGGGCGAAGGAGGAACCAAAAGGCACGTGTGATTCTTAATAAGGGCATTGAATTCTTTAGGCGTGGCAGTACACCAATCTAGAGGGCTCAATGGATTGGGAAAGAATAGTGGCATGTGCTTGAGAGAGAGGATAACGAACGGTGCCATCAATGTGAAGCTTGGGTTGGCAAAGACTAGCACGTGAGGGAGTGGTCATCAGAGGAGGGGGTACTGGTGGTGGTGGTGGGGAAGGAGACGAGGTGGCTGGGTTGGGTGGCGCTGGGTCAAGTATTGGAAAGGCAAGCGGTGGAGGAGTTTAGGCTGCAGGGGGTTGTTCTGATGGAGAGAGACAATGCGACTCCAATTGGGCAAGAGACGGTGCTGGAGAAGATACCTTTTTGCTAACAAAAGGAAAAGCATATTCATTAAAAACAACATGGCGTGATATGTAAACCCGTTGAGTGAACAGATCAAGACAACGATAATCCATGTGATGCGGACTATAACCTATGAAAACACATTCAGCGGAGTGAGGTTGGATTTTGTGGGTGACATATGACCCAAGGTACAGAAAGCATACGCATCCAGAAGTGCAAAGGTGGCTGTAAGAAGGAGTTGTCTGAAATAAAGTGGAGTGAGGTGAGGCCCATGAAGGGAATTTATGGTGTAGGGATTTCTAAAATCCCATGAAGATATGAGAAAACAAATCATCTTGCACATGTATATCTAATATGTGAACATAATGAAGCGGAAGCAAGAATAAAAGCTAGAGATTCATACAATTCTCATTTTAGGTACCAATCTTTCTACGCTTATCAAAACTTGCACCTTTGACACTAAAATCAAATGTGAAAGAGATGGTAGAAAGAAGACATAACCTTGAACCGAATCTTGAAAACAAGGATGGTGTGAGTAAAGGGTTTGGTCCCTTCAATATTTATTCTCCACTTTGCTCTCCAAATAGACACAATAGAGTTGTACCTCCCAAAAGAATCTTTACCAAGGATGGAGGAGAATAGGAGAATAAGGAAGCTTGAAGAGAAGATGGGTGCTAGCCTATTCTCTCCAAGTTTGCTGGCCAAGGGAGACTAGGGAGGGAGGCTTGATGTTTCCTCTCTTCCTAAATGTTTAACTTGAAAACCTTAGGAGGCATGGAGCTATGACATTCTACTTATAGAGTCCGTCTTATTTGTATCACACTTTGGGACACGTGGGCATAAAACCCATGTGTGCTGCATCCCCCAATTCTTGTCCTATTTTTGGGCTACTTTGGTCTACCACATTAATCTCATAATGTTTCACACATTGCCTCAGTCTATATGGTCCATTTCTATAAATATTTAAGTCATGTAAGATCGAAACTAAAGTTCCATAACTTCAATTAATTCATTAAGCTAATCTAATCTAAGTAGTTTAATTGATTTAATAACTTAACGAATTAAGTAACTAACTTGTGTAATAAGCATTGGTACTAGTCAACCTTATGTAGACCGTGTCAAGACTCGAGTCAATTGTTTGACCTTTGACTTTGACTTTTGACTTTGACCAAGCCACAAAATCATTTATTCTCTTTTTAATTCTCGATCCATACCTTTTCAATATGCGATCTTATAGGTTCTAATTAGCGAGGCCGTGGGTAAGAATGATTCTTCTAAATTGAATGTGAATTGTATCCCTCTATACAATTCAACCTATTGGTGAAGGCTAATTGTAATTAGTCCTTACAGTATGTCATGGCTACTATGAAGGAAACATGCATATAATGCTTAGGAAATCAACTTTAGCCACAACCTATACAACAAAAACATTCTAAAAGGCGGATTCATTTTGTTTATACAAATTGAGCTAAACCTTTTTCATTTTAAACCAAGTATCATAGCCTAGTCTCTTTGAACACAAATAGAAATAGGAAAAAGGGAATAGATCTTTACCCTTGATGACCTTTTCTTGATTTCACAAGAATAAACACCTTTTTTGGAAAGGCCTTTTTTTTTCTCTTGATTTTGACTATTTCACCTTATAGGGGCCTTTTTCTTCCGGCAGTGAGTGGGCTGGGCTGATGAAATTGTCCCCTTTGTCTGAGTTCGAAAATTAAGCCCCAAAATGCTTCGAAAGGGCAGCAAGGCCTTAGGAAGTATTTTGGTTATCTTCACCAGCCAAAACAACAGCAACTTACAGATAATTTATTCATGCTTACAGATAAACTTTTGGGCTTGGCATGAGAGGCATGTGACATGGGAGCAAAATTATCATGGGTTTAGCACTTTAGAGAGAGAGAGTTGTGGGTTCCTACAAAGGACAGGGGTTCTAATGGAAGGGAAGAGAGGTTCTAAGGAGGTTTGGTGGAGAGCTTTGGGTGATTTTCGCAGGTTTTGGGCAGCTTGACAGTGACTCTCTCAAAGCTTTTGTCAATCTGCCAAGATAGGGGAAATGAGGGGGAAATTGGCAAGGATAGCACGAAAATTGCTGGGTTTGCAAGTGAGAGGGAAAGCTTGCTCTCTGAAGGTTGTGGGTTGTGTTGTGTTGGGTAAAAGGGGTCCTATTTATAGCTGCTGGGGTTTGTTCTTCTCCAAGAAACCCTAATGGTTTCTTCCCAACCCAGCTAAGCTTTCTCCTTCCTATCTTCTCCTCCTTCTTGACTTACCTTATGGTGGCAAAGTCAGCTCTGCCCAATCCCACAAAATCAAAGATTTTGGGTGCTCCAGACTTCTTCTAGTGGCTGCCTCAGAGAGGAGCTTCTACTTTTACCCATCTTTTCCTCTTCTTTCTTCCTCTTTTCATGGCCAATATGGATGGAGGAAGGAAAGTGGGTATGCATGCTGGTTCAGAGGACGGCACCTTCCCTTGCAACTTGCTCCTTCCATGTGTAACCTCCCTTGGTCTTTTTTACCTGCTTTCACTTGGAACTTGCTCCTTCCATGTGTAACCTCCCAGTAGCCCCTTTTTTATGTGGATTCCCCAAGCCCCTACGTGATTTTGTCTTTCAGTCAAATGCCAAAGCTGGTGTTGCTTTTTTATTCTAATTATATGGGCTTTTTAAGACAACCACATGATCTATCTAATGGATGAGATGGCTATATCAAATGTTGGGCTTTTGAGTTGGCTTATTCTAATTGGAGCAATGGGCTATTTTGGTTGGGCTACTACAATTGAAGCAATGGGCTATTTTCCCTCTTGTGCTTACCCACGTTTGGGCCTAAAAATGGGCTTGAGTCCCGAGGCCCAAGCGACCCGAGACTTCCATTTCTCGAACCATCGATGGGCCCCATGATAATTTGTTACCATCCATACCACAACCCACTCAAGCAAGCCCCGGGCATTCGAGTGGCTTGGGCCCACTTAAGCTTGCAGTGCGATTGAGTGTGAAATAATAATTTCCCGCTTGGCATGGCATGTTGCTTGACATGCTTTTAAATATGACGCTTGATAGGATAATTGGCATGGATTTGCAGAGCTAAATGCATTTTATAATTTTAATCTCAATTTCTAGCATGATGGATTTTTATTTAGCATGGCGTGCGGAGTATGACTCGTGTATGTCATACTTTCATGTGCTCCAAATCGGATCTTTTTTCAATAATATATTGCGCTGGGCCGGGAATTCATTTGGGCCAAGCCGTGGATTTTTTGGGCCTCAACACACCTTAAGGCCCCAAGATTGGAGTCCTTTACCTCACCAACCAAATGCTCCTAGAGATGAAGAGAAGGCAATAAAGAATTATGGATGCTAATGTACTTCTGGATTGGATCAATTTTTGGTTTATGGAAGATGAGATACAAAGATAATCACTCATCAACCAAAGTAGGAAACCAAAAACCGTAGCTAGGTTTTCTCCGACACTTAGCTTATATAGGACAACACAAAAGTCAATTGGGTGGGTATTTGGGGCTCCATTTGGTCCATGGGTCATGTCATCCTGTGCCACTTATTTCTTGGGCCCAATAGCATTTTGGGCTATTTGGTCCCTTTCTTTTTAAATCATATTTAAAAGTCCAATCTAATATTTCTATGTGTCAATATTAATTCAATAATTAATCTTTTAATTATAATTTAACTATTAAACTATAATTATATTCTTACGCAATTTGACCCGGTCGAACTATTTGACTTTGGTTAATTGCTCCAGTCAACATGTTGACTTTTTGCCGTTGACTTTGACATTTGATTATCAACCATTGACTTGTGTCTCATTTGATTTCTCCTCATTTGTACCTCTAATCACATTCTTTGGGTGTGCAGATTCGTAGGTTCCCTTTAGCAAGGTAGTGGGTTGACTCAACTCCTAAGAGATGATATACGAATTAAATTACACATACATCAGTGTAGATTAATTCAAGAAGCTCAGTGACTCTTTCCCCTTTTCCTGAACACGGCAAGTTTGACATTTTGCCTTGAAGACAGGATTCACAAGTGGGCATAGGGACTTAACCCGAAGATTCAAGGTATCCCTGTTTGACCATCCTTTGGATCCTATCTTGGCCAATGTGTCCTAACTTTAGGTGCCAAACTTGAGTCGAATTGAGTTCTTCTCTGGGCCTCTTAGGTCCTGGCATCTCAATCAAGTAGTTGCTATTTTCCATAATTTGAATTTGGTAGAGACCATCGATCATAGTACATTTACATACGATTCGATTGCCTTATTGTAAAGAGCATCTCATTCTATTAAATGTGATAGTGTAATCTTCATTCAGAAACGCTGAAACAGATACTAGGTTCTTTATGCAACTTGGAAGATAAAGACATTCTTTAAGTTCAAGTGTCTCCCCATGTGGTAGCTTAAGGTGGAAAGTGCCTACTACTTTTGCATGGGTACCACTACCAACACATAGCACTATTTCCCCTTTTGACATTATATGTTTCATTTAAGGCTTGTTTTGTGTAATGTGTTATGAATGGGGTTCTATAGAAGTATCTACAAACATAACAGAAATAAAATTAGATTGTTTTGGTTAAGGCCATAGATTTAGGGTCTTTAAATTCCATGGCTCTTCCCACTATTTTAAACGATTTCCATAATCCCTCAAAAATGGAATACGAGAGACTTCTGTAAGATGTCTCTTAGCGGGATGAGACGCTCCCTATTCTTTGGATCACCGCACCATAATAGGATATATGGATAACACAAATAATAAAGAGAGAGTCCTTCTACTCATTCACATCATGATGTGAGTTCCCATATAATTTGGCCTCTAGCAAATGTATACCCCCGAATATTATCGTGAGGCACCATTGTACTAGTTAAGTATTAGCCAATCATTCTTGCAAAATATAGTGATACAATCATGAACCTCATCATAATAGAATGTTGGTCCATGTTTGAACCTATCCTTGCAACATCCAATGTATAAATGAATCCTTCCTACGAAAGAACATCTTGCGTCAGCCCCTCATATCTGAGGCAAAGCCTTCACAAGGGTCAAGCCTATTCGGAAATTCACCGTGGTGGAAGGCCACGACTAGGCTTTCAAAAAGTCTATCGTTTTTCTACTTAATTTAGTTAATTGAGGGTTTTAAGGTCTCATCATAAACATGCTTAATCCAATTAAACTACTTAGCCTAGGACAACTATTATTCTAAATCATATTAGTAGTTGTATGATACTCCCACTATTTGTTTTGCAAATCAAATCAATTTCATAAAACTCTTTTATTTGAGATTGGGAATATGCACTACTACTAACGAAAAGCCTTTGCATTTCCTTAAGTTTAGATAAATAGTCATCTATAGGCTAATGGATGATTATGGACTTGATTTCGATCTCACATCTAGCCAAGATGTCAGATCTAAGGCCTTTGGAAGTAGGTTGATTTTATTACGTGTCTTAACTACTTAAAACATTCATGGTTGTTATTGGGCGTTGGACCCATGAATAATACAAGTAATCTTGACTTGATTATTCCTTCTCTTGATCTTCCTTCTTCCCTATAGCTATTTGAGAATAGAGAACTTGAGATAGAGAACTTAAAGCCCAATGGACTTTAAGGGAATTACATTTGAGATTAAGAGAGAGGAGAGACATGCAAGCCCCTATTTAATTTACAAACCAATAAATCAAACCTATTCCATTCATCTAATGAATAATCGGCCAATCACATTGTGTCATGTATTTGTGTTCATAAGTCCATAATCATCTCTTTGATTATTTAATCTCATTAGATAATTAACTTAGAATCTAATTCTAAAATTTGTTATTGGATAATATGGGCTTAATTTCAATGAAACATTTATTTTAAACAAATAAACAGTTTTCACAAAAGGATGAAAACACTTTGTCATTTAGTGAAATAGGGCAAAACTGCAATTAATTAAAGTTTTGGGTAAAACTGTAATTTTCCAGCAATTGCATACACATCCCCTAATTTACAGAAATTGCATGAGGACCCCAAAAGGGATATTAGGGTGGGGCCGGCCATGTAGGAGAGAGTATGTGTGTGTGTGTTGTGTTCTGTGTGTTGATATTTTGAAAAAGATGGTGTGATTTTGGGACCACAAGGTGGTACCATCTTTTGTACCCAAAAGACATCTTCATTTTCATTGGTTTCTTTTTAAAACTTTAGGGGACAAAAACTATATACTATATGAAAATGTCATAGAATGTCATAAAATATTTTGACTAACAATCAACATACAAATGTCTATCAAATAAGAACAAAAACTCCTATGAACATAGCATGCTTGACAAGAACTCCTATGAACATATCATGAACACCAAGAACATTTCAAGAACCTTTTTCAAAACTTTATGACTCTTCATAAATATCACAAAAAAACCTAAATTCATGCAAAAATCATATCCATGCTTAGAATTTCAAGACTAACACAACCATGTAAACATTTCGCACATGGACACACACAAGACCCAAAAAGCCCCTCCTTGCCGCCACCCCTATTTGTGTTATCTCTTGATTTTTCTATTCATACTCCTACTCATTCATCCTATATCCTATATCCTATGAATGAGTGACATGAAAAAGAAAGTCTAACACATATATCACATAAGTTTGAAAACAAGCCCATATTAAAACCAATAACCAAAATAAAAGGCTCAAAGAGACTAGACCTTGGCTCTTGATACCACTTGAAGGAAACATGCATCTAATGCTTAGGAAATGAACTTTAGCCACAATCTATACAACAAAAACATTCTAAATGGCTGATTCATTTTGTTTATACAAGTTGAGCTAAACATTTTTTATTTTAAACCAAGTATCTTAGCTTAGTCTCTTTAAACACAAATAGAAAAAGGAAAAAGGGAATAGATCTTTACCCTTGATAACCTTTTCTTGATTTCTCAAGAATGAACACCTTTATTGGAAACACCTTTTGTTTCTTGATTTTGACTCCTTCACCTTAAGGCTCCAAGATTAGAGTAATCTACCTCACCACACCAAATGCTCTTAGAGATGAAGGGAAGGAAATTAAGAAATATGGATGCTAGTCGACTTCTTGATTGGACCAACTTTTAGTTTATGGAAGATGAGATACAAAGATGAGCACTCATAAACCGTCCCGAGCACGACGGTATGTTCGGATATGAATTTGGACATCGTTTGATAGTCGATCGGATATCACATATTAGGCGTTATCCGAGTTCGATACGTTCAAACTGTTGGATCACTTCCAATTTAATATATGTTGATCTAGGCACTCCTAGGATCGTATAGGATTTTGCGGATCGTGAATCGGAGCCCCGGATGTTCTGATTCAATAATATAAGTTTAAATAATTGATAACCGTCCGATTGTACGATGTGAGCGATCCAACCGTTCGATTTGGGCTAAACTTGCAGGGTAGGTTTAGTAAAGTATGTGGAGCCTATAGGAACTCCCAGATTGGGAATTGGAGATCGCGGCCTGGCGGGCCCGGTTGACCAAGATTGGCCAGTTTGACTTTCGGTTGATTGTGAGTCCTCCGAGGTAGTTTTATCCTTCGAGGAGTACTGGAACAATCCTGTAAATGAGTCTAGACCGGTAGTAGAGTTATTCTGTTATGTGGAGATTAGGAAAATTCGTTTATAGTGTTTCGTGGGAATTATTGGATATAATGTTGATAGTTGAAGTTATGGAATTTTCTTTAAAGGTTATCATCTTTCATTAATTGATATTATTTTGGTTATAAATAAAGTTTATGAATTGGGCAGCATTGGGTGATGTACGGAAGTATATTGTTTTAATGGTGAATTACTGTATTATATGGAATTTATGTAAAAACAAGTGTCAATTTCTATTTGAGTTAATTTTGGAGCTTTAGGAAATTTCATGCTTATGTGAGTATTCATTGGTATGTAATGGCGTTATATTCGTTGATTAAATTACCATGCAGTTTATTATGGATTTATATGGTTAAGAAATGAGTGTATATGTATATATTTATTTATTTATTTATATACCTATAGATCGCTAAATTGTACATATTTCTATTATTTTATTATTATAAAGTGTATTATAGTATTTGAAGGTGAACTTAAATGTTATTTTCGATATTGGGAGATTACACATTATTGAGAATGATGAAATAAGAGGAATTTCAAAATACAGGTTAGACTATGGTTTTCAAACCCACCTCGGGAGTACCCCCCCAAGTTGCCTTTGAATCGAATTTGTCATTTATGACATTGCCCCACGAGTATCAAGAAGGCCCGAATCTTGTGGTGCGAGGAATGCGGCTCAGGTCGGTTTTATGTTCCCGAGGCCTGCGAGGAATGCAGCTAGAATTGACTTTGTGTTACCGAGGCCTGCGAGGATGTGTCATATATTGTGACACAAGGAATTGACGGTATAATGGGGGAAACAAATATAAAGATATTGGAATTGACGGAATCTTATTGGAATTAACATATTAAAAGAATTGATGGAAATATAAATAGGGGTACGCCCAGAATGGAGAATGATTGAGTTTTAAAAGGTTTAAACTAAATATTAAAGATTTGCTAAGTTTAAGGATTTTTATACAGCTTATGAGTTTTTTCTTAAGCGATGAGTCGTTATCGCTTATGTGAAAGAGAGAAGTATATTTTACCTAAATTGTTGTTTTGGATATTAATACTTCGTGTAGTCAATGCTATTTAAATAATTTTCTCGTTATCCTACATCTTTGTAAGGAGTAAATATATATATAAACTTGTATTTGAGGCTTATGTGAGTACGAAGGAAAGGTTAAAGGTGCCTTCGGAGTTTGTTGGATATATTACATATATGTATATACATATATACATACATACATATATATATTGATTATAAATTAAAGGAAGAACTACATGTGGCTGGATCCCTTAGTAAGGGTACGTAGGCAACCTAGAGTTACTAGGTGCAGCCGCGAGTTTAAGTGATTGAAAAGTTATACAGTTAAGTTATTTTAAAATCCATTATTGAACTGGTGTTGTTCTAAAAAGGGTGGAATCAAATGTAGTTAGAAGAACGATTTATTGTGTTAAAGTGGTCTGAGGCTATAAGGTTTTGATGTTTGAATGTATGTAGTCTGTCATTGTCATTGTGCATTCAGAACGATTGTGGACATTTAATTGTTGCTTGTACAGGTGAAAAGGTTTTGGGAAACGAGCAATTTACAGGGGAGACTCTACCAAAATTTCGGCAGAAGTCAAAATTAAAGAAGCTATGAAATTGGTTAGAAGGGCAATTTAGTAATATGTGCTCAACACTCGCTAGGTGTTAGACATGCACAGGGTTCGACTTAGATTCCAAAGTGGAATTTGGGTCGGGTTTTCTCATTGTGCATGCCAAAATTGTTCATAACATAACCCTAAGGTTTATGTGATCCATTGGTGGCTATAAATACAAATATATGGAACCCTGCTTTTAGCCTGCTAATACAGAAGGCATTGTCGTAAGGAGTCCGTAGCAATTTTCGGTTTATTTTGCTCATACTTGTATTTTTTTTAAAATAGTTTTTGTAAAATAAAAATAAAGAATTTAGGGTTTAGGGTATATTGAAACGGCGCTGGTTTCCTCTTAAATGTTTTTGGTCAATTACAACTTTGGTCATGTGCGTTCGAATCCTAGCAAAACCAAAGCCCACCTAATTATTTAATTTTTAAGACGTTGGTTTTAATTTGTGCGCCGTGAAAAGAATTTACTACGACGTTTTCTATATTCTACCGACGTAGTAAATCATTACAACGTCGCTTCAAATGAATAACCGTCGTCTCCATCTTGATATTCAACGATGTTTTTAGTATCGTTTATGTCGTTTTTCAAAACCACGGCCCTTTGAAATATTTGACTGCCATCTAAAATTTTTAGAATTCGCCCTCCCTCGAAAACATTTCGCTCTCTCTCTTCAACTCAAATTCTAATCTTAAAGTTTTCACTCTCCATCCTCCGTCATTTCATATTGCGCTCTCCCTCTTAAAGCATTGGGGATATTCTCTGAGCTTTGTCTACCTATAAGTACAAACCTTAATCTCACATGCTTGTCCTACTTTATTTAATGATATTGTGTTATGGGTTCGTAAGTACAAACCTAATCTGACATGCTTCTTAAATCAATAAATGATTTCATCTATTTTGGTAGCTATGGGTTCTTAATATATATTTGGTTGGCTATGGATTCTTGGATAATGACTGGGAAATGGAGAATTATTTTCTGGGGTTTTGTAACCTACGACGACAGTCAAGGGAGCAAACCATTGTCTGTATTGTCGTTATACATCGGTAGTTCTGTAACTTTTGTGGTATGAAATTTGAATTGCATTTTGAAAAACAATTTTCTAGGTTTTGATAGCCTAAAGACGACGATTATTGGAGATACCGTTGTCTATATTACTATAACAACATGAATCCTGGAGATACCATCGTTTGAAACTTGTGTTGCTTTTTGAAAAATTATTCTCTGCTATGTGAATACCGTCGTCTGTTATTGCTTGTCTTTTAACTTTATTATATATATGATTGTATAGTGTGGAAGATGGATAAGTCATGGATGCATGCGGATAAAAGATCAAATGCATATGAGTTAGGGGTGGAAGGATTTTGGAATTTTGCTATAGAAAATCTTGAAAATACAACTCATATATGTCCATGTGTTAAATGTGGGAATATTCAATTATTTGGGGTTGGAATTATAAGGGACCACTTATACTTTAATGGAGTTTACCAAAGCTATAAGATTTGGACATGGCATGGAGAACCTTGGGAATGGACTACTAATGCTAGTAGAAATGTGGAAGAAGATGACCAAAGTAGGTACAGTTTTGTTTTCTGAAGAATTAGAGATGAATGATAATGATTTAGGCGATATTGGATCTGATCATTATGAGTTTGCCAATGTGATTGGGGATGGAGATCAATCCTTGTACCCTGGTTGCAGTAAGTACACGAAGTTGTCGGCTTTGGTGAAGTTATATAATTTGAAAGCAAAACATAGGATGAGTGATGTATGTTTTATAAAATTATTGATACTTCAAGGAGATTTGCTTCTAGAAGAAAATACAATACCTTTCTCTATGTACGAGGCAAAAAAGATTGTCTGCTTTGAGGATGAGTTATGAGAAAATCCATGCATGCGCTAATGAATGCATCTTGTATATGAAGGATTATGTAGTTTCAACTAATTGTCCTACTTGTGGTATCTCAAGGTGGAAGGAAGGCAAAGATTCAATCTTGAAAGAGGGTGTGCCAGCGAAGGTGGTGTGGTATTTTCCCCCAATTCCAAGGTTTAAAAGGGTGTTTCAATCAGGTAAGACAGCTAAGAGTTTGACTTTGCATGCTAATAGAAAATCAATTGATGATCATATGTCTCATTCAGCGAATTCGCCGTCTTGGAAACTTGTTGATGATAAATGGCTCGAGTTTGGTAAAGAGTAGAGAAACTTGAGATTGGCTTTCTCATATGATGGATTTAATCCCCACAGTTCTTTAAGTAGCAGATACAACTATTATATAATCTCCCACCATGGCTATGCCTGAAACAAAAGTTCATGATGCTGACCTTATTGATTTCCAGTCCTAAACAACTTGGAAATGATATAGACATCTACGACATCTACTTAGAGCCTTTGATTGATGATTTAAAATCTTTGTGGGATGGGATTAGAGGAGTGTATGATACACACATAGGAGAATACTTTACACTCAGAGGTGTATTACTGTGGACAGTTAATGATTTTCCTGCTTATGGCAACTTTTCTGGTCGCGTTGTTAAATGGTATAAAGATTGTCCAATATGCGGCGATGATACACCTAGTCACAGGTTGAAAAATGACCACAAAATTTGTTACATCGGGCATAGAAAATGGTTATCAACATATCATCCACATTGGAGGTAATGTGTAGCTTTTAATGGGACACCTGAATATAGCACGCCTCCGAGCCATTAACCGGAGAAAAAGTGCTACAGATGGTTGAAGGTATTAATTACAAATGGGGCTCGAAAAAAGGGGGAAGTGTTGGTGAAAATGATGGTGACAAAGTTTGTTGGAAGAAGAAGTCAAATTTCTTTGATCTCGAGTATTGGAAATACCTTCCTATGAGGCATGCTCTAGATGTTATGCACATTGAGAAGAATGCTTGCGACGTGGTAAGCGCAATAACAACGACGACAGTTGAACATTACGGCCGTAGTGGAGAGATTAAGCACGATGATTTATTTTCAATAACCATCGTTCAATCCATTACCCATGGGGGTCTACTTCCACTAACCATCGTGACAATTGTTTTGAACGACTATTATGTAATATTTGGGTCATGATTACTGAATGTTACGGCGATAATGAAAAAAAATTGTGACATGTTAACAACTTCAAACGTCACGGATTTCAAAATTGCGTCGTCTAAACTTATCCAAGTCGGCATTTTTGCTGTTAATTAGACGTCGGTTCTAACACAACATCATCATCATATATTGGTAATAACTGTGTTCTTTTCACATTTACTGAAGTTAGTACTTCTTTTGCACGTCAGTTTTGAACTTGTGTGTCGTGGACTATTGTTAACAAGGCGGTTTATTTTTTGGGACCATCGTGGAAGACATTATAAGCGACGGTAAGTTAACACTTTGGGTCGTGGTTAATCTATGTTACGGCAGTTATTGTGTAATTGATGTGGAACAGCCCGTAGGTTTTAGAGTAAACACTTAGCAATAGAACAGAGAAGAAATAAGAGATCGATGAGAAGAATTAGGGATCGAAGAGACGAAGGGAAAGGGGAAGGAATCAGAGAGTTTAAATTAAGGAAATTTATCATTTGCCTTAAAAGATTACAAAGAGTTGTTTGTAGAGGCAAAACCATTTTTAGTCTAGAAAAAGGAAATGTAAACTTTAAGAAATAGGAAAGCAAATTTAGTAATAAGAGATCCTTCAACAACAAGGAATCTTTAAGAATTAGGAAAACTAATAATATGCATTTTGCATAAGTAATTCTTGACATGTAATCAGCTTTAGACGTTGCTTCTTTTCTGGAAGCATTGTCTAAGGTTGTTGAAGTTTGTCTTTTTTGCCTTTTTATAGTAATTAAACGACAGTAAGTTTTCACTTGGATTCATGGTTAATCTGTGTTACGGCAATACGTATGGAGTTTTTGACATGTAATTTGCTTTAGACGTCTCCATGTTTCTAATAATGTCATCTAAGGTTGTCAAAGTTTTCCTCTTTTGCTGTTTTTATAGTAATTAGATGTCGGTTTGTTTTTAAAGCTGACATCGGTGATTTACCATTATGGTTTTATTCATCAAAAGATGGTAGTCAATTTCACGACAGTTTAAAAACCATCTAGACGACGGTGGATTCCTATGATCTATTTCGATTTTTGTTAGTAGTGCTCTGACCAATCTCCATTGTAAACTTTCTCTTTTCTTGTTCTGGCCAATTAAGATTGACCATATTGACCTGTGGTAGAGGGAAATGATTTGTATCAATTGTAGGAGCCTTTTCTCCTAGCTTTAGTTTTCATGAAGCTATTCCTTCTTGAACAATATCGATGAAAACAACACAACTATTGGTGGTATGATTCCAAGAATTATGCCATTTACAATATTGCCTTCCTTTGATCTCTTCTTGTTTAGGTAAGTTATGTCTAGGTGGTGTGTCGATGGCTTTATGTGATAACATTTCATCAAACAAAGCATCTAATTTTGATAAGTTAAAAAATTTTAAAAATTTGCTTACTGGTTGCTTGTTTGGAATAAATCCTCCTATGAATGGTGGTGGCATTTTATCCTTAGGTGGCTGATCAAAGCCTTATAGCTTATAAGATGCTTCAGCTTAGTCAATTCTGCCACTGCTACTTCCATTTCTTAAAGCACTTCTTCTTCATCATCAGAGTCTATTTCCACCAAGTGAACTAAAGATGTTGGTGGGGTCTTGTAATAGGTTCCTTTGGAAGAATTAGTCTTTTATTGTTCTTCCCTTAACAACTCTTCATACTTGGTATCTTTATCAACCAAATCTGCCGAATCTCCAAATAAAACTCCATCAAACTTCTTTCTCGAAGATATCTTCAAAGCTGTTTGAGCCATCTGAATGTAATGCCTCTCTTCCATAGAGATTCTACACTTCATTTGAGTTTCATAAATATGGTAATGAAGTCTTGAGGAGATTCACTTTCACTCTGTTTTAGTGTTGTTAAATCACTAATAGTGACTTCTTGCTAAATTCAATAATAATAATCATGAAAAACATTTTCCACTTGTTCCCAGGTATGGATAGATTTGATTGTAGGTTAGTGTACCAAGTAAAAGCTTGACCATATTGAGAATTTCTAAAAAGCTTAAGTTGGAGAAGGTTTTCTATATGTCGGTCTTTGTCCTCTTCATACTTCAGGGTCCACCATTTCTCATATCATTCTTGGTAATGCCCCCATATCATTGAGAGCATGGATAAGTGGTGGATTTTGATCATGTCTAGTCAATTTTGCTCAATCCTTGGTGGATTAATCCTAGGAAGTCTTGAAACAACTTCTTCCATGTGTTCTGGTTCTTCTTCAAAATCATTATTCCTCCAATCTCCTTCTCTTATGTTCCTGCCATAATTTTCAAAGTGATTGACTCCCCATCTTCATCTTCTGCCCTATGGAATAGGAGGAAATGGATTGGGATCCACTCTCCGAGGTCTATAAGGAATAGCTGTACCTTCTTGTCCAGCTGATTGTTCTTGCTATGGAGGCAAAACTAAAGGTTTAATTGGTGGAGAACATGCCCGTCTGGTTAAGCTTGCTGAACATGTGGAATGGTCTGTCCTTGCAAGTGCACAAGAATGATGTAGTATAGCATTTGACAAGTCCAAGTATCGTTCCCACGAGGATTCTAAATTAATCTAATATTCGAATACCTAAATTAAATCTAACTGATACGCAAGTGAATTTGTAGAGATTGTTGTTGTGAAAGTTTATGAAAGAAACAAGAAATTAACAAAAGCAATGAGAATAAAAAGGTTGAATTTTAATGTTGAAAAACAATGATGAAGGTCTAGGGTTTCGGAATCAACCACAAGCAATCCCCCAAGTTAGATTTCAATGCATTCAACAGATTCTTTCAATTCTTTAGATGATAATTCCTGTATTTAAGTACTTTTTAGGCACTTAGACTATAGTTTTCCTTAAGTGTAAGATTCTTTTCTAGTTCAGACAAATATCATATACTCAATCCTACAATCTATCTTGGTTAAGGCATAAATTTAACAAGTTGGATTCATTACGTTCTAGAAAACAACAGAACCAAGCAAACCATCATTCTTCATCAAGCAATAATATAATTCACAAGAAGCTAATTGAATTATATTGCGAGTTTTGCCTCAAATTCATCTTCCAATTTACTAGATGCAAAGCCCTAAGGTGATCAATCAAAGAACTTAAACAAATAGCAACAATTAAAATAGTGATTAAACATTCATCTAAAAGAAACTTAGAATCCATTAAATAACATTAGAAATCATAACTATCCATGCTCCGGTATCATCCTCGCCCTAGAGAATAATTTAGTTACTCATGTTCAAAGAAAACATAACGGAAAAACTAGAAAACATAAAATAAAACTTATGGATTGTGATGATGCTCGAGAACTTGACGATGGCAGCGACTCTTTGACTCTCCTTCCAACTCCAGCATAAGAGAACCCTATTTTGTGCTCTTTAAATAAGGAACAAATCCTCTTTTGACTTGGTAACTATGATTTCCTAGTTTGGCTTCAATTGTCTTTGATGAGTTGGCATCCAAATTCCTACTAAATATAGGATCAGACCTTAGAAAATAACCTTGCATCCTTGTAGACACTTCCCAAATGCAATTGACATAAATTAGTCTCCAAGGATTTAACTTCAAAATGATTATTTCGCAAAACCCACAAAATACATTCTGCCCGAACTGTCTGTACTAAAATGACCACAACTCTCTCCACACACGTCCAAATCACAAACCGCAGACTTCTACAGAAAGCTAACATCTGTATATTTCCAAAACTATAAGCCTCAACATCTGGTTCACTCTGAGGAAGTACAATATATTCTGTCAAGTTGACTGATCTGCACAGGAAATTCTGCTCCTAGGATTTGACATCATATTTCAATCCCAAAAATGCTCCTTTTGCTTGCATTTCTATCTTTACTCTTCAAACCTAGTAAAACACAAAACTAAATAAAAATGGACTAAACTAACTCAAGAACAAAACAAGAATCTAAGAGAATGATAATAAAAATGTACGAAATAATGAGGTTATTGTTGAGAAAAAATGGCTCAATTAAATAAAAATACAAAAATATTCAGGACCAGTGACCGGTCAAGGTTATGAGCGACCGGTCGGTTTCGGCAGATTGCAAACTCTGAATTGGTTTTCCAAAGCGACCGGTCGCAAGTTATGTAATGCATGTGTTTGGGATATTGGATTCTCAGGTACTTGAAGGGCACAAGGAGGCTTGGGATATTGTTTGAAAAACAACAAGGTAATGCATGTGTGTCAGGGTATGTAGATTCTGATTATGCAGGGGATCTAGACAAGAGGAGATCCACCACTGGATACGTCTTCGTTTGTGGTGGAGGACCGATTAGTTGGAGAGCGGTGTTACAATCGGTTAGTGCCTTGTCTACTCCAGAAGCGGAGTATATGGCGCTCACGGAAGCTTCGAAGGAAGCAGTATGGCTGAAAAGATTGGCTAAGGAATTCGGAATAGCCCAAGACTTGGTGGTGATTCAAAGTGATAGTCAAAGTGCAATCTACCTAGTAAAGAACCAAGTATTTCATGGAAGATCTAAACACATTGATGTCCGATACCACCGGGTAAGGGATTGGGTGAATGATGGAGACGTCATGATAAAGAAGGTTCATACAAAGGAGAACGCTTCAGATTGTCTAACAAAGCCAGTCACAGGCAGCAAAGTTCAAACATTGTTTGGGCTTGCTCAATCTTGTTCCATGCTAAAGATTGAGGTGGAGTTCTTGAGAGTTATCCGGACGATTCTCAAGAAATTAAAGATGTCCTGGAAAAGCAATGATGTCCACAAGGAGTTTTAATTTCGCCATGGTGGAGATTGTTGAGAAAAAATGGCTCAATTAAATAAAAATACAAAAATATTCAGACCAGCGACCGGTCCAAGGTTATGAGCGACCGGTCGATTCGGCAGATTGCAAACTCTGAATTGGTTTTCCAAAGCGACCGGTCGCAAGTTGTGAGCGACCGCGCCCAGTGAAGCTGAAGCTAAAATCGAATTGGAAAGCGACGGTCTCCAGGATCGGGCGACCGGTAGCCCAAACGATGCTGTTTCAGTTTTCTACGCGTTTTCAAGTCTTCCTTGGTGTGCTACCACTTCCTATCGACTTGCAAGGATATTTCTGATCAAATCTGAGATATTAGAAGGTGGCATAGCAGCTGGAAAGTTGGGAGAACTCTTTGGCAAATTGATAACTTGCTTCAATGAGTGAATACTCTCTTGGTTCAAGAGATATATGGCAGCTAGCATCCATTGTTCACTTACTTTGTGAGCTGCCAAGAACAGGTGTCTAAAGTTGGATATCTAAAGCATGAACGTGCAGAACTTAATGATACCTTATCTTGGAGTCCAAAGGCCTATATAAAAGGGAAGAGGAAGCAAGAGAACTATAGTTGTCAAGTGTATAAGTTGGTACAAACTAGAGAAAGTTGTAGAGAAGCTGAAACTTGTAAGTTCAGAAAATACCAAGGGGAGAGCAAGAGAGTTCTCTAAGTGTGTCAAGGTGTTGAGCAAGGGTGAGAGAGAAAACAGATTGTGAGGGTAGTGTTCTAAGGGGATTTCCTTTCTTTGTAAACCAAAGTTGTAACCTATCTTCATTAGTGAAAGTTCTCAAGGAGATCACCAAAGAGGAAGTAGGCAATTTGCTGAACCTCTATAAACACTTGTGTCATTTCTATTTTGGTTAAATTTCTGTGTGTGTGTAAGTCTCATCCATCATTGAGTTTGTCACAAAGTTCATCAACAACAAGGTCCTAAGGGGATGTGAGTTAGTATTGATTCTCAACAAGGTTATATCACGGAACATGTGCAACAAGGATGGGACCACCTTGAATAGGCTCCTCGTGATTTAGATTAGTTGTTGCCCTTGTCCAGCTTGAATTTCTTCTAATATAGGCTGGATAGTCATTCCAAAGTTTTGTTCAATCAATGGATCTTGTTTATATGGACATTAGAGTCTGGATATGCACCCCTAAAGTAGTCCGTGACGAACCCTGCTTCCTGTCCGACATTTAACCTATGACGGACCAACTTTACTAAAGCCCTTTAACCCCAATTTAAACGGATTAACGATTTCGACTTCTACCGAAATTTCAACAAAGTCTCCCTTGTAACTAGAACATTTTCCAATTTACAGGTACCTGCAAACAGGCCTCATAACAAGCCCAACTTCCACCATGCACAAAGTCAAAGCATGCACAATAACTAAGACTACTCAAATAGGCTTCTCGCCCTCTACCCAAACTCAAAACGAGTAAGCAGAGCAACAAAGGATTTAGTTTACAACCCAAGGAAAAGTAAAAGGTAGAGAAAGATAAAGGATGAATTCCTACGGTGTGGACAGCAATGATTCCTCAACATGTTGGTTGCGACCTCAGATATGTAGAACCTGGAAGGGCACAAAACAGAAAATGTGAGTGGACAAAAAAAAATTTGAACATAATTATAGTCGAACATACTAACCCCGCCGTTTTATGAAAACGATGTAAAACCATGCAATGAAATCCACTATTATAGTATACTTGAATTTGAAATCATTGTAAACCAGATATAGCATATAATACAATAATCAAACTGGACCTTTTTCCCTTTAACCAACCCGTTTCCAAGACATATGCTTGTAAAAACACAATATGCAAGGAAAGTTCCTTATAAATATATATGTATATATATATACGCATACATACTCACTACACCATTATTAAGTATCGGGGAAATAATCCAACTGTGGGATTGTTTGACTAGACCACGGGGCAACATCACATTACCCTGTGACTAGGGTTGAGTCGTCCAACCAGGGGACTATTGCTCCACAACACGCACACCGGCAACACATTGCACATGCAGCTGAAGCAAGTCCTACGCGTGCAGAATGCCCGTCAAGGGCCTATAGCACACCCTGCAAAGGGTTCCAGGTTCCGACATATCCCAACATCCACTGTATCCAAGTATCAGTATCCAAGGAGAGGTACATATCTTGGTACAATCCAAACTCCAATATACCATATTCAGTTTCTCAACTCCATTACTATAAACATATCTGAATTCCAAATATTCAAATGCACCAAAACCCATATACATAGACATCCGGACAATAATAGCATCCATAACTCAATACCCAAATATTTATTCATTGTATAGATATCAAACTCTCAAAAGCATATATTCCATAACCCAAAATATTCATAAACTTCAAATATCAATATAACATCCGATAACCATAAGATATTATAACCCATAATTAAAACAACAATATAACTTCATAATCTCAATAGTCAAAATAATCAAATTTAAATATATGCATGACAACCCACTCTTTGAAAATAATGATCATTTAAAACAAAGTTGACTCACAAAAAGTCCAAAGTTGCTTGACCCTACGAGGATCCCGCCTGTTGAGTACGTGGAGCCTAACTACCTATTTAGAAGAACATGAGAACTTAATCAATAAAAGTATCCAACCAAGAGCTTTAACCCAAAATTCTAATTCACGGGACTCAAAGTGTGTGCATGATTTTCAGGGAGTTCCTAGGGCTAATCTAGTACCTTTGGAAAGATGAGATGACCTCGGAAGACTCGCGGTCAACCGAGTGGTCAAACTTTTCGTATTGATCAACCGGGCCTATAGGGCCCACAACCTCCAATTCCCTACTCTAAAGTTTCTATAGGTCCAACAATGTCTACTAAACAAGTCCTGAAGGTTTGGTCTCGATTGAGCGGTCCAATCTAAGCCAATCGCACGAATAAATGACGATTGGTCCACCTAACCCTAAATAATTGACTAGAGTGTCACGCCCCAACCCATGGGTTTACGTAACCTTGGGTTAAGTCGTGATTCACACCATAATCATAGAATTTAATAAAAAAACTATAACTAAAATGTAAAGAAACAATTAAATAAATAAAATAAATATCTCACAAAGAATATTCAGGAAAATGACAACATCTGAAATTCTTAAAACAGTTACATTATTTTACAAGCCAAAACTACTAAAGAGTTACACAGTGCACTTTTATAAATATGCCAAAATCATCACAAGCTTTAGATTTCAGGTTCGGTACCTGCAAAATCTATTAGGAGGTGAGTGAAACCACAACTTAGTAGGGACATAAACCTTTTTATATGAAATTGATATAATTAAATTAGGTGACAAATAATCACACATCCAAATAGCACATTATTAATAATAATAATGCATGAATGCACTTCAACTAATCCCATTAATTCATATAACTGGACAGCAGAACCTCACGTCCCATACCATGCTTATACCACTTGGTCCCGAATGCCCATTTATATGAACTAACGCCCATTTCAACCGTCCCATAATTCCCCTTTCGTTAGTCATCTTGTCTAACTCCCTTTCGCCAGTCCAGGAATCACCCAATAAAAACCATGTGCATTGTGGGATCCCTAGACCTGGTACCTGCCAAGAGTTAGACTAAACTACACAAAAGACTATATCCATTACCCTCTTTTCCATCATTATTATCTCCAACCAACATCTCCAACTAATTTCCATGACATGATATAATTATGCATTTCACATCTCCATATATCCCACAACAATGTAGGTATTCAAAATATCACCAATGTACCAACATTGTTCAAACAATCAAGAACACATAAACATTCCAAAAAAAAAAACATTCAAATGTAACAAGAATATTAATCAAATAATCATATCACGCATAATATATTGTTCACAAAATTTAATTAAATCATTTTCTGCAAAAGGCCCCCAAGAAACTCCTACCTCGTTTCCAAAGCTAGCTCCAAGTTAAGAAAACACACAAGCTACGACCTCTAATTCCTCCTGAGATTTTGATCACCACTTGCTTTCTCTTCTTTTCTATCTCTCTTTCTCACTTTAATTTTTTATTTATTTTTCTTCTCTTTGGCAATCGTCCTGTGTTTTCAAAATCAAAGGCAATGACCTCTATTTATAGTAAACACTAAGGCGGCATGCCAAAAGATAACTTCAATGCTTTTAGGATCACCTCCTTAAGTAACTTTTCCTTCACTCCAAATCAATAGAAGGATAAGAAGATATATAGTGAAGACACGTAGTGATGATTCAACTATCTAAATCATTGACACATAACTAGTTTGCAAGTGAATAAGCAAGTAAACCATCTAATGCATAATTGTTTGACACATTTTGACTACGTGGAGTTTAAAAAGAATTCCCACGCATGAATTTTTAATGGCTATGCATGAGATGCTTTTAACTAATATTAATATTAAAGCCAATTTTGAGAAAATCATCAAAAATCCTTAAAAAGAATGAATTTGCACTGGGTGAAGCATTTAAATAAAACATAGTCTTTCATAAAATGACTATAATACTATATATATATATATATATTTTAAAGTACAACAATTATAATTTTAATTTAATACTTACCAAATTAATAAAATATTAACATTTTTAAGAATAAGGATTCTCACAGTCTATCCCCCTTAAAGAAATTTCGTCCTCAAAATTTAAAACTTACTGGAACGAGAAAATAATTATGGGTACTTTTTACGTATATCAATTTCTAATTCCCACGTAGCTTCTTCTGTATTTCCATGTAACCAAAGAACTTTGACTAATGGTATTGTTTTTGTACGTAAAACTTGTTCCTTGTGATCCAAAATCTATATTGGTCTTTCTTCAAATGACAGTTCTTCATCTAAATTGAGTTCTCCCCAATCAAGAACATGGGTTGGATCAGGCTCATACTTTCGAAGCATAGAAACATGGAAAACATTATGTATATTCGAAAGTTGAGGTGGTAATGCTAGCTTATAAGCTACTTCACCAATCCTTTCCAAGATTTCAAATGGTCCAATAAACCTTGGTGCTAATTTTCTAGTTTTTCCAAATCTTTTTACTCCTCTTCGTGGTGAGACTTTATGAAACACATAATCTCCCACATTAAAACTCAATGGTTTCCTTCTTCGGTCGGCGTAGTTCTTTTGTCGACTTTGAGTTGTTAAGAGACGTTGCATGATAAGTTTAACCTTTTCAGTTGTCTCTTGTACCAAATCAGGTCCTAGCAACACAGTTTCTCCTACTTCAGTCCAACATACAGGTGACCGACAAGGTCTTCCATATAAAGCTTCATAAGGTGCCATTTGAATACTAGATTGATAGCTGTTGTTGTAGGCGAATTCTGCCAACACCAAATGATCTTCCCAACTTCCACCAAAATCTAGAATACATGCTCTCAACATGTCCTCTAAAATTTGAATGGTTCTCTCTAACTGGGGATGAAATGTGCAGATTTGGTCAAACGATCCACTATAACCCATCCTGCATCTCGTCCCTTTGGAGACTTAGGCAAACCTGAAACAAAATCCATGGTTATATGATCCCATTTCCATTCTGCTCCTGGTAATGGCTGTAATGGACCTGACGGTTTCTGATGTTCAGCTTTCACCTGCTGACATGTAAGACACTTCGCTACAAATTTTTCTATATCTTTCTTCATGCCAATCCACCAAAAGTTACGCCTCAAGTCATGATACATCTTTGTCTCTTCAGGATGAATTGTATAGGACGAATGATGTCCTTCTTTCAGAACTTCTTTTCTAGATCTGAAATTTCTGGAACATACAATCTATTCAAATATCTTAATCCACTGTCGCTTGGATACTCCATCCATCTGGTGTATCTCCAGTTGTAATCTTAGTTCGAATGTCTTTAGACACAGAATCAGATTCTTGTGCCTCAATTATCTTTCCAATCAAAGTGGGGTGAGTTACTAAATTACATAGATATGCACAATCCTCATGCACACCTACGTACAAATCAAAATCATAAAGAGAATCTACCATCTTCCACCTTTGATCACATAAATGGCTATGACTTCTTGGGGATTTCGACTTAAAGCATCTGCCACCACATTAGCTTTTCCTGGATGATAATGTAAATCAAAGTCATAATCTTCTAAATATTCCATCCAACACCTTTGTCTTAAATTCAACTCCTTTTGAGTGAATAAGTACTTCAAACTCTTATGATCTGAGTAGAGTTCAAAATGTTCCCCATATAAATAGTGTCTCCATACTTTCAATGCGTGAACAATGGCTGCTAGTTCTAGATCGTGTGTCGGGTAATTCTTCTCATGTGATTTCAATTGACGAGAACCATAAGCAACAACTCTGCAAGACTGCATCAAAACACATCCTAAACCATGCAATGATGCATCAATATATACTACATAACTTACACTTCTTTCTGGAATAATTAACACAGGAGCTGATGTCAATTGAGTTTTTAACTCGTGAAATGCTTCCTCACATTTATCATCCCAAATAAACTTAACTCCCTTTTGTGTCAACTTGGTCATTGGATTAGCTATCCAGAAAAATCCTTGATAAATTTCTTATAATAGCCAGCCAAACCAAGAAAACTTCGAATTTCATGAACATTTTTTGGTTCTTTCCAATTCAACACTGCTTCAACTTTTGCAGGATCCACGGCGATGCCTTCTTTTGAAATAACATGTCCTAAAAACTTTACTTCTGTCAACCAAAATTCACACTTACTTAGCTTGGCAAATAACTTGTGTTCTCTCAATGTTTGTAGAACAATTGACAAATGTTGTTCATGTTCTTCTTGAGATGATGAATAAATAAGAATATCATCAATGAACACAATCACAAATTGATCCAGATAAGGTCGAAAAACTTGATTCATTAAGTCCATGAAAACTATCGGAGCATTTGTCTATCCAAAAGGCATTACTAGGAATTTATAATGTCCATATCGCGTTCGAAACGTAGTTTTCGATACATCTTCTGCTTTTACTCGTAGTTGGTGATAACCAGAGCGAAGATCAATCTTTGAGAAGTATCGGGAACCTTGCAGTTGATCAAACAGGTCATCAATCCTAGGTAATGGGTACTTGTTCTTGATGGTGATTCTATTCAGTTGACGATAGTCAATACACATCCTCAGACTTTGATCACTTTTCTTTACAAAGAGTGCAGGAAAACCCCATGGTGAGGTACTAGGACGAATGAAACCTTTTTTTTTCAAGTTCTTGAGGTTGTGTTTTGAGTTCTTTCAACTCTGCTGGTGCCATCCGATGTGGAGGTATAAAGATAGGTGATGTGCCAGGATAGATATCTATAGAAAACTCCACTTCACGTTTTGGGGGTAATCCAGGATAACTCTTCTGGGAAAACATCACTGAAATTCTTCACTATAGGAATTAGCCCAAGTTTGGGATCACCCAGATCCTTATTGGCCATATGAGAAATCAATCTCAAATAATTACAATTTTTATTATCCAAGATTGATCCAGGCTTGCAACTATTCTTTCCATAAAAACTGAATGTTTTCCCATCGCTGAGAGTCATAGTCACCACCTTTTTACCACAATCAAGAATAGCTTTAAATTGGGTAAGCAAGTGCATCCCCAATATTACATCGTACACCATGAATTTCAATATCATCAGGTTAACAACAAGTTTATGATCTGATATCTCTATTATGCAGGATCTACACAACTTATTAACTTCAACACATTTACCCAATGGAGATCCAATCATCAACGAGGATTTCATAAATTCATATTCTAATCCAAGAATATATGCAAAGGACACAAATATGAATGAATTTGTAGTGTTGGGGTCAAACAATATGCTAGCCCACGAGTTGAAAACTAGAAATGTACCTTCCACCACAGTAGGCTCATTCTGCTCCGCCATTTGTCCAACAGCATATACTCGTCCTTGAGTGAGTTGTTCTGGTCTCCTTTGTTGTGTAGGTTGTCCTCTTGGACGTTGTTGTTCGGTTCATTTTTACACATGATTTTTCATGTTATTCACCTATTATTTTGAGTTAGTTCTTGACATTTTATAGCTTTTTACTTCCTTTTTGTGTTTTCTTAGATTTTACCTTGGTTAGTATGAAAATGAGCTAAAAGTGCATTATTGGTTATAAATTCTGTTTTTGTTTATTTTCGTAGGTCAACTTCTTGGCCTGGGATCAACATGCTCTGGTGCTCGGATGAGGTGAAGATCTTCATGAAACTTGTTCCAATGGATGTTAACTACAACATATCCAAATTTGAGCTCCATTGGACAAGTATTGCCTATCCAACCAATCCAGCATGTTACCACAGCTCTTGAAATCCGAAGTAGTCCAGCTTTTACCTCCAATGTGTCACTTGATTCTTCTTGTTACCATAACACTTGGTAACAAGAATTTACCTTAGTAAAAGAGATATTTTCTGAGGAAAAGAGCATATTTTCAAGGACAAAGCTTCATCATGGCAAGGGGACAATGGGTGAAGGCTTTGGAGGAAAGAATGACTTTTATATTCAAAGTGTGAGCTGGAAATTGAGGGGCAATGGAAAGTTAATTGCAATCTGAAGTATGAGAGGCTTTTGAACGTGGGTAATCAGACTATTCTATCATTCTACAACTTGGGAGAGATTTTGGAGCTGGAGATGAAGCTTGGAGCTAGGGAGCTCAAGGAGGAAGACAAGGGCAACAAAGCAAAGAGTGGAAGAGATTTCCACCATTGAAGACCTTGAGCTCCCATGTTCACAAAATCTGTAACTTCTTTCTAATTTTGTTTTCAGTTTGTATTTGGAATAAGTATGAGCAACTAAACTCCATAGCTAGGGCTTAGGTTGAAGCCCTAAACATGAATACCTTATTGTTTTGATGCTTGAGTGTATGAATTTCTAGATATTGTTGATGAATTCCAATTCACCAAATTAATCTATCCTTGATGTGTGTTCTTCTTTGATTGATCATCTTTGAAAGCATGCTTCTTGAGATTGTTGGGGTTATGTGTATCTTCATGTTATCCTAAGCAATAAATGGATGAAGTAAGAATCATCCATGTGAATTGGTTTCTTGAATACCTAATGTAAACACCATGCTATTAGGATTCTTGTGATGTTCATATTCTCTTTGAACTTAATGGGTTTTTCTTGTAATTGAATCAAAGTACTAAGCACACCTAGATTCGATTATAGGGAAGGCACAAGTATTGTAGCACTCGTACTGCACTTTACGTATATTAGAGAGAATCAATGCGTCTTGAGCCACTCGTACTGGTCTTGATTGCGAACATCTTCATCAATACGTTTAGAGTTCATCACTTGAGTATTCACGAACGTTGGTAGAATTGTTTAGGGTGGATTCCGAAACCCTAGTGTTTGTTACATTTTAATTCCACTCTTTGATAATTCATCTCTGCCATTCTTGTTAAATTTAGAGTTCATTTACATTCATGCAATAGAAATAGGTCACTTGAACCAAATCAAACCCCCCCCCCAATGTGTGTGTGAGTTGCGTGTTCGACACGTTATGTGTCTTTGTTACTAAATTTTATTTGTTTCTGTAATTGTTTTAGACTTTTGGTCTGCGCTGTGTTCTTGGATTTTCTGTGCTGAATCCAACCGTATAAAGAACGTGAATTTTGGACATACGGTTGGAAAGTTATAGGTCAAAAACTGGGACAGAGGTCGAAACTGAAAAAAGAGAAAAGCGACTCCCGAAAAAACGACCGGTCTTTACTGTTCACGCGACCGGTCGCTCATCACACGTTTATTGAAATTTCGACTCTGCCGAAAAAACGACCGGTTGTCACTGTTCGTCGTCACTGTCACGCGACCGGTCGTCACTGTTCACGACACTGTTCACAGGTGATAAACAGGTGATAAAATGGCGATAGAAAATGCTGTTTGTGTTTTTCTTTAGTTTTCTTGTGTTGTTTCATTTCTTTTGCACTTCTTTACTTATTTTTAGTTTCCATTTTGCATTTGCGTATTTGTGGTGTGTCAATTGAGTGTTCTTTACGTACTCAAACTAGAACTTATAGGAAACCGACAAGTTCTTCGTGGGATCGAACCCGTACTTACATAATCTATACTTCATTAGATTCGTGCACTTGCGGGTATTTTTAATTGGTTGTTTGCACATTAATTTGTGTCCTTTTAGGAATGCAACAATTTTTGGCGCCGTTGCTGGGGAACTGGCACGGTTGCTTATTTGTTTTGTTTGAGTATGTTTAGAGTACTTAGTTTTATTTTTGTTTATTGATTGTTGTTTCATTTTATCTTGATTTGTTTTTGTTTCTTTTTCTTATAGGAACATCCGACGAGTCACCTCCACCATCACCAATGGCTGCCACAACTGAAATTGTGGAACTTACTATGCAAGAATACTCCAATAAATTTTTGATGGAGGAAGCAAATGCATTTGGCTCATTTCAGAATGAGTTGACTATGAATGAATATTTCCCACAAACATACAATCCGGAGTGGAGAAATCATTCGAACTTCTGGTGGACCGACAATCCAAATTTTCAACAAGGGTCATATCAACCATATCAAGGCCAACATAATACTTGTCCACCTTATGGTCAACCCCAACATTAGTCAGTCTCACCAACAACCTCAAGGGCTAACTTTGGAAGAACTTGTTGCTTCAATGGCTAGAAACACAGATAGTTTCATGAGTGAGAGAAAAAGCTACATGCAGAGGAATGACACCTACATGCAGAAAACGGATAAGGCCATTGCCAATCTAGAAAATCAAGTGGGGCAAATTGCCACAGCTTTGAGTCAAAGGGAAGCTGGGATGATGCCTAGCCAAACAGTGATACCAACCGGGCATGAGCATGTTCAAGCAATTATCTTGAGAACTGGTAAGGTAATTTGTGAGGTTAATAATTCTGAAAGTCTAATTAAAATTGATGATGAGATACAGGTTGAGCAAGTGATTAGGCCTAAGGAAAAAGATGAAATCAACATGAAGGAAAATAAACATGCAGCTTCTTCATCCGAATGGATCCCAAAGAATGAAATTGCGAGAAGGGCAAGAAAGGAGAAGGTATGTCGTGAACCTACTGATGAAGATATCTTACATGCTCCTTTTCCTCAGAGGTTGATGGGTTCTAAAAAAATTCAACACGCCAAGGACATATTGAAAATTTTCAAGCAGGTGCAAGTCAACATTCCTTTCTTGGATGCAAACAAGCTCAAGGAATGCGAAACTGTTGCATTAACGGAAGATGTTTCTGTTGTTTTGCAAAAGAAGCTTCCTCCCAATTTACAAGATCCAGGAAGTTTCACAATTCCTTGTATAATTGGTGATAAATTGTTTGAAAAACCTTTAATTGATTTAGGTGCTTCAATTAATCTAATGTCTTATTCTATTTTTGAAGTACTAGAGGAAGACAAGCTGAACATCCATGTTCCAAGTACCAATCATATGTTCAATGTCATTCCTTCTACTCAAGTGAGAAGGCCACCCGATCCTAAATATGTGCCTCCTCCATCTAATCCACGTATTGAAAAGCGCTTAAAATTACTTTTGAAATCTACTCATGTGGGTAAAAAGAAAAGAATACGAAAGGGGTTGATTAGATGGCAAAGAGATTTGAAGAAACTTCTTGTTCGGCACAAGGAGGCGATTGAGCCAAAACCGCCCAAATTGGTAGCCGAGACCGCATTGAGCACTGTTAGATTGTGGGACTCGTCCACTGCCATCAAGTCAGACCTCTGCGCCACATGGAGATGATCCGCCATTGTAGTCGGCTGCAGTCATGCCTTGCGGAGGTCCTCCCTACACCGCACGGCCTCAGAGAAGTTCGAGGCCGAACCATGATGGTATGAGGAGTTTGGGAAAATAGGGTTTGGAGGAGCCCGTATCTGGGCATTTGGTGGTGCGAGCGACAACTCAAGGTTAAGGTCATCAACGTGCATATCTGAGGATGCCATTGATTTTTATGTCTGGACTATTTGATGGTTTTTCTTGAGTTTGCAGGATGAAATGCAGGGTACTCTTCCTTTCAACCGAGAAGTGGTTTAAATAGACATATGCTCATAACTGAGCCGACACCACTTTGCATCTCCTGCGCAATTTGCGTTGCGTCCAGTTAAAGGGGAAGCATTTCTACTTTCGCTTTGCTTTCTTTTCCTCGCTGTTTTTCTGGTGCATTATGTTTTGATTTTTTTTCAGTTTGTCGTTTTTGTTTTATTTCAGTTGGGGAAGTGTGATTTGTGTCTTTTTCGTTTGTCGCATTCCTTTTATTCCGGTTTGGGGCAGTGCATTTTGTTTTTCTTCTTTGTCTTTTGCAACTTTCTTTTATTTTATTTCCGGAAACGAGAAATTTAAAAAAAAAAAAAAGATTTTTGTTCTCTTCCCGCAACGCTTCCAGCTGTGTCGATTCACCTCTAGTATCCTTGCCCTTTCTGTTTTTAAACTTTTAATAATACTCTGGCACTCTTCAACCATACTTCGCTCTGCCGCCAACTGACCTCTTAGCACCTCCACCTCATGGGACTTCGCAATTAGGCGATGACCCACACTTGCGACTGTTTCCTGTGCTTTGCACGCTTAGTGCTAGAGCATCGCTCACGACCCGGTTGTCATCCCTTGCTCCCAGCACCCGTATATCCTTGGGAGTTACTAGATTTCTAGCAACTCCAAGGGCAACATCGTTGTCCAGCAGTATCGAGTCATTCACTGTCACGTGCCCCCGTGTGCAGAGGCAAAGTAGGGCATCCACACTGGTGCCACTGCTTGGCCCCGAGTCTGAGTCGGTGGAGCTAGGTTGAGATCCAGCGAGAATGGGTAGGAAGAAGCCATTTGAACTTTCTTTTCTTTTGTTCTTTCTTTTCTCTGTTGTGTGTTTCTACGTTTGTGTGTTTTTCCCCAACTCTTTCTCTTCTTCTTTTATAGAGTTAGTTTTTACGTAACCCTAGCCACTGCGCTTCTGCGTTTTGCGCAGCCCTTACGGCCTATCCCCTTAGGTCACCTCACATGGTCCCCAACCCCTTTAATTACAGTTCCGCCTTTCAACGCTTTTGAAAAACGAAAGTCGTCACGCCTTCCTATGAAGCCAATAATTCTGGCTTTGGGACGTGAGAGGGACCTCCCTGCTTGTCGACACGTCTCTCACTTTGTATCCCGTGACTCACAGGTGCCGAGACTTCAGGGCCCACTTTTTCTATTTTTCCTGAGTCCTCGCTCTTTTTGTTTCTGACTTGGTTTCTTTGTTTTATTTACTTTCTTCGCTTTTGGGCTTTCGTTTGGGTTGGGCTTTCATTTGGTTTGTGCGTTTCATTGGGTTGGATTTCTGCATGTGTAAGACTGTTGTTAGGGCTTACTGTTTGGTTTTGTTTGGTGTTGTTTTGTTTTGTTTTATTTTGCAACCGTGTTGTAGTTGTTTTTCTTATTTGTTCTTGTATTTACTTGCTTTATTCCCTTTATTTCTTGTTATAACGTTGTTGATGCCTGAATTCTTTAACATTGGGGACAATGTTTATTTCTAAGTTTGGGAAGGGATAACAAGTCTTTTTCGTTTCGCTTAACTTCTTGCTTTATTTTGTTTTCTTTTCTTTTCGGTTTTGAGTCTTTTTGTTTTACAAGTCACTTTCCGGACATATATGATGAGATTGTGATGAATGTTTACATGACTTGATTGAAAATGCTAAAAAAATATTTAAAAAAATTTGTTATTCACTAAATGGCATCGTTCTAGCATGATATGTTTGAAACCCTCTATGCACTTGCCATTTGTTTCATAATTCTCTAGTTGAGGGATTTGCATGATCCAAAGAATTGTATCAAGCATGAATTAGACTTGTATAACCATATAATGTGAGCTTTGAGCCTTTTGCTTCAATTCATGAGTGTTATACACATATTCTTATTTTCTTGTCATCCGAGTTGTTGTTTGATCTCATTATTCATTGATTTGGTTGAGCACTTAAAAGACATTCATTCTTGTGCAATTTGATTACATGACATTTGAGAAATGATATTAAGGCCCTCTTTGGACCGTTTGTGCCTTTCAAGCTAACCATATGCATGCTTAAGCATGATTTTCCATTGTTAACCACCTTGAGCCTATATGTATGCCTTTTCTTTCAAGTAACCAATTTTTACTTCTAGCCTTGGCCCGAAAAACAAGAATTTACCTTTCTAAGGAACTCATGAGCTTTAATTTAGATGTGTTTTTCATGCTAAGTTTGGGAAGTTCGTTATTAAAAATAAAAAAAATAAAAAAAATAAAAGTACTTCACTCAAAGGGTGAAAGAAAAGAGAAAAGTTGTGGTTAAGTGGCAATGGTTTCAAATTCAATTCCATGTTTCTTGGTTGTTCGAATGGAAGGAAGGAGTGTGAATCAAAATATTGTGGAGGTATAAGGCTTTGTGGTCTATTTGATCACAAAAAAAAAGATTGAAAATCTTAAGCGTGATGTTTCAAAGTCTTTTAGTCAACGATTATATGCTCTTGAATTGTGAGTTCCTTGGACTTTGTTGTATCCATATCCTTCATTTCTTACTCACCTTACACCCTTAGCCCCATTACAACCTATAATAAAGACCTAAATTGATCCTAAATGTCATGTGGTTGAATTGCACACGTTCTTCTTCTTTTAAGTGTTTAGCATCCTTCTTGAGATCATATTCATGCATGTTTTTCTGCTTGCTAATTTTGAGTTAAGGCCCTTATGGTTTAACTCTATTCTCATGTCTACTATTGAGTGTTGGATTGTAACCCTCTTCCGAGTGATTCATTTGTGAGAGGACAACTTTGGTGAGATTTGTAGTTACATTTGTGCTTGGTATGATTTTTGAAGTTGTGTGAAAACTGAAATTGGAGAATGAGTTTCATTTGGCCATCACACTACTACACTTGAGCATGTTGTGTTCTGAACTTTGCCGCCTTGTGACTAATGTCTAAACTGAGTTTTTCTTGTGAAAACTTTTAAGTCATTTGCATAAGTCACTCTCTCTTTGGAAAGTGTTCGGAAAGTTTGTTTCGAGTCTTGTTTTAGTTTTTGTTTTGCTCGAGCACTAGCAAAAGATAAGTTTGGGAAGTTTGTTCGGTTCATTTTTACACATGATTTTTCATGTTATTCACCTATTATTTTGAGTTAGTTCTTGACATTTTATAGCTTTTTACTTCCTTTTTGTGTTTTCTTAGATTTTACCTTGGTTAGTATGAAAATGAGCTAAAAGTGCATTATTGGTTATAAATTCTGTTTTTGTTTATTTTCGTAGGTCAACTTCTTGGCCTGGGATCAACATGCTCTGGTGCTCGGATGAGGTGAAGATCTTCATGAAACTTGTTCCAATGGATGTTAACTACAACATATCCAAATTTGAGCTCCATTGGACAAGTATTGCCTATCCAACCAATCCAGCATGTTACCACAGCTCTGGAAATCCGAAGTAGTCCAGCTTTTACCTCCAATGTGTCACTTGATTCTTCTTGTTACCATAACACTTGGTAACAAGAATTTACCTTAGTAAAAGAGATATTTTCTGAGGCAAAGAGCATATTTTCAAGGACAAAGCTTCATCATGGCAAGGGGACAATGGGTGAAGGCTTTGGAGGAAAGAATGACTTTTATATTCAAAGTGTGAGCTGGAAATTGAGGGGCAATGGAAAGTTAATTGCAATCTGAAGTATGAGAGGCTTTTGAACGTGGGTAATCAGACTATTCTATCATTCTACAACTTGGGAGAGATTTTGGAGCTGGAGATGAAGCTTGGAGCTAGGGAGCTCAAGGAGGAAGACAAGGGCAACAAAGCAAAGAGTGGAAGAGATTTCCACCATTGAAGACCTTGAGCTCCCATGTTCACAAAATCTGTAACTTCTTTCTAATTTTGTTTTCAGTTTGTATTTGGAATAAGTATGAGCAACTAAACTCCATAGCTAGGGCTTAGGTTGAAGCCCTAAACATGAATACCTTATTGTTTTGATGCTTGAGTGTATGAATTTCTAGATATTGTTGATGAATTCCAATTCACCAAATTAATCTATCCTTGATGTGTGTTCTTCTTTGATTGATCATCTTTGAAAGCATGCTTCTTGAGATTGTTGGGGTTATGTGTATCTTCATGTTATCCTAAGCAATAAATGGATGAAGTAAGAATCATCCATGTGAATTGGTTTCTTGAATACCTAATGTAAACACCATGCTATTAGGATTCTTGTGATGTTCATATTCTCTTTGAACTTAATGGGTTTTTCTTGTAATTGAATCAAAGTACTAAGCACACCTAGATTCGATTATAGGGAAGGCACAAGTATTGTAGCACTCGTACTGCACTTTACTTATATTAGAGAGAATCAATGCGTCTTGAGCCACTCGTACTGGTCTTGATTGCGAACATCTTCATCAACACGTTTAGAGTTCATCACTTGAGTATTCACGAACGTTGGTAGAATTGTTTAGGGTGGATTCCGAAACCCTAGTGTTTGTTACATTTTAATTCCACTCTTTGATAATTCATCGCTGCCATTCTTGTTAAATTTAGAGTTCATTTACATTCATGCAATAGAAATAGGTCACTTGAACCAAATCAAACCCCCCCCCCCAATGTGTGTGTGAGTTGCGTGTTCGACACGTTATGTGTCTTTGTTACTGAATTTTATTTGTTTCTGTAATTGTTTTGGACTTTTGGACATACGGTTGGAAAGTTATAGGTCAAAAACTGGGCAGAGGTCGAAACTGAAAAAGCAGAGAAACGACTCTACCGAAAAACGACCGGTCGTTACCTTCACGCGCAACCGGTCGCTCATCACACGTTTATTGAAATTTCGACTCTGCCGAAAAACGACCGGTCGTCACTGTTCACGCGACCGGTCGTCACTGTTCACTGTTCACGGCACTGTTCATAGGTGATAAACAGGTGATAAAATGGCAATAGAAAATGCTGTTTGTGTTTTTCTTTAGTTTTCTTGTGTTGTTTCATTTCTTTTGCACTTCTTTACTTATTTTTAGTTTCCATTTTGCATTTGCGTATTTGTGGTGTGTCAATTGAGTGTTCTTTACGTACTCAAACTAGAACTTATAGGAAACCGACAAGTTCTTCGTGGGATCGAACCCGTACTTACATAATCTATACTTCATTAGATTCGTGCACTTGCGGGTATTTTTAATTGGTTGTTTGCACATTAATTTATGTCCTTTTAGGAATGCAACAGTTGTGCCTGTTGATTAATAGGACCTCTAAACTGATTCTGTGAAGCTTGGTATGGGGCTTGGTACGAAGCACGGTACTGTGTTTGTGGAGCTTGAAATTATTGTTGTGGTGCACGGAACTGTGGTTGTGGTTGTGGAGCAACAGGTATATGATATGATTGTAGCTGGGGACAATCCCTCCAGTAATGTCCTATCTACCGACAATGATAACAAAATCCTGAGTTTTGAGTTGCCTCAAATGATCTTGGATTTTGATACCGAAAACGAGAGGGGAAAAATCTTTGGCATTTACTACTTTGTCCCCCATTAGGATTCTTAGGTTCAAAAATTTTCTTAGAACCAAGTATCCTTTGTTCGGCCATTAAGGCACGATCAACAACTTCAGCATATTTCTTTAACCTGAAAAGTTCCACTTTCTCCTTGATCTCTAGTCTCAATCCTTCTTCAAATTTCTTTGCTTTTGCAGACTCATCAGGAATCATGTAAGGAGAAAAACACATCAGTACTTCAAACTTAGCTTGATATTGTCCCACAGTCATATCACCTTGATAAAGATTAGTGAGCTCACATATTTTTATGGTTTTCATAGTTTCAGGAAAATATTTTTCCAGAAATATCGTCTCAAAGGCAACCCAAGTTACAATCTCAACATCAGGCATAGCCAAGACAGATTCCCACCAATGATAAGCTTGTCCTTCCAAATAAGTAGAAGCAATGGTTACTTTCAAGTTTCCAGGAACTCTTTGTTCATTTATCTTTCTCCTCATTTGTCTTAACCACTCTTCAGCTACCATAGGGTTTGGATCACCCTTGAACATAGGTGGCCGTGTCTTACAAAATTCTACTTGGATCCTCATTATTTGATCATCTTGAGTTTCATGGTGGGGTTCGTGGTTATTTGTCTCACAATAGCAGAGGCCATATCCTGAATGGCTAACATTATTCTCATACTATCACTTACATCATTCTCGTTTTGTCCTTCTATTCCAGCCATCTTAATGGCTAACATTATTCTCATATATATATAAATATGCTAAATATTAAAATAAGCATACTTGTCATATGCACAACGTAAGACACACAATGACAGACACTAATAATAAAAAATGTTGATGCCAACGAAAAATAGACTAGCGAATCAAAGAATTTAAGTAAAGTAAATAAAATGACCGTATGCTATAATTATGAAAACTCCAAACTATCCTGAAACGTCCACAAGATTTTAATAGAATCTAACAAAACTAAAAACTGCCACAAGTCTTCGTAAGTCAAATGCAAACCTATATGATACAGTAAAAAGAATTGCTAGTGTGAGTTGCAAAAATTAGTGCACACAACTAAGTTTAGATTAAATTAACACTTACAATCACTCAATACACCACAATCAGGAAATATTGGCATGACAAACATAATTGTCTGAATTAATACGGATTATGAAAAGTGAAACTAACAATTAATTAATCCATAGATTTTTTTTTTAAAAAAAATACGTAATTAATCATGCCAATAAAAACAAAAAATAAACATATATATAAAACATTTATAAATTATATGAAAAAGAAACATTATAGAAAATCAAACATGCATATTAAACATTTATAAGTTGTTACAAACCTATTTCACAAAATTTAACAAAACAGTCACAAACCTATGTTACAAAGAACTTCCCATTTCAAAACCTCCATAAGGCTGCCCACAAAAACTATACATACCAAAATCAGCCTGTTAGATTTACACTATCAAACTTTCTATTCATCATCAGAACTAATATCTGGAATCCCAACGGGAGGGATAACAGGCTAAGGGTGTTCATTTTCATCATCAGAACTTAGATTCATTTTCATCATCTCCTGGATTTGGGACATGGGGTAAGTTTAACTCCTGTAGTTCTGGAACATATGGTAAGTCTACCCCTGGTGGTGGCCACATATCAGCAGCTATAATTGCATCATCTTCTAACACCTGGTTGTAAGAGTGTGCTTCAATATTTAATTGATACTGACTCCTAATATTGTTTGCCTGCAACCGACGTCTAACAACCAGTCTCTGCATTTCTGGTGTATAAAACATCCTTCTATTTTGTGTATCTATGACTTCATTAACTACGTCCACATAAGCTTGGTGGCGTAGAAGGCTGTGGAATTCTTCTTCGCCTCCTGGGATAAGGCCATCAGGTCCCATTTGGAACCCTCCCCATATATCATCACTGTGATCGGGTTGCATCCTAAACATTAATTTAACAGGTCAGTTACCAACTTGTCATGCCCCAACCCACGGGTTTACGTAACCTTGGGTTAAGTCGTGATTCACACCTTAATCATAGAATTTAATAAAAAAAACTATAACTAAAATGTGAAGAAACAATTAAATAAATAAAATAAATATCTCACAAAGAATATTCAGGAAAATGACAACATCTGAAATTCTTGAAACAGTTACATTATTTTACAAGCCAAAACTACTAAAGAGTTTACTAAAAGAGTAACTCATTATTTATCCACAAGCTATGTACACAGTGCATTTTTATAAATATGCCAAAATTATCACAAGCTTTAGATTTCAAGTTCGGTACCTGCAAAATCTATTAGGGGTTGAGCAAAACCACAGCTCAGGAGGGACATAAACCTTTTTATATGAAATTGATATAATTAAATTAGGTGACAAATAATCACACATCCAAATAGCACATTATTAATAATAATAATGCATGAATGCACTTCAACTAATCCCATTAATTCATATAACTAGATAAGCAGACCTGCACGTCTCATACCATGCGTATACCACTTGGTCCCGAATGCCCATTTATATGAACTAACGCCCATTTCAACCATCCCATAATTCCCCTTTCGTTAGTCATCTTGTCTAACTCCTTTTCGCCAGTCCCGAATCACCCAATAAAAACCATGTGCACTGTGGGATCCCTAGACCTGGTACCTGCCAAGAGTTAGACTAAACTACACAAAAGACTATATCCATTACCTTCTTTTCCATCATTATTATCTCCAACCAACATCTCCAACTAATTTCCATGACATGATATAATTATGCATTTCACATCTCCATATATCCCACAACAATGTAGGTTTTCAAAATATCACCAATGTACCAACATTGTTCAAACAATCAAGAACACATAAACATTCCAAAAAAAAACCATTCAATTGTAACAAGAATATTAATCAAATAATCATATCACACATAATATATTGTTCACAAAATTTAATTAAATCATTTTCTGCAAAAGGCCCCCAAGAAACCCCTACCTCATTTCCAAAGCTAGCTCCAAGTAAAGAAAACACACAAGCTACGACCTCTAATTCCTCCTGAGATTTTGATCACCACTTGCTTTCTCTTCTTTTCTATCTCTCTTTCTCACTTAAATTTTTTTTTTCTTCTCTTTTGCAATTGTCCTGTGTTTTCAAAATCAAAGGCAATGACCTCTATTTATAAACACTAAGGCGGCATGCCAAAAGATAACTTCAATGCTTTTAGGATCACCTCCTTAAGTAACTTTTCCTTCACTCCAAATCAATAGAAGTGTAAGAAGATATATAGTGAAGACACGTAGTGATGATTCAACTATCTAAATCATTGACACATAACTAGTTTGCAAGTGAATACGCAAGTAAACCATCTAATGCATAATTGTTTGCACATTTTGACTACGTGGAATTTAAAAAGAATTCCCATGCATGAATTTTTAATGGCTATGCATGAGATGCTTTTAACTAATTTTAATATTAAAGCCAATTTTGAGAAAATCATCAAAATCCTTAAAAAGAATGAATTTTCACTAAGTGAAGCATTTAAATAAAACATAGTCTTTCATAAAATGACTATAATACTATATATATATATATATATTTTAAAGTACAACAATTATAATTATAATTTAATACTTACCAAATTAATAAAATATTAACATTTTTAAGAATAAGGATTCTCACACAGAGTATCTAGGACTCAAATTCTTAATCAACAAGTTCCTACAGGGTCCTAGAGGTATGTGGAATAAAATAATTGAAAATGGAACCGATCAAACGGTCCGAACCTATCAAACCCAAGTATCGCTTATATGGTGCAATATCCGTTTGATAGTCAAACGGTAACCAAAAGCTAATGCGAGCATACCTTCGTGCTTGAGACGACGTGGGGAGTATTTTAGAACTCAACGGGCTGCCGCAAAGTGGCCCACGTGTTTGATCCGGACATTCCTATAGGTTCACAATTCTACTCAACGTTGGAACAATTCAACAATCCACAAAACCTCAAGAATTTAACCTCTAAAGCAGATTTCCAGAAATCAAGTATCTTAAATATTTACCTCACTCCTCTGAATTGGTCTAAAATCCTCAATTCACCTCCCAAGGAGAACAACTGCCAAAACAGGTACTTGGAAACAAAGAAGCTTGTTTCAATTTGTACCACTTCCGACAAGTATAAACTTGCTAGATGATTACGAATTTTGGATATGTTGTAGATTACAGAATGTTCAACAACCTTTGTTAAGGAACCTTTCCCATATGAGCAAGAGAAATCGACATGCAAGACATGAACATGTTACACTTAGACACGTCTTGAGATGGCTATACTTCTTGAATGAAGCCCTCCAATTTTGAAAGATTATAGCCAAGACATAGATAAACAACTTTTTATTAAAGGAATGAAGCCATTAGATCAGAGGAAGGCCACATGCAAGAGTGAATAAGGGCACACTAGAGTGAAACCAGCAAACAGAACGAAAGTGAAGACCAGTCTCACCTTGAACACGATTTGAGGTAGATAGACATCTTCAATTTCCTTGAACAACTACAAAAAATTACTCCACTCACAACTAGCAGATAAGTGATAGTGAAGTAAAGCTCCTTTCGTTTTGGCTCTTTGTTAATCAATGCCTCTAAATTCTTATCATCTTTTCTTTTTGAGATGAACTGAAGTGGACAAAAGACTATTGAATTTAGATTATTTCATCATTGGTTTCTTAATCATCATGATGAACTTGGCACATGGGCATAAACAGTAACAATCCACCCTGGTTGGGTCTGAATTATCAGGTCATGTTGATAACGGGTTGACCCATTAGCCATCCTTTAAGCAAAGTGGTCATGTTGTGTCAATTTGTGAATACTTGTTAAGAGCATGGGTATATTTTAAATTTATCTCTTTATTTTTTTCTCCTTCTCCTTCTTCTCTTTTGTCTCTTCCTCCCCCATTCCCCCGACTCTTTCTCTACTCCAACTCTCTCTCTCTCTCTCTCTCTCTCTCTCTCCACCGTGCCACCCCCTCTCTCTCCTCCTACTCCTTTCTACATCATGTGAATGGGATTGCCCAAAAAAGGAGAAAAGAAAAAGAAATCCCACAGTATGGGCTCTGGTTGTGTTGGTTGTTATTGGTTTTATATATAAATATGGTATATGGCCCATGTTTGGATATGACTTTGAAGGGTGAAATGGGTCATGTCGTGTTATTCGTGAATTTAATGAGTCGTGTTTGTGTTTAGTATTTTCCATCCGTTTTCTGAACGTGTCATATCGTGTCAACCTGTTAAGAAAAATGGGTTGACAAGGACACAACACGATTGCCAGGTCTAGTCCAAAGGCAAGAATTACTTGGGCTGTTGCTTGGGGCGCTGAGGTCAGCGACCAATTTAAATACCTAGCCATGTTCTTTATTTCCCACACCAAGACTCCATACAAATTACTCTCCTTATATCTCATGTGAATAATGCTTGCCTTTACTTGCCATGGCAATAGGTGGGAAAGCAAAATTAAAAAGGATATGACAATCACTATTCACTTGAATAGTGTCGGCCCTTACTTGCCCTTACCCTTTGCCATGGCACAATGGGTGGAAGTGCTCTAACATTGATTATTTAATTAAGGAGTTAATTAAATGTTGTTGAGACATGATGGAGTCAAATGTTAACTTTTCAAGCCCATGAGATCATTTGCATAAATATCAAAAGTTGAGGATTTAAGTGTTAACTTTAAAGAAGTTGAGTGAACAGCTACAAGTTAGAAGTGTGGTGTTGGTTTTAGAAAGTGTGTGAGTGGCGCTCTGATATCACTATTGGGTTTTTAGAAGCACAATAGGGTGATTTTATTTATTCAACAATAGGATGGATACAAGGCTTAGCTATTTGGCCTTTTAGTTGTAGCTATTGGCTAGATAGGCTATTGGCCTTTATCACTAGCTTGATTACAAGCAGAAAGCTTAATGCCTATTTATAGAGGGAACAGCCATCTAGTAAAGTCGGTTATTCTAGTAAACTGACAGTAACTTGTAATTCTAGCCACATATTGTAGCTTCAACTAGAACTTTCTACTAGCTTCAATTAAGTTAGTGACTAGTGTTTAGGGAATACATCCACCGACTTTGCATTCTAAATTATCCTAGAAACTTTTGCTAGCTTGTAAAAATTTCCCCCCAAAAGTGCATTATTTTTCAACATTCCTCCTCAATGCACATTTGGTGTTGTATTGCACTACTACAAAAATTGAAATAGACGACGGGAATCCACCGTCATCTAGAAGGTTTTCAAACCGTCGTGAAATCGACCGCCATCTTTTGATATATAAAACAATGACGGCTAATAACTGACGTCGTTAAATCATTCAACGTCAAAACATATTACAAACCGACGTCTAATTACAATATATATCGTAAAATGAAACCGCCATCTAACTTATAAAAGACGACGCATATACAAAAGAACGGACGTTTAAAGAAGATTACATGTCAATAATCATCCAGGAAACAGACGTACAAATAATTATTCACGTCTCTAATTGAAGAATACCTAGAAACCGTCGTGGTTAACTTATACAACGTTATATAAATAAACAAACCGACGTTTAACTAACAAAAGACGACGCAAAAATAAAAGAACAAACGTTTCAAGACTATTACATGTCAATATTCACAAAAGAATCGCCGTACGGATAATTATCCACGTCCCTAATTGAAGGAATAAAGATTTGTATAAACTAGAAACCGTTGTGGTTAACATATACTATGTTAAATAAATAAACAAACCGATGTTTAACTTGTAATAAATGACGTATATACAAAAGAACAGCCGTTTAAACCATATTACATGTCATTAATCACACAATAACTGACGTAAAATGGTTTAACCACGACATACAGCTAGAAAAAACGTTGCTTATATGATTATCCACGTCGGACTGTAGAGAAAAGCGCCTTTTTAAAAATATTCCTCGTCTATTTCTTACGAGAATCGACATTTAAATTATACAAAGAAGTCCCTTGGACAGAGTTAGATGATGCTTTTTCTACAAAGAAGTCCCAACGACGTGGATTATATTTTGAACGTCGGTTTTTGTAAAATAAAGGATGTGGTTAATTCTTCCCTACGTCACGAGGATTCAAGTGTATGACGTTGTAATTCTCTACCACAGCGGTTTCTAATACATATTGGTGTGGTTGGGGTTTTAAAAGTCGCTTGTGTTACCCTCCTTGAAGTATGTATTCTCTGAGACGTCAAATGTTTTTGAATAATTGGCATGCATTAAATCTGTCACAGCAGTTAATGTGCAGAGATGACTTTATTTCTTCTTTAGATGACGGTAGATTTTAATCGTGGAAGTAGTGTTTTACATATTCGTTGGTTGGAGTTCTGCAACTTCATGTTATATTGAAATATACGTGGTGTGTTGTTTTGTAATCTGTTGTTGATGTTTATTACACCCGCTTGTGATTTAATTTTAATAAACCGACGTGTTTTCATTTTCAGATGATTGTTTTTATTTCTTTACAGTCTTTTGCATTTTCTTTCCATGACGTTGGTTGTATTTTAGACGTTTGTTTTTCCAGTTTTTTAACTCGACCGTCATATTTCCCACCTTTAATCCAGTATTTTAAATTTTTGATTTGTCGTGCCCAAAACCTGCATAATGAAAATGTGATCAAAATTAAAATGATATATAGAGCTATTAATTAATGTCATACAATTAACTGTGTAACTAATGTCATACATTACAACAATCAATCAATCCATATATCTTTACACACATCTCTAATATTCTCACTCCCAAACTCACCCACTAGGTCATCAAATGTGTCAACATTTGGTATCCCTGTAGTAAATGGCTCAAACTCAATTCTAATATCACCTAGCACATCAACACCAATAACATCATTATATTCTCTATTAGGCACTAGCAACTTGCATAGTATGTGCAAGTAAATACACTCCACTATTTTGGACAGTTCGCACATCATCTTGTGCCTTGGTGTTAAATTTAACACAATTAATAAGATAGGTCCTATATGATGGCACTGCCAGGCATGGACCAGCTGCTAGCCACCTCAAATTTTCTAATACATCATTAAACTCATACGCACTTGATATAAGGTAGGACTTCCTCCGTATTCTCCAAGACATATAGATGTGTCTAGTTCAACAAGTCTAGATCAACTAAGCTCCCTGTGCAACCTGATAATGGCTTTGAAACTCTCATCTTCTGGCTTGAAGGCACTCCAACTATACTAACATCAAATAAATGCTCGGTACATACAAAACTCTGGAGCTTCTTCAGCTATATACCAATAAGCAATACAACCTCCGAGACGAGTAAGGTTCTGAACATACCTCTTTAGCACTTTCATATATCTTTCAAATGGATACATCCATGTAAAATATATTGGCCCACATAGATGAACTTCTCTGACAAGATGTACTACTAGATGAACCATGATATCAAAGAATGAAGGGGGAAAGTACTTCTCAAGCAAACACAAAGTAACTACTACATCTTCTTTCAACTTATCTAGCTTGGAAACATCTACCGTCTTTGCACATATAGCATTGAAGAAGAAGCACAATTGAGTTATTGCATACCTTGCAGGCTTGTCCAAAACAGAACGAATTGCCACATGGAGCAATTGTTGCATCAAGGTATGACAATCATGAGATTTAAGGCCAAGAAGTGTTGAATCTTTTAAAGATACAAGATTTTTTATATTTGAAGAATAACCTTCATTGACCTTCATACAATAGAAAGAATTGCAAACCGCTCTCTTCTCTGCTCTTGACAAATTCCAAGGCCCTGGAGGCAAGCGAGTACGTCTTGTTAGATTTATTTAGTTATATAATCTAGATCTTTCACACAAACATGTAATACGTATAAGGACATGGAAAACGTACTTGAAGCCATCTTCCTTGAGTACACAGCTTCTGAATTCATCCTATCCGTTGCGCAGCAATCCTAGCAATTTATCAGGGACGGCTCAAGAACTTCTCTCTCTCTAGAGAATCTGTTTCAGCTCTCTCTTTATGATGAGAATAGGTTTAGAGAACGTGTCTGATGAGAGCGGGACCTTAAGCTTATATAGGGCTAGGTCAAGTCGTCTCTACTCATCACCGAGGGCCGACTTGACTAATCTTGCAAGCCCACTGAATCGGTTCACGCAAAAAGGAAACAAAATAGGACTCCTTAATAGGCCTTAAAACCTTTCCTTATTCCACAAGGTTTTGGGCCTCAAGGTATAACTTAATTTAAACCCTTATCAAACCTGATGTGACTTAGTATCTAGTGCAGTGATCTAAATAGGAAAACATAACATTCTCCCACTAGATCAAGCACTAGAATACTAAGCTTCTGTATTTCTGAAAAGTTTGATAATCTTTATTGGCCATGAGTTTAAAATAGTTAAGTCCTTCCCCTCAAGCTACCATGAAGAGTGATTAGACAAAACGAACTATAGACAAACCATGCTCTCTTTATTGAAAACAGGCCATCTATAATCACATAATGCAATCTCAAAACACATGAAGCACCTACAACGTGAACCTTAATATGTACTGATCTTTAATGTGAATCTTTATGCAATTTCAGTACAAGTACCTAGCAAGAGTCAATCCGCAATGTTATTTAAAACAACAGTATCTCAAAAGAGACCATAAACTCACATGCATAAACAAAATTGCATAACAAGTTTAAACAGCTAAATAGTCAAAATGGTAGAATTTAATAAATAAAACTGTCAACCAAATTAACAACCATAAATGCAAATCCCTCAATCCAGGAAAACAGTAAAATAAACAAACTAGTAAAATATCATAATGAGAACAAGACTCCCACTAGATTACAGCATCAAAACTAGGAAATAATCCCATGCTCTCAACATGTCTCAGAAAAGCTTCTAAAGGCAAAAACTTTGTGAATGGATTTGCAATCATATCTTGAGTTTTGATATGATCAAACCTAACTAGTTTGTCCGCTACCTTCTCCCTCACTATTAAATATTTTTCTGTCAATATGTTGAAGTCCAGATGACATCTTGTTGTTCATGCGGTGAAAAACAACCGCAATGTTGTCACTATATATCTGTATTGGTCTAGAGATCGAGTCCACCACCTTAATGTCTTTAATAAAATTCCTTAGCCATACTGCATGAGAAGTGGCTTCATAGCAAGCTATGTATTCTGAAAACATGGTTAAACTGGAAAACACCAGCTTGTTTAGCACTCTTCCAAACAACAGCTGCTCCTGCCATCTTGAAAAGAAAACCTGAAGTAGAGATGTAATCATCCTCTGCTTTTCCAAGATTTGCATCAGCATAACCAACAAGCCTTTGTTCTCTGTAGGTACCTTAGAATCTTCTTTCCAGCTATCCAATGTTGCATTCCTGGATTTGACTGAAATCTCCCCATCTTGCTAATGCACAAGGCTAGGTCTGGCCTTGTACACACTTGTGCATACATAATGATTCCAACTAGAGAAGCGTATGACTTGTTCCTCATCTCATCTTCTTCTTCTTTATTATTGGGGCAATGCTCCTTCTTTAAATCTCCTTTAGCTAACGGAACTTTCTGTTCATAACACATACTCATGTCAAAACGCTTGAGTATCCTTTCAATGTATGTCTTTTGTGATAAGCCTAGGAGGCCTCGGGCTCGGTCTCTTTGAATTTCAATGCCCAAAACAAAAGCAGCTTCTCCCAAATCCTTCATCTCAAAATTATTTGAAAGTAGTTCCTTAGTATCCTTCAGTAAATTATGATCATTTGTGGCCAAGAGTATGTCGTCGACATACAGCACCAGAAAAATAAAATGGCTCCCACACTTCTTCAAATAAATGCACTAGTCAGCTATGTTCTCTTCAAAACCATAAGATTAAACAGTTTGGTGAAATTTGAAATACCACCTCCTGCTTGCTTGCTTGCTTTAGTCCATAAATTGCCTTGCCAAGTTTGCAAACCATATGCTCTTTTCCCTCCTTTGCAAACCCTTCAGGTTGCCTCATATAATTTTCTTCTTCGAGTTCACCATTCAAGAAGGCGGTTTTGATATCCATTTGATGCAAAAGTAGGTCATAATGCGCCACCAAAACCATAATAATGTGGAAAGAATCTTTGGTGGAAGCTGGAGAAAACGTCTTAGTGTAGTCAATTCCCTCCCTTTGGGTAAATCCTTTGGCTACCAATCTAGCCTTAAATCTTTCGATTCTTCCATCTTTCTCCTTCTTTGTTTTAAATACCCATTTCGAGCCTAGCAATTTCTGGATCTTATGAGGTTCAACTAATTCCCATACTTGATTATTCTTCATGCTTTCAAGTTCATTCAACATCACTTCCCTCCCTTCGTCTACATTCTGACTCTCCATTGCTTCTTTAAAACTTGTTGGATCAGCCTCATCTCCAATGTCAAAATCTGCTTCTTGTAAGTACACATAATCTGAATTTGTTGTGGATGTTCTCTGTTCTGTCAATCTTCTCAGTTATCCTGATTCTTGTGGATTATCTAACTCAGGATTCTCGACAGCTTGTTCTTGTGGTTCAACTGATTCTTCAAACAGAGGATTTTGCAAAACAGTTTCACTTAAAGGAATCAAAGGCGTAATATCCGGTTCAGCATTCTCAATCACAGCTACATCACCTTCTTCTTCAAAAATAAAATCTTCATTCCCAATGGCATTCTCCTCATGCTCTATAAACTTTTCACAACCAGTCTCAACAATTCGGGTACCATAATTTGGACAATAAAATCTAAAACCCTTTGACCTTGCGGGATAACCTATAAAATGACAGTTTATCGTTTTAGGTTCAAGCTTCTTCCCTTGAGGGTTATAGATTCTAGCTTCAGCCTTGCAACCTTATACATGAAGATGTCTCAGGCTAGGCTTTCTGGTAGTCCAAATTTCGAAAGGTGCCTTAGGTACAAAGTTACTAAGCACTCTATAGTTTGTTGTTTTGATCGCCTTTCTCAAAAAATGTAGGCAAATCAGATTTAGAATCTCGCTAAGAACCATGTCCTTCAAAGTTCGATTTCTTATCTCAGCCAACTATTCTGTTGCGGAATTCTTAGAATCTTGCAAAAGGTCCAGCATGTCGTCGTCCTTCATCAAAACGTCCATAATATTCACTCCCTCTGTCCGACCTCACAATCTTAATCTTTTTCTCAAGCTGCCTTTCTACTTCAGTTTGGAAAATCTTAAACATTTCAAAAGCTTGAGGATTTTCTGCTATGAGATACAGATAACCAAAACGAGAGTGATCATCTATAAAAGTGATGAAATAACGATTTCCATCAATTGTTTGATGAGGGAACGGTCCACAAATATCTGTGCGGATGATTTCTAAGAGATCATTACTACTAGTTGCACCTTTCTTCTTAGTCTTAGTGAGCTTTCCTTTAACACATTCAATGCAAATTTCGTCATCACCAAAAGTCAATGATGGCAAGATTTGTTCCTTAACCAGAATTTTCATTCTTTCTTTTGAAATGTGCCCTAAACGTCTATGCCATAACCTAGTGGATGTTCCTTCACTTCTAATCTTTTTCTCACTAGATTTAGCTATTAAAACTTCACCATCTTTATTGTAATTGAGACAATATAATCCTCCTTTATTGTCCTTGAATTTTGAGATACAAACATTTTAATTAAATCCAAAATAAAACCAAGTCTTAATAATCTTGAAACAGAAATTGAATTTCTCTTTATTTAAGGTACTGGAAAACTACATCATCCAACTCTAAAATAGATCCTGAATCCAACTTAAAACAACTACTCCAATAATATTCAATTAAAACAACAGGCAGCTATCTAATTCTCCTCATCACAGCGTGCCGCTGCCGCCATGAAAGTGTTGTTCTCCTTAGCAGGGAATGGGTCAAGTATCGCTATCTCCCTATTAGTAGTGGCATAAAAAAACTAAACATGTGATTCAGGTTGGGGGCAGGTTTCACAGATTGCACTAGGAGATTCTTGTATCGAAGTAGCTTATTGATATTTCTTCCTCTCACATAAGCGCATACACCAAGTTTCATAGCGATCCTAAGACTTCTAAGATTGTCCTTTGTAGCCGTGTATATCCTTATGGGCCATATGGTCGACGATTTCGTTGCGCCTTAACCCTTTTCCACTCCAGCTCATCTTCGTGTCGCTTCTTAATTAGCTCTACTATATTCTTTACTAGAGTACCATTCATGACAAGTTGACATGAGTGACACCTATTAAAAGCCAATTGCTTCTCCTTTTCCCAAACTTTTGGAGTTGTTCTACAGGATACATAAACGAACAAAACATGAGTGAAATCATAATTGATCTCATTCATTCCGAAAATATCCTTAAAATCAAACTTCCATCTTTTGAAGGTTTGACTAGTGAGTGTTTCAATTTCGCTAGAAATTGATCGAGGGAGTGTTCAAAACTGCAAGGATTTGCAAACGAAAGCATATTACATATTACTTTCCTAAAAACCGATTCTCAATTTGTTAAGAGAAAACAATTTAACTGCATTCACAAAACTAACAAATAACATATGCAAGCTTCCTTAATTAAGTATCACACCTTTGTGGCAGGAGATTACTTATAGCTTACACAAATTACGTGTTATCTTGTGCCATCATAAATAAATTACAGGATAGATTCTATTTGTTAAAGAAACTTATCAAGTAATTTAAGTATGATGCAATTTTGGTTATTTCTTTAGGGTTTGAGTATTTAGGTTTGGTTTTGTTATGAAAAATTTGTTGATTCTCAAAACAAAAACAAGCACCTATCTAGCACATAAAATAACCAACCAAAACACAGTTCAAGAGAAAAACCCTAAAGAAAAAGCAGTGAATAGTGTTTTTGAGTAAACAGTGTTTCTGCAGTGAATAGTGTTTTAGGGGTTCTTGGTGTCCGTTTTTAACGCAAAATACCTTTCCAAATAGGGAATGACCTAATTAACACAACTCACAGATTATCTGTGAAATATAGGCATTTTTAGGGTTTTAAGGTGATCTGCTAGGTCAAAAACGTGTTTAAAGTTTTGAAAATATGAAAACCAAATCAAAACATGTTTTTTCCAGATTCTTTAAAACTTTTGATATTTCAGAAAACATGTTTAATCAATCTTTAAAAATTAAACAAAATCAAAATTCATACAACATAACCGGATAAGTAAACAGACATGTAAACGGATTAGGCATGCTTGAACAACAATTACAGATATGTGTGAACAACATAAAGCTCTGATACCAACAGTTAGATTTCTTTAGTGATATAATCTAGATCTTTTACACAAACATGTAATACGTATAAGGACATGGAAAACGTACCTGGAGCCATCTTCCTTGAGTACACAGCTTCTGAATTCATCATATCCGTTGCGCAGCAATCCTAGCAATTTATCAGGGACGACTCAAAAACTTCTGCTCTCTCTAGAATTTGTTTCAGCTCTCTCTTTATGATGAGAATAGGTTTAGAGAATGTGTTTGATGAGAGTAGGCCCTTAAGCTTATGTAGGGCTAGGTCAAGTCGTCTCTACTCGTTTTTTTCTGGTCGTCTTTTTCACTTTTTGTAGTAGTGTTGATAGATATGTTGAACTTGTTGCTCCCGTGTTTTTCTGCTTCAAATGATGGTTGAGCAGCCTCTTTGTCTTATGATCATTGTAGTCGTAGTCTCCTTCTGATGGTTCTTGACATGCATGGAACATGTGGGAGCGATTTTCATTCCTAAAGAATATTCGTCTGAAGATCCCTTCTTCCTCTTCACTTCTCTTTCTCCCTACAAAACAATATGGAGTGAAAAGACGACACCCGGGGGGTGTTGGCCAAAGGCCCTCCGATGCCTAAATTAAGGAGGGAGGGAGGGAGGAGAGAGAGAGAGAGAGAGAGAGAGAGAGAGAGAGAGAGAGAGAGAGTGTGGCGACTAGGGTTTCTGAGAGGGGATTTCTGCCGAGTTTCGGGCAGAAGTTTAGACGTATCTCAACCCTAGGTGTAGCCATGTATTTATAGGAGCCTCGGAGGCTTTTCAGAAGAATAATTCCACATATGGAAAGGAATTATTCTTCCCCAATTTGGAGAGATTGATTTAATTAGGGTAAGAATCAAATAATTCCCAAATGGATTGGCTTAATTATTTGACTTAGGATTCGTAGATATTTTGATTCCCAGAACATCTTATGATTTTCTTCTGTGTAGTTAGCTTGATAAGTTTTCTTGATCAACATTCTTTTTCTATATGCCCAAATCTTTTGCAATACCAACATTTTGGCCTATCACGGTACCATCAATCTTTTTCTTGATGGCTTGTTCTTTTGCACACCCAACACAGAGGATAGTTTTTCCTCTCCTCAATATCTCTTTTATTTTCCCAATCATTGTTGGGCTCATCATCTCCTTCTCTAGAATTTTCTTCAAATTTTCTTTCATCATCTTTAGACTTCTAAGACCCTTAAATTTAGCTTTGACTAGAAGACACTTTCTATTGGACTTTGATTTTGCCTACTCAGTCTTTTTTCATATGCTTCCAGGAGAGCCCATTAGTTCTGTCATTGATAGACTACTTATATCTTTTGTCTATTTAATGACAGTTATTAGTGGATCATACTTATCAGTGAGACTGGTAAGTATTTTTTCTACAATTCCTGAATCGTAAACTTTTTCTCCATAGGCTCTCAATTGATAGACTATTTCTTTTACTCTAGCATAGTACTCTTGTGTGGTCTCATAATCTTTCATTTAATATTTTCTAGATTTCTTCTCAAAGTTTGTAGCTTATACCTTGGCGTTTCCTTGAAACTCCTCCTTCAAAGTATCCCATGCTTCCTTTGATGTTGTGGCTCCCATCATCCTTGGAAAAATAGTGTCATCCAAAGCTTGTTGTAGCGCAAATAGAGCCTTTGCATCCTTTTGCTTATCTTTCTTTAACTGCCTTTGCTACTGCATAGTTGGATTTTTTGGAGTAGAGAACCCGCTATCAACCATGTCCTATAAATCTTGAGACGTAAAGTAAGTCTTCATCTTGATGCTCTAGAAATCATAGTTTTCTCTGGTAAAGATTGGAAATTGGATAGAAGTTTGGCTGGCGGTAGACATGATGAAGGACTATATCGAACCCTTACGCCCAAGATGACCGAACTTTGCTCTAATATCACTGTTGGTTTTAGAAAGTGTGTGAGTAGCGGTCTGATACCATTGTTGGGTTTGAAGAACAATGGAATGATTTTATTTATTCAATAGCATGATACAAGGCTTAGCTATTTGGCCTGTTAATTGTGGCTATCGGCTAGATGGGCTGTTGGCCTTTATTACTAACTTGATTACAAACAGAAAGCTTAATGCCTATTTATAGAGGGAACAACCATCTAGTAAAGTCGGTTATTCAAGTAAACTTTAACTAGAACTTTCACTTAAGGACGTTGCATTCTAGAAAATCCCTCTAGATTCAACTACGGACGTTGAATTCTAGAAAATTCCACCAAGTACTTCATAAGCCTGAACAGCTACAGGATAACCCTAAACCCTAAACGTTTCCACATTTCCATCCCTTACTCATCTTCTCTCATTTCTCTCTACCTCAATCTTCCTACTTCCCCACTCAAAGAGCGATGAAAAACTCATCTTAATCTTCTGACCATATGAGATAAAACTGGCAAACTACAGACTCAGAATTTAATCGCGAGTCGTGGTTCAATTGACGAAAAGTCGGATCAGTGTGATACGGAGGAAGAAAGGCAGAAGCTTTTGAAGAAAGATTTCACGGATCTACTTGCCGGTGGCCTTGATATTATTGCTTTTGGAGATGTGAGATTCATTACTTTGTCTTTATAACTTCTTTGGTTTTTCATTGTTGATGCTTTCTTGTTGATTGATTTGAGGCACAATTTCAAATTTTCTATAATCTGTTTGGTCGCGTGAGTAAAAAAATAAATAAAAAATCACAATTTTGTCAATTAGAAATCACCTGCTTGAACGATTAAAAGGGAAGTAAGTTCTGCTTGATTTATAATGACTTAAAACAAGCAGAACTTTATTTGCAAGCCATGCTAATTAATTACTGCTTTTATGAGACCAACGACTTGCCAACTATTGCCGTAGCCAGGGGCAGATCCACATTGGGGCAAAGGGGTCACTTGGCCCCCTGGCAATTAGAAAACCCCATGACAGATGACAGCCGAGGATCATGACTCCCTGGAGCCTTGGGTGGCAGGGCAGGAATGCGCATAAGGTGTTTGTCAAAATGCCTTGAGGAATGCGCAGGAATGCACCCAAATGTTGGGTGTAGTGTGCAAGTATAGCTACACAACATTCTATTTTCAACCGAAATAAACCTACTGTCTATTTCCCATTTTGGCTTCTGCAGCAGTGATTACCCTAACTAAGAGCCGATAACCCCTGCCTCTCACTCATCAAATTCTTCTTAGTCTATTCGCTCCTTCCTATAATCTTTAGGATCACAGCTGCACTCACCCTGGGTAAACCTCATGTATTAGTTTTAATTGTTAAGTTTTTCTTCTTCAAATTTAGAATTTGTAGAGCTGAATTTTTTATTTATGTTTATATTTGCAGAGTGGAGGTTCAAATTGGGGTTTAGTTTTTGCGGTTTCCTGTCTTTCTCTGATGTCCATGAGTCTCTTCTGACACAGGTGAGCCTTTGTTTGCCATTTTGTTTTAATATTTCAATAATGTGGTGTGGTATTTTGGATCTTTCATTTGGTTTTTTTTCTGGCCTTGGTTGACTGTCTTAAATGGTAGTTTTCTTTTTTGTTCAGATTTTGTTTGATTGCTGAAGAAAATTTGGAGATCTTTTTTCACATTTGGTTATGATGATGATGAGGAGTTTATTTTTGTTGCAAATTGGATAGGGTAGACTTGAAAAAAGGTGGTTAGCTTTCCTTGCTAAATTTGGGTCGATGGTTTTTCTTTTTCTTCCTATTTAAAATGAAAAAAGTCAAGCACATCCAAGAATAGAAAAAACAAGCAAGTAGGTTGAGAGTAGAATTGATCCCAGCGATGAATCCCATCGGAGTCGTCTACGTCACCTGTAGTCCTTTTCAGGCTTTTTATCTTTTTTGATCGAATAGTGTCCTTTTCAAGCTTTGAATGCTTCACGTGCTTGCTTTGCCCATTTCCTTTTATAGTAATATATTTAGGCTTAATTGTTACAGTTCCTCCGAAAACATTGGTCAAATTCCATATTGGCCCTGGACTTCATCACAAACTCTCTCCCACTTTTCTCTCTCTTCTTGTAGATCTAAGTTTAGATCTGTGGGCTGTTGTATTTTTCCTTGCAAGTCTGAGATACTTGAGACAAGTTCAGCAAGTTAGATTTGTTCTTCAAATCAAATGTTCGAAAATGCTCGGAAAGGGAACTCTGGAGGGTTTAGTCATAGGGAGCTTCTAGTTCTACCCAAAAACATACCACACCCAGCTGATTTTGATTTTCACATTCTACCCCCAAGACAAAAAAATAAAAACCATATCAGTTATGAAATATATTAAACAAACTTTTTAAACCAACTATTTTTGTATAGCCCAATCTCCTTCAAATATTTTAAACCCAACTTTAAGCCCAATCTCCTTTAAAAAGCTTGAAGCCCAATGTCCTAAAAAATATATTAAGCCCATCATTGGTCAAAAGATATTAAGCCCAATGTCTTTTTGTAACACCCATGTGTCAAAGGACAAAAAATTAAAAGAGACAAAACTCCCTTTGATAGTTGCCGTTACTTACTACTTTTGTTTATACATCATTGGTTTGTTATGAATTTATTGTCACAATTTTTTTTTCTTCATAAATTTGGTCTATGGTAGTCTTAATGTCTCTCCAGCACTTCTAGCGTTCCTCAATCGTTTCTCAGTTCATACAGTGAATCACTCTCAAGGTAAATTTCCAAACTATTCATGACATTTTCTTCACATGAAGGATGGCACGATATGGCACCCTAACTATAGAATTTTGCCAATGTAGAGTCATGGGTAGGCCTACACTGAGGCAAGGTTTATAAAACTAAGGAAATTTGAGAGAGAATTTAGGAGAGTATGTATATGGAGAAAGAGCTAGAAATGTTCTCTAGGCCCGTTCATCTTCTCTATCTTTCTTATTGATATTGGTGCCTATTTATACGTAGAATATAGACATCTAATATTATATAAATGTTCCCATTGATAGCATAATGGGGAGAGTCATCCGGAAGGTATAGTTGGGTATGATCTCACATACATCAGGGATACTAAAGTATTGTGAGCATCCATTACATATATTTTGTAACATGTTATAAAACTAAGGAAATTTGAGAGAGAATTTAGGAGAGTATGTATATGGAGAAAGAGCTAGAAATGTTCTCTAGGCCCGTTCATCTTCTCTCTCTTTCTTATTGATATTGGTGCCTATTTATAGGCTATATACATCTATTACATAAATGTTCCCATTGATAGCATAATGGGGTGAGTCATCTGGAAGATATAGTTGGGTATGATCTCACATACATCAGGTATACTAAAGTATTGTGGGCATCCATTACATATATTTTATAACACTCTCCTTTGGATGTCCACGGTACATGAAATATGCCTCATTAAAAACCTTGCCAGTAACACTCTCCCTTGACACAAGCTTTGATACACATTTATTGAATAAATCTGCTCTTTCAATTTGATGGATGCTCCCCCTGAAGAATTACTTTCCTTTGATAACTTCATATTTTGATGACCCATCACAAATGAAATTGATAGGACATTCTTTTCTCGTAGAGTAGGCTTTTGGTGATACTTGCACCACATTTGCTCTTGTAGCTTCAATTTATGGATGCGTAGTTAGATGAATGTCTCCCCTGAAATCTTCATGACTATTTCTTTGGAGAAGAAATCTTTTAGGAGTGAGTGGAGGATATGACTATCATGAATTCCTGTAAGTGATATGAAATCAATATATCTTTATAAATAATTATACTTCAAGTGAATAATCTCTATGCAAATTAGATAAATTTCCAGAATCCGCGTATTTAATAAATCATGGGTTATTTGTAAGTTTTACTTGTATAGAATATGCCCGTATATGTTAATATGCGGAGATAGCATTAAATATGCGTCACATCACCCTCACCGTAATGGTGATTGACCTAATCTTTAACTGGAAATATCGTGTCCAGTTATACTACCGGAAAATCATAATGGAGAATCCACATAAAAATGCTTCAATACTTTCTTAGTATAAGCTGATTGGTAGCCAAGAATCTTGTTGGCATAATGCTCAATCTTTAGGTCAAGACTTTATTTCTTGAACTCTTTTAGGAGTTTTTAACCAAATATTAACTATTCAGGAGTTCTAATCAATTATCAACTATTCAGGAGTTGTAATGTGTTGCAACATTTCATAATGAATGTACTCATTGAGGCAATATATACTATTTTCATATTAATATTGAGTACAAAATTTGTGCTTCATGCACTTGTCCTATAGGGACTTGCTTCTTGCAATTTAAATCCTTCAAGGATTTTTTTATAGGGATTACACTTCATGACACACTATATAGCTTTGTACCCAGCTATTTTGTCCCCTTTCTACATCGCTTATGGCGATATGCTCCGTGCACTTAATAACCCTTAAAGATAATGTGTTGGTCTCAGTAAATGTGCAATAATCATATTTCAACATAGTTGCATCTACAAACATGGAGAATCTCATAATTCCAAGTTTCTTCCAAAAACTCTATGTCATATAGAAGTGAGTGTATTCCAATTTATTTCAAACACCCATGTATAACTTTATGGGTTAACATCTTTTGGGGTTCGTATATGTTCATTCACGTTCATTTGGCTCTTTCCGTTTTGGCCAATGATTTTGTCGATATTTAATAATTGAACGTGGTTCCATTCAACGTGGCCCATTGATGATATAAGTAGCTATTTTGAAACCAAAAATATCATTCATCAATTTGTGATCTCACCATTCTTATGTGCATGCGCATGCATCAATTAGGGACTTTCATGGTCTCCTTCTAGACATACATCTTTTATAAGATGAATTATGTGAGAATATGGATCATAACCTTCTCCGAAGTGTTTAATTTAAAATAGGGCGTCAATAATCTCCATTCCAAGAGTTGGAACATTTATAACCCATATATCTGTCATGCTTTAGGCATGCCACATACTAATTTTAACATGTCAATAGATCGTCTTTCTGGGACATAAATTCATACAATTTGCGACGCACTCAGCGTGTACCATATTGACATGTTAATGGATTGTCCTTTTTGGAACCTTAATCCATTCTATTTGCTACGCATTAGGCATTTATTTAATTCACACTGTCATATCTTTGAGTTACTTTTTTGGAGCCTTTAATATATGCAGTGTTTTGCAATTTTCAGAATTTGCATTAATCTTTCGTACCTGTTACATTGTTCATACATATTAGATAGTACAATCATATGTTGATGAGACAATATATTCCATAATAATTCACGTCGTTTTGCACCCCAATTCTCCTCCTAACGACTGGAAAATGGTCTCATCTAAATGAATCCAAAAGTTCATTTAATAGAACAGACACTTCAGGTTCCCTTAATAGAATCACAAAGATCCAGTATATAGAGAATCTGAAATCTCTGGTTCACAACAAGTAGTGATAGGGAAAATGCTTATAATATAAAAGCAAACTCACAACGATCTACAAAAAGTTTGAGCCTTACAACCTTTCTCTGATCATTAGGATGTAGAGAGGTTAAATGAAGAACATGAAATATCCTGGAGAGATACTTGTTGTGATGGAAACGTACCATGCTCAATGTTTTGAGGATATATCAATCATATTTTGATCTATGAAGCATATGGATCTCTTTTCTATCATATGTGAGAGGGGCGTATATGTTCGGATGAACAATGTCCTCTTTTTTACCATAAATGGATCCAGAAGCTTAGTGAACGAGGCTAATCCATGATCTAACTACTTTAATAGAGTAGTAGATCAAAGATAATCTTGCTTCTGAAGGTCTTGATCAAAGATAATATTGTTTCCATGGAAATCTCAGGATTTCTAAGCAAGTACCGTTGATATCTCATCCTTTGTTTAGAAAGCAACAACAAGGGGTATTTTGAAACTGTCTAATAGTAGGGAATATATATAGCAGAAATAAGAATATATAATATAGGTAGCTTAAATGTAAACCATACGTTAGTCTCTAATCAATCATATTACTTTTGATAAAATTTTCAATAAGACAATCTGGAAATTCCGCAAAGAGTAAAACGATAAGAATTGAATCTTTTTATACAAAAAAATATCTCAAAGGTCGAATTAGATCCATGAACGTGGTCGACAAGAGTGAGTAGAGAGAATAGATTATGTGGAACAAGAATTCGAATAATAAGGATGGTTGTTAGGTGCTTACCTCTTAATATATATGATGCTTACAATGCACGGTTCATTCATATTAGTAGAATACGTTCCTTACTTTCTGCCATTACTTTAAAAAAGTTCGGTTTCACACATTTTCTTTCAAAAATGTCTTCCTATTCCCAAAATAATTTTGATTTGAATCCTGCTCCAGAGGAGCAAATATTGTTAGCACTGAGATCAGATAGTGGTGTTGTTAATGACTCTCTAGTTGCTAGCATGCAGGTATGTGCATCTGTTACCAATTTGGGACAACGGCATGGCCAGATCACAAGAAGTTGAAGCACTTAGATCTCAAGTCATAATACTGCCGAGAAGGCTTAATGATGCTGATAAAAAACTCAGAAGACTGGAGAAAAGTAATAAAAAGTTGGAGGAACTTGTTTCTGCGTTGCAAGTTCATGAGGAGAATACATATGAGGAACACAAAGAATCTCCTACGGAATGCCCAAATTCTAAGGCATTAAATATTTTAGCAACACTAATTATGGAATTTTTCTCATTTGTAATATAGAACTGTAAATTCCAATTTTCATAGTATCCACTTAAACTTTAAAATCATATGAACTTCAAGTCCATCTTTGAAATAATATGGATCACCAAGAAACTTCAGGTTCTTGATATTCATGAAAATTTAGTTTCATATATTTGAAGCTTCAAGTTCAAACATGTGGATTTAATAATGAAATAATAATTGTGCTTTGAAAACCAAGTTCACACTTATGTGAATGCACTCAAAACTTTCTAGTTTGAGGATTTAAGAAATATTGAGATCCATGAGCTTCGGACCAGGTCATATTTCATACCAAATATGGGGAGTTTTATTCATTTGTGGGATCGATTGTGGCAAAACGTTCTTTGCTAAATCCATCAATTTCTTATACCAAAGAAACATGTGGTATGCGATTTCTTGCAATGATACCTCAAAGCTTATGCATTTATTGTTAGAACTTTTAAGTTATTTAACATTGTTTAGATTCTGAGCTTCAGGCCAAAATCATATATGGATATTCTTGAAACTTCATGTTCACATTTCAGGACTTCAAACTGTTTCATAATTATTCATGTTTTGAGGAACTTCTGGCATCTCATTTAATTGCTCATTCATGAGTTTAAGGAATTACATGTTCCTTTTTGTATATAGTGACGGTTTATCAACTTGTTGTGATCTGGCAAGCAACGTCGTTGTCAACTGGTCACTGATGTAGCAACGGTTTATCAACTGGTAACTGATGTAGCATACTGCATGCTAGCAACCATAGAGTTATTGACAACACCACTATCTTATCTAAGTGCTAACAATATTTGCTCATGGGGAGCAGCATTCAAATCAAAATTATTTTGGGGATAGGAAGACATTTTTGAAAGAAAATGTGCGAAAACGAACCTTTTTAAAGTAATGGCAGGAAGTAAGGAACGTATTCTCCCAGATATGAATGAACCGTGCATTGTAAGCATCATATATATTATGAGGTAAGCACCTGACAACCATCCTTATTATTCAAATTCTTGTTCCACAAAATCTATTCTCTCTACTCACTCTTGTCGACCACATTCATGGATTTGATCCGACCTTTGAGATATTTTTATGTATAAAAAGATTCAATTCTTATCGTTTTACTCTTTGCAGAATTTCCGGATTGTCTTATTGAGAATTTTATCAAAAGTAATCTGATTGATTAGACACTAACGTATGGTTTACATTTAAGCTACCTATTTTATATATTCTTATTTTCTGCTATATGTATTCCCTACTATTAGAGAGTTTCAAAATACCCCTTGTTGTTGCTTTATAAACAAAGGATGAGATATCAACAGGTACTTGACATGCTTAGAAATCCTGAGATTTCCATGGAAGCAAGATTATCTTTGATCAAGACCTTCAGAAGCAAGATTATCTTTGATCATGATCCACTACTCTATTAAAGTAGTTGTTTGATCATGGATCAGCCTCGTTCACTAAGCTTCTGGGTCCATTTATGATAAGAAAGAGAGGACATTGTTCATCCGAACATATACGCCTCTCTCACATATGATAGAAGAGAACGATCCATATGCTTCATGTATCAGAATATGATTGATATATCCTCAGAACATGGAGAATGGTACGTTTCCATCACAACAAGTATCTCTAGGTATATTTCATGTTCTTCATGTAACCTCTCTACATCCTAATGATCAGGAGAAAGGTTGTAAGCCTCACACTTTTTATAGATCGTTGTGAGGTTGCTTTTATATTATAAGCATTTTCCCAATCACTTGTTGAGAACAGAGATTCTCTGATATACTGTTTCTTTGTGATTCTATTAAGGGAACCTGAAGTGTCTGTTCTATTAAATGAACTTTTGGATTCATTTAGATGAGACCATTTTCCCGTCATTAGTGGGAGAATTGGGGTGCATAACGACGTGAATTATTATGGAATATATTGTCTCATCAACACATGATTGTACTATCTGATATGCATGAACAATGTAACAGGTATGAAAGATTAATGTAAATTGTGAAAATTGCAAAACACTACATATATTAAAGGCTCCAAAAGAGTAACTCATGGGTATGACAGTGTGAATTAAATGCACGCCTAATGCGTAGCAAATAGAATGGATTGAGGTTCCAAAAAGGACAATCCATTATGGTGCACGCTGATTGCGTAGCAAATTGTCTGAATTTATGTCCCAAAAAGGACAATCCATTATGGTGCACGCGGATTCTGGAAATTTCTCTAATTTGTGTAGAGATTATTCACTTGAAGTATAATTATTTATAAAGATATATTGATTTCACATTCAAAATATGATATATTGATTTATAAAAATATGGACGAAGGGAAAAAGAGTACACATTCAAATGGCTCTGTCTTATGCAAGAGGGGATCCTGATAAGTGATAAGCTCATAATTTCATACATATACATGCCTCTGTTTTGTGTACGGAAAATGAATTGGATTATTCAATCACCAATCCTCGTGGGATCAACCTCGCACTTACATATGCTATACTACCAAACGGCTCGTGCACTTGCGAGTATTACAAATTGAGGATGCAGCTGAATCCATTTTGATATTATAAAATTTGAATTGGTTGATGCACTTGTATTAGAAAATCAGAATTGGTTGATGCACTTCACCAATAAATCCCACCAGCAGCCTTAGCTCATCTTCATGTCACCATGACCAAGCTTCCAACCATAAACAATAGCTCATGCCTAGCTCACCATGACCAAGCTTCCAACCAGCTCATCCTGAGGTCAGGCATGACCAGCAACTTCAATGGCTTACAAATTGGGCTTCTCTTAAGCAAATGACGACTTTAAGATGTCCATTGTGAAGTTCAGAATGTGTCTGATTCCAACCATACAAGTATTGGCCCAATCCAAGCTCGGTAATTTCATACATATACATGCCTTATTTACTTACTTCTTTTGCTTAGTTTCCTAGATTTCTAAGTTATTTGCCTCCATTTGTGTGTTTTGTAGGCAAATAGAGCAAGAGACCATAATTCATGCAATTCAAGCATGTTAAGGCCTAATTTGGATGAATGGATGAAGAGCTTAAAGACAAACTCATTTTGGCTACAACCCCCTGCCAGTCCAGTTTCGTAGGTCATATTGCAAGCTTTGTTTCAGCAACCTACATAGCTCGGATGAGGCAACATTCTTCATGAAAGTTGTTCCAATGGGTGTATACTACAACATATCCAAAATTCAGCCTCATTGGATAAATATGGAGTCTGTTACCTAGCAAACACAGAACCATGCTCAGGATGGATTTTTGTCAGCGAACAAAACGAGTTATCAATTTGTTTTGGCATTAACTTCTTCATCCGAGCTTGGATTGAGCCAATACTTGTGTGGTTGGATCAGACACATTCTGAACTTCACAATGGACATTTTAAAGTCATCATTTGATTCAGCCTAGTCCAATTCGTAAGCCCTTGAAGTTGCTGGTCATCCTGGCATGAGGATGAGCTGGTTGGAAGCTTGGTCATGGTGAGCTAGGCATGAGCTATTGTTTCTGGTTGGAAGCTTGGTCATGGTGACATGAAGATGAGCTAGGGCTGCTGGTGGGATTTATTGGTGAAGTGCATCAACCAATTCAAATTTTATAATACAAGTGTTGTATGCATTAGCCATATTGAATTCAGATTTTCACTTCCCCTAGACTTATAAATAGGGAAGTTCTCTAAGCTTGTAAACACACCCCAAAGGGGGCAGCTCTCAAACACTTCTCTAGAGCTCCCTTCCCTTCTCCCCCTCAAATTCTCTTAGTTTCATTTTCTAGTTTTCAATTGTTGTAATGAAATATTTGTGCTGAAATTCTCCTTAAGTTTTTCTTAATTCCACTTTACTTTTCATTTTGTAAATTCTTTTTTTAGTTTTAAGTTTGATTAGTTTCCAAGTTTCAATTATGGTTCATGTTCTTATTCATTATGCTTATAAGTTAACATGCTTGTTTAAATGATTGATCACTATTAGAACTTGTTTGTTAACTATCTTGGTTTGAATTAAGAGTAGACATCATGCTTTAATTCGAATTGAACTATGAATAGGAAGAGTATGTATGGACATTCGACAACAGGGATTAGATACATGTTTGGTGGTTTAAATTGTTCTTCTATGCTTAATGGGTTCCTAATGCTTAATTTTAGGTTAGACAACAAATGATCAAATTAGGGAATTAGGAACACAAGGTTAGGACCAAACACCATGGCCAAATCATACATTAGCTAGAATCAATCCGTTAATCTAATTGAATTTGGGAACTTATCTGCTTGAGTTAGTTATTTCTCTCTTCCTTGTTTTATTTATTTCCTTTCTTTTTCATTTCTGTTTTGTGTAGGGAAAATGAATTGGATTATTCAATCACCAATCCTCCTGGGATCGACCTCGCACTTACATATGCTATACTACCAAACGGCTCGTGCACTTGCGAGTATTACAAATTGAGGATGCAGCTGAATCCATTTTGGTATTATAAAATCTGAATTGGTTGATGCACTTGTATTAGAAAATCAGAATTGGTTGATGCACTTCACCAATAAATCCCACCAGCAGCCCTAGCTCATCTTCATGTCACCATGACCAAGCTTCCAACCATAAACAATAGCTCATGCCTAGCTCACCATGACCAAGCTTCCAACCAGCTCATCCTGAGGTCAGGCATGACCAGCAACTTCAAGGGCTTACAAATTGAGCTTCTCTTAAGTAAATGACGACTTTAAGATGTTCATTGTGAAGTTCAGAATGTGTCTGATCCAACCACACAAGTATTGGCTCAATCTAAGCTCGGTAATTTCATACATATACATGCCTTATTTATTTCCTTTCTTTTTCATTTCTGTTTTGTGTAGGGAAAATGAATTGGATTATTCAATCACCAATCCTCGTGGAATCGACCTCGCACTTACATATGCTATACTACCAAACGGCTAATGCACTTGTGAGTATCACAAGTTGAGGATGCAACTGAATCCATTTTGGTGCAGCTGTATCTACACAACAATAAGCGTGCAACACTGCCTCATTAAAACCTTGCCAGGAAAAACCCAGTGGGATAAAAACCTGGACGAAGGAAAAAAGAGTACAATGTATAGAAACTTTGTTGATGGCACACTCCCTGTTCCTGATGAATATATCCCTCTGATAAGTATGCATCCATTTTACCTGATTGTAAAGTCGGCGTAATCCAATCCCATGCACCAGTTTTTGAAATGTATGTTTCGGCAGAGATTTGGTGAAAAGGTCTGCCAGATTATCATTTGAACATATCTATTTAAGCCAATTTTCCTCATCATAACCTCCAAAAACACCCATTCCACACGATCATAGGCCTTAGACATGTCCAGTTTCAAAGCAATATGCCGGTTTTCCGCACCTTTGATATGCTTCAAGGAATGAAGAATTTCATGGACAATTAAAATATTGTCAATAATAATCATGTCTTCAACAAAGGCAGACTGATTCAGACTAATTATCTCTGGCAGCACATGTTTCAGTCTATTTGCCGAGGATCTTAGAAATGAGTTTGTACAGGATATTGCATAAGGATATGGGTCGCCGTTGAGTCATCTTCCGCGGGTTGGGAACTTTGGGTATGAGCACAATATGCGTTTGATTGATTTTCCTTGTCATCCTTCTCATACGGAAAGTTTCTCAGTTGGAGTCAAAAGGCATAACACGTGGGCCCCTGACTGGTGAAAATATCTTAGTTATTGGCAATAAGGCTGAGAATCTGAGGGTTGAGATTTTGGATACCCAACATGAATCCAAACCGGACATGCGTCAACAATTTCTAACATTGGCATCAGAAGTGGTTCATCCGTGGAAAGCTACTCATCCCAAGGCGTGGAAGCATTTTCTCGATATGATAGAAAAATGCATACCTCTCTAAGCAAGCTCCTGATAACTTATTTTATGCATCAGAAGGCCAATTCACACACCCACAGATGAATAAATACAACCTAAAAAGAAATGCAGACCCAAATGGAGTTCTGTTTAGTTATGAGGATTGAGTATGGGTTCACCTAACATTATACTTGGAAAGCCAATATTCATGTGTGGGCTTTTCTCATCTCTTACTCTCTTTCATTAAGTGCAGGTTCTATTTTAAGCAACTAGAGTGGCATCCCCTACTATTATCGTATGAAGAAGAAGCCAAGCTTACAACCCATGCCTATATACATCTTGAGATTGAGTGTAAAGGTTGGAAAAAGGATTACGAAAAGGTTATACCGAGAAGAAACGTTGACATTGGTAAAACTGTTGAAAAGGCCTTTGGTTTCTCTCACGTTTACAAATTTGGAGTCAAATTTGGAGTCGTATACCATCCAAATCCGCTAGGGGCACTCGTATTTTACAAATATGCACACGGACATGTTAATGACCATATCGAAAAGCACCAAAAGATGAACGGAGTGGTATACACATGACCTAAAAGTGCTTTTTAATTTATGTTAAACTACTCTAACGTTTATTATTATTCAATTATTGCAGGGACCAAAGCGAATAAAAGATGCGCTTTTGGTATGAACATGACCTAATTTTCCTTTTTAGATTTTTTTAATAAAAGATGTTTTAGACTATTTTCTAAAACATGTTTGTATTCAATTTTTGCAGACACCAGAAAAAAAGAGAAGGAGCTCGCTCACTTCTTCCCAAAAGTGCCCCTAGAGTTATTCAATTACATGCTTATAAAGGGCATTGACATAGAGAAAGCAATATGAGAGGGAGCTTCAAATTGGTAAACATATTATTTTGTATTCTCTGAATTCATACTCTAGATCCAATGCTCACAAACACATACAATAGAGCTTCAACATTTGGACCTGGAGACTGTGTTAAGAAATCTATCGAGCTTAAGACTTTGTTTAGTTGAGCGGTATATGAGCACAAAATTAATACAAGTTTTATCCTTAAATTTATATTTGTTAGTGTTTTTTGTTTTATTTAAATCTATTAGAGTATTTGTGTTCTTTGTTTTTGTATTTAATGAGTGATTTTTTGTAGATAATAAGTGTCTGCCACCAATAACAATTGAGGAGGAATAAACAATGTGTTGCAAGAAGGTAGAAGATAAGAAGAAAATGTGTGCAGCCAAATTCAAGGAAATTTGCTCAAGAGAAAGGAAAAGCATGGAGAGCAACCTATGTGAGGGATGGCAAAAATCCCCGTCAAGTCGAGTCCTCGTCGGGTCCCCGACCCTAACGGGGGAGTATTTGGGGCCAAATCGGGTACAAGTACGGGGGGGATACCCGAAACCATAAAATCCCTTCCAGGTCCAGGCCGGGATGGTAACGGTGTCCCCTCTTCTCGAACCCGGCCCGAAAATATATATTTATTTATTTATTTATTTATATTTATATTTAAATTAATAAATATATAATATGTTATAATACATTTGATTTGTGCACTTGCGAGTTTATAAATTTTAGAAACACCTCTTTTGGTGACAACAATTGGTTTACTGTAATTTGCGTACTGCTCTTTCATTTTCTAGTAATTTCTATCATTTTCAGTTTTGGGTGTTGAAATTCATATAGCTTTGCTCTATTAAATTTTTTTTTTTCTGAGTGAAGTGGTATTACATCTCATTTATTGGTATATTCTATACTCACAAACCAGCTATATAGAACATTTTAACACGAAATAGGTTGACTGGGAACTTACCTAGCCAATAGCCATTGTGGTGGTTGATTTACGCTTCAAGTTGGTGTAGTTTGTGAAAGTCACTAATGGTATGGTATTGGTGCTATGTGCTGCATGTTTCTCTTTGCAGTTTTAAATTCCCCAAAATACACTCTACTTCCTGCAAAGTTCTCACAAGACAAGAAGCAAATAATTAGCTCATAACTGATATATCAAAAGTTAAATTAAGAATATACCAACAGCTAAGTAATAGGTAAAAAGACTTATTGATCAAAGTTGCTAATAATATAAATCTAGTAAAATTTAGGAAAGATTTTGGAGAGAATGTTAACAATCAGATTAGCACTTCGTAGGAACTGATGTCCTTCACTTCATTAATGCCTTGTATTTATAGGCAATGAAAAACACACTTAACAAATATAATATATTTGGTGGATTACATTATAGTGAGCACAATCGTAGTGAAAGGATTCAATACAGAGATGGTGGGCATTCAACTTATTTATAATAACATTATAGTGGTAGGAAGTAATAAAGAAGGATGTATGGTGGGCATCCATCATAGTCCAATTTATTTATAACACCCCCCCTTGGATATCCACACACTGTACTCTTTTTCCTTCGTCCAGGTTTTTATCCCACTGGATTTTTCCTGGCAAGATTTTAATGAGGCAGTGTCACACGCTCGTCTGTGTTATATGGAACATAACACAAAATTGTATGATACACATGAATATGTACTCTTTTTCCCTTTGACCAGCTTTTGTCCCATCGGGTTTTACCTGGCAAGGTTTTTAACGAGACATATTTCATGCATGGTGGGCATCCAAGGGGGAGTGTTATATAAATAAGTTGGACTATAATAGATGCCCACCATACATCCTTCTTTATTACTTCCTATCACTATGATGTTATTATAAATAAGTTGAATGTCCACCATCTCTGTATTGAATCCTTCCACTACGATTGTGCTCACTATAATGTAATCCACCAAATATATTATATTTGTAAAGTGTGTTTTTCATTGCCTATAAATACAAGGCATTAATGAAGTGAAAGACATCAGTTCCTACGAAGTGCTAATCTGATTGTTAGCATTCTCTCCAAAATCTTTCCTAAATTTTACTAGATTTATATTAGCTAAATGATTATCTATTGTTTTGACACAATTCTTTTTGGAAAAAATGCATTGTATGATAATTTTGAGTGATTTAAGTTGAGCATAGTGCTCACTCACAAACACTGTAACTTAAAAAATGAATAATATGCAAGTAATAAAAGTGGTTTATATATTATTAAGTAGGTTAAGATTAACAAATGTAAAGATACATAACAATAATAAATAAGAGGGATTTATGTAAATATATAACAAAATTATATGTATATGTTCAGTAATAAAAGGGCTTTATATATAGTAAAAATATTAGGAATATGTGTAAGTTTATTAAATCTGCATCTCACGGCGGAGGGAGGTTATGGCGAGGTGGGTGAGTTTGTGGTGTTGGTGGGGCTGGGTGGGTGTTTGATTCTGAACGGGTAAGGGAGTTTCAATTCTGTGTGTGAAAAATGAAAAGGGTAAATCGCGTCATATTCGAAAACAAATGAGGACAATACGGGTATATCGAAATATTCATTAAAACCTCCGCATGCTTCCATTCCCGGCAGCTTTTAAAAGCACCCCTCCAGCTGCTTCCGAAATCTGCCGCCAATGGCCCCCAATTTTGAAAAAACGCAGCTTTTTTACCATACAGCTTTGGGTTCAAAATTTTTAAAATAAGCTGCTTCTTTTTAAGGCACCGCAACCCCAAATTGAGCCTTCTCTTTAAATCAATATACCATATAAATAAAATACAGATACCAAAATTGACAAGGAAATTGCCACACACCAGGTGGAGGAGATATCAAGATTGTGGTCTTTAAGCTGCGTTCGAAACCCACTGGTGCCATGTCCAAGAAAATTCTACCTTAATACAAATAATTTTGGATACGTTGCCCTCTGACGCTTCCTGCCCTGCACAGATCGAAAGAAATCAGAAAGAAAATTGGAAAAACAAAACAACAGAGAGCAGCTGCCATGATCATCCCTGCAGCAGGAGAAGCAGACAACAACCAACAAGGGCCAAAACAAAACAACAAACTTCCACACCAACACAACAAACAACAACCCCAAATCCACTGGAACAAAGCCTTAAAATTGGAAAAACGTAAAACCAAGAAAACCCCAATAACGAACTCTTCTCACCCATCGAACCCAAACTCGCATCTAAGGGATCAGCAGTCATTCATCAGACCCAAACCGAAGGCCAAAACCAGCCCATAGCCAGCAGAACCAACAAGAACCAATTCATGGAAGGTGGTGGTGCGAGCACCCGAGTTGAAACTCTACCAATCTTCCAATTAAGACGCGAACACGCGTGTAGAGGATGAATAGCTGCAAGCTTGGATGGAAAAAAACTAAAGAAAGTAAAAGAGCACTCTCTTGTCGAATATGATTGTTTCAGTCGTGGGGTTGAGCTATGATTGTTTATTCTAAGCAAGTTTTACTTAAAATCCCTGATATATTTTTCATTTTGCACATAGCTCCTTGAAGTTTTGAAAATATTCCACAGAACTCCTCTTATCTGACCGTTAATTAAATGCTGACATCAGCTCATCGTGAATTTAACACCACGGTGTCTTATTGTAAATTTGATAATAAAGTTTATCAAGATCTAGGAAGGGTGTTCAAAATGTCAGGTAGCAATGTTTTTGGTCAAAAAGAGACAACTTTGAAGCTTTCAAAGGCTGTTTGAGTAAAGTAAGTGTAGTGCTAAGGCCTTTACCCAATAAGAAATAAGAAAGTCGGTTGAGACCTGAGAGTAGAGTTGCTGCCAGCGATGAATCCAATTCTTCTACATATAATATATATTTTTGTTTTTTCGTGAAGAATGCTTTGCATTAACAAACAAACAGGCCAAGGCCAAGCAATGACATATAAGAGCAACTCTACTCATTTGTCGCTTGCTATGGCAAAGGGGAGTTAGGGCAGCCACTATTCACATGAATAGTTATTGCTCTTACAAATAGTATTGTGTGTTTTCTTCCGTTGCCATGGCAAAGGGCAATTACTATTCATTTTTTTTCACAAATTTGTTTATCTAAACAATTAATTTGGATAATATTTTTTGATAAGATTTTTGGGTTCGTATGTGTCAATATTTATTATAAAATTCATATCTCAATCGGATAAAATTTTGGCATTTATAGAAAAGAAAAAAAATCAGTAATTTTTTTTATAAAAAATTCAATTTTTTTTTTCATTTTTTTATTGCACAAAAATTGGCTGCCGTTGGATTGGAGAAAAAAAAATCTGATCAAAGAGCCCAAAGCGCGACACGTGGACTTTAGTGGCACTATAGCGCGTAGCACTGTAGCGATTGTAGCGGGGTACAAAATGGTCCTTCACAAATGAGTAAGACTTCCATTCAAGAATTCTTAGAATTCTTGAGTTGATCGCGTTCAGTGAACTCCATCTGTATATAGCACCTACACACGTGTCTTAGTGTCTCTACACGAATGACTTGAAGACTGGCCATCCTCCCGATTGAGCAAACATAGTGTGTACCAGTCTTTGTGGTTCATCATTGTCCTATTGTCGATCCTATGACATGGAACCTTTTAGGATACGATATTCCTATGATGGAAAGGTCTTGTGAATCTAACTTCTTTAGACAGCTTTCCATTTATACCCTTATACATGAACTTGTTACTTTTGTGTACATTATGTATCTTAAAGTAACATTCAAGCCCTTTTGATTGTATTAATTATATTATATCCTTATAATTTTTTCACTTTTATATTTGCTTCTAAGGCATATATCTAACAGCCCGCTGTATAATGGGCGTGGGAAGAAGCTTAATGAGGTAGACAACGGTTAAGGCAACCTCAACCCATAATTCGACCATACCCACCATAGGGGATTGAAGAATTTAAGGAATTGTTTTGAAGTTCAAGGTACTGGAGCTCCATGAGTTGGAATATAGAGGATGAAATTTTTCCTTGAAGTGGATTTTGAAGCAAGTCAATACGCTGAAGACCATATATTCCCACATTTATATATAAATTTTGGCCAAATCCAGATTCTGTCGTTGATGGAGGCCGTGTTTTTAGGAGTGGACTAAGGGTTTGGGTTGATGGGTTGTGTTGGGAAATAGGGGGCCGGTTTAGAATAAGGGGCTAGGGAATGGTGAGGTTGTGGCGAGGTGGGTGACTGTGTAGGTGATGAGGCTGGGCTTGGGAGAAGAGAGGGGAACGAGAGAGAGAGGTGGGGGTGTCTTGAGAAGTTGTGTGGTGGGAGGGTGGTAAGGGTTGGTTGCTGGATGAGTGATGTTGGTTGGGGTTTGAATGGTGGTGGTGAGGGTGGCTTTGGGTTGGGTGCTGGTTGTGATGTGGTCTGATGGTGTGAAGTTGGGGGAGGGGAAGGGATGGCAAGAGAGAGATGGAGGAGAGGAAGAGATTTTTTTAATATTAATTTTTTTCCATTTTTATATCAACAAGTAATTACATTATTTAATTTTTTAATTTTAATTTTAATTTTTTATTAATATTTTAGTCTACTTAAGCAAAAAAAGTGAGGCCTGCACATGACACATCATCACTTATGGTAAAAAGACTAAAATAGTCATGCCACGTCAACAAAATTGACGGAGTTATAAATGAAGATAACGGAAGGGGGCAAAGTGAAACACAAAACCTTGGTCAAGGGGGTTAAGTGAGCCACTTTAACTTTCGGGGGGTAAATTGAGATTTGACCAAGTTTCAAGGGGTACTACAGGTAAATAAGCCTATTTTCTACACTCGCAGTATTTGTCAGGTTGCTATATAATTAACTTAAATCAGTTAAACTCATCATGCAATGCATTTCCTTGCAATTTTTTTATGATGAAGTAATAGATAATTGACTAAATAAACAACCTCAAAGTTTCAAGAAAAATTTCCAAGTTTTTCTTACAATTTCCATGGTTTTTATTCATTTTTTATTGAATATTCGATAATTTATCGATATTTCCATGAAATTTCCGTGTTTTGTACTATCAATATTTCCATAACCATAAATATTTTAGACCTTGGGGCAAACTCATCCTAAAGGAAAAACAGTTATCTTTTTGGTCTCAGGAAAAACAATAATTTGTTTATGATGTTTAAGATTTCCCTCCCTCCCAAAAATTGAAGACAAGAAACATCATCGTCTTGTCTTTTTCTACGACTAGCTTGCAAACCAAATTTTTTACACAAACATTGTTCCTCTACTGGAATTCCACCAAAGTTGGCGGGACAGATATGTTAGGTACCAAAAGCCAGAAAGAGCAAACTAAACGAGACAATTCTTCATTCATATCCAAAATGGCCAAAAGCATGAGACTAAAGAATACAATCAAAGTGAGATAGAACATCTAAGGAGAGCGTTACACGTGTCAATGGGCTGCTATCAATAGGGCCATACCAAGGGATCCGAAGGCCCAGTAGCAAGGGATCGTAACAAGATACCTCAACATCTTTCTGAACCAACTTTTCCAAGAATGGAGCACTTTTCGCATTTTTCAGACTCTCTGCTGCCAAGTAATAGATTGCCTTCTGGTTCTCAGGCATGTTCTCGACATAATCATCTAAGCTTATCAGTTCTTCCTCACTTTTTGAACAGTAGAACCGCAACTAGGGTGTGATGCCCTAGTGATTTCCAGAGTCCTCGATGCATCCCAACTTTAGAAACCTGCCAAAGTTCTCCAATAATTTCTTGTAATCCTGGGATCAAGTAATACCATTTTCCAAGGTAATAACAATTTTCAGCCTTTCAAGTGGAATCAAAGAAGAAAACACAAGCTTAATTGCTGCTACCACCCTCTTATTTTCACTCTCAAAGATCTCTTGAATCATGTCAAATGTTTTCTGTATGAGTCTCTTTCTCATAATCCTTACCTGAAAATAGCAGATAGATGGACACAAAGAAATAATACAATACGACCTGATACAAATATCTAAGCACATAACAAGAACAAAGAACAAAATATTAACTGCTACAGAGATGTCCAAAGCGTAATATGATTCCCTTCACAAAATGCATAAAGATAGTGGAGAACTAGGGCTTACAATTCGACTTTCTTGAATACCCTCTTGAGAAACATTAAGAGGAATATCATTCGAATCCACCAGACCCTTAACAAAGCTCAGGTATCAAGGAAACTGCAAAAGAATAATTCAATGTATTACAGCCACAAACCATATTTCCAAGCAAAAAAGCATCAACCCCAAAATGTATTTTCAACATTCCAGATGGTACATCACAATTGTAGCTGACGCAATTGACTATAACATCTAAACAACTCCATTGATGATGAATAAAAAACTCTTGTTTTGATTAGAACATGTAATAACTAAAAAGAATATTAAGGGATACTTCATTTTCCAATTTAAATACAGAATAAACAGTCAACATCAGCATTGTTATACAAATTATTTTCCACATAAAGTAAATCACAAAGGAAACTTAGGGTCTGTTTGGTATTCTACTTGAATCCAACCTCTTAAACTCAAAAACAGAATTTGAGTCCAAAGCAAAGAAAACCTATTTGGCAGCCCAATTTTTAAAAACTCAAACTCAAGAACAGCTAAAGAACACCCCAATTATCAAAAACAAAAAATATCTGTTTTTTCAGTTTTTTTCTATCAACCCACAAGTTCTCAAATTTTTAAGATTTGAAAATAGTTTTCAAGTTGCATACCAAACAAGTTTTTGAATCTTAAAAATAGATTTAAGAACTCCTTGTTTTTAAGAAAAATAAGAGTTTTTGAGTTCCCTATTTGAATAGGATACCAAACGCCCCTTAATGTGCAACAGTATATACAACAAAGAAGATCACCAATGACATGAAACCAAAACAACAAACTAAATGGAAGCTCAAATTCACATGGTTTCCAATATATCAAAACTTAGCAGTTCACCATCAAAATCATCTGAGATAAATATCCGTTTCACATACAAATGTATATTCTTTGTTCTTGCATTCACTACATCCTCATTGTTAAGAGACCCATTCCAGGAATATAAAGAACACCGCTGAACTCCACCTCACCCTGCGCAGATTTTAAGTTAAACTCCAAATCTGCTACATTTTCTACCTCAACCAAATTATTAAAACAACTGCCAACAAGAGAGGAGAGAGAGAGAGAGAGAGAGAGAGAGAGAGAGAGAGAGAGAGAGCTCAGTGGTGAAGTGAGTGTATGCAACTGGATCCAAGAACTCACTGAAAGTTTTCTTGTAAAATTCATGGTACTCATCTTTTTCAACTTCCTTTGGATGCATCTGCACAAGAACAAAAGCAAAATTAATTTTAAAAAAAGGCTAATAAAATATATAACAAGAAAATACAAGCACATTAGACAAACAGACCATGCAGAATCTAAAATACACGTAAGAACAACAGATACTCTTAAACTTATAACTGAAAGGTATAGAAGAAATATAGTGTCAAGGATTAGTTTGCAATACTTTTCTGATTTTGATAAAAGTTTCTACACAGAGAGTCATATTTTGATAACAATACTTTTTTTATTATCACCTACAATGTACACTTGACATGCACCTTCAACTAATAAAGAAGTAACAGCCCAACCATTAAGGAAAAGATGACTCACATGCAGATATCCAATTCTACTAATACCTTCAAAACTTGCCATATAGAGGGAAAGGGTTTGACAAAGCAGAAAATGAAGTCCTCCCCTCAACAGTCCTTGATTTTGCTTGCCATGCATAGATGGGGAAGGAAACAAACTGCAAGTAATTCTTCACAAAACCCTGGATCTGGGCCGGCTCTGAGAATTCATACTTGTCATCCGGTTGAAAGGAGAAATATAACTTTAAGATAGTTCTCCATAAGACATCAGAGGTCTGGAAATGGGATGAAACTTAATTTAAGAAGAAGAAAAAGAGGTCTGGAAAAGCATAAAATGTCCTCTGAAAAACAGTATTATGTTATTATGAAAGAACTAGGAAAGGAATCCTGAGTGCTGTTTTGACTTGGTCCTCTGGAAATATTTATTTTTTATGAGAGAATGAGACATGAATATAATGTTATACCTCATGAACTGAATTTTTCTACTGAGCCGGTGAACAAGTTTTCCCAATGGTCAGATGCCAAAAGATCTTCACTTCCCCCATGGATTACTCACGAAGAAAGCCAAGTTTGAACATCTCAGCTAGAAGCTCAGCTACTGAATTGAGATCACCAACACGACGAAAAGTATTCAGCATCACCTCACACAGTTCTTGATCAGGACAAATCCCATCGGATAGCATCATACAGAAAAAATATTTTGCATCAGTTATTAGACACCTTTTGCACAATCTATTAATAACAGCACTATAATCCCGAATGGAGATTTCAAATCCTTTCTCCACCATTTGATGGAAGAGCCCCACTGCCCTATGTACATCACCCTTTGCACAATGTGCTTTGATCAATGTGGTATAAGCAACTTTTGTCAAATTGATATTGCAGTCGCAAAGAGAAACCAGTAGCCTGTCAGCATCCATTAGGTCACCATATACACAAAGACCATTGATGAGAACATTATATGTGACAGGAGTAGGCTCAAGATTATGAACCAACATCTCATTGTGCAATTGAAAAGCTTTCAAGAAGTCTCGAGCTCTGCAGAAACATTTGATCAGAGTATTATACGTGATTTGGTCTGGGGTTAGGCCCTTAGCATACATGTCCTCAACTAAGTGAACAGCCTCCTGCAGCTTCCCTAGTTTGAAAAGTGCTTTAATTACTACCGTGTAAGATACATGAGTTGGCTGTACAGCATTTGCTTCCATCTCCTGAAGCAACTTAAGCATGCCATGGATGTTTCCTCGTTCAATGTTGGCATTCATAAGAGTAGTATAAGTAAATGGACTTGGGAGCAAGCCATGCAGCTTGATGGTATCCAACATCTTATGAGCCTCAACCAGTTTCCCAGTTTTGCAGAAACCATAAATAAGAGTATTGAAAGTGACAATACTAGGATTTATTCCCTTTTCAATTATTTGTTTATATAATCGTGTGGATTCTACAATGTTACCTAATTTTACATATCCATCCATCATAATATTATACAGCACAATATCCTCTGTCACATCCCTTGTTAGTAGATTATCAAAATATTTCCTTGCCTCGGATATATCCCCTTCTCACGCAGACCTAACAGAATAGAACGGTGTGCAAAGTAATTGGGAATGATTCTCTTCATGTACATTTCTCTATATAGTTCACTTGCCCTCTGAACATCTCCTTGCTTGCATAGGCCATGAATGAGGATAGAGTATGTTATAAGATCTGGTTCCAAGCCAACAGCTTCCATCTCATACAGCAATCTCAATGCTTCTTCTACTCGTCCGCTTTTACACAAACTGCTGAGAAGTACACTGTATACAATGACACTCAACTGAAAACCCCTTGAAAGCATCTCTTTCCGCAACTTAAGGGCTTCTTCAATATTGCCAGCATGGCAGTGCCCACATATCAAAATTGTATATGTCACATGATCCGGATTCAACCCTTTAATCAACATCTTCTGAATGATCTCGCGAGCTCCACTCATCAAACCAAGTAGATGAAACCCCTTACAAAGAATGTTGTAGGTAACTGTGTCAGGCTGTACCCCATGCGTCTCCATGTCTTTAGTGAACTCCAATGCTTCTTCCAATGAACCAGCTATACACAGCCCATGAATAAGAATATTATAACTGTATGAATCTGGAAGTAGTCCACACTTGAACATCATACAAAAAAACGACTTCGCAATATCCACAAAACCCAATTTACAAAACCTAGACATGATGGTATTGAATGAAACAACTGAAGGCCCACTCTCCCCCTTTCCACACCCATGAGGAACGAAACTGCATCTTGTAGGGCAGATTGCTCACACAGTCCATCTATAAGTATGGCAATAGTGTGGTCACTCTGATGAGTTCCACTATCTTTAATTTCATCATAAACACGCCACATGATATCTGTATGCCTTAAGTTATGCAACAGGCAGTTATAGGTTGGTGTTGAAACGTTCAAATTCAGATCTTTCATCCTAACAAGAACAGACAGAGCATCATGCATCATCTCAGATCTTGAATAAGCAAATGCCAACATATCCCACACCACACCACTCGAGTCCCAGTCCATGAATCTATGTAAGAGCAGCTCACAAAGTGAATGTGCCGAACCGGGCCCTATCACAAATCACAAGAAATCTATAAACAAAAAATTGATCAAAGATAAAGAACAAAAGCAACGAAACGATCAGGCTCCACCCATTACTCAGCCCGCCCCAATGTACCTATGAGCCTTGCCTAATCTCAGAAACCAGGCCCACAATCTATAATAAAAAGAAAGTACTTAAAAACCGTACCTTCCTCATCCACCATTTGCTTCACAACCAAACGCAGCTCTTTAAACAGCCTTCTCCCCGCTAATACATGAGCAACAATAAACTCTGAAACCCTGGAATGCTGAAACGCATACTCGTTCCTCAAAAGGTTGAAGAAACCGAAAGCCGACTCCGGGTTGTCAATGCTCAAGCTTTCAATAATCAAATCCACCTGAGGCTTATTCAAAGTCGGGATAATGGTTTTGAAACGATGATCACCTACACAATTTCCCAAACCAAACATTCTCAAGCCGGCAATGACTTCTGAGACGGCGTTTCTAGGGTTTGGGACGACGGTGGGCTCGTCATCAAGCTTTGCTACAGACACTGAGGGTTGAGTGAAGATAAGGGAAGAGAGGGGAGCGAGAATTCGAGATTTTTGTAATATATGTATGGGCTTCCATTTATGGATGTGATTGAGCATGGAAATGGGGACTAGGGTTTAAGCATAAAAGGGCAAGAGCCGTGTGGTTCTCACGAAAATTGGAAAGCTGAGAGAGAGAGAGAGAGAGAGAGAGAGAGAGAGAGAGACGGGAGAACAGAGAGTGCTTTGATTTTGGACCAAATTCGAAGCTTTAGTGATGCAAACTGTGGAGGGAGGCTAGGGCTTTAGGGATCCGTTTGGCTTCCCGGCAATTTTGAAGCTTCACCGTAGGGGTGGGCATTTCAAGTTTTCAACCAACGAATCGAGCCGAACCGAATCGAAAAAGATCGGAAAAGAGTCAAGTTAGGCTCAAAATCGAACTGTACCACTTCGGATCGGTTCTAATCGAATCGAATAGATTATGTTAAGTTTACTTATTTATTTATATTCAAAATTATTAATAAGTTTAATTAATATTTATTTATATTCAAAATTATTAATAATTCTAATTAATATTCAAATAATATTAGTAACTTCAAGTATTATTTATATTTTAACCCAATTAATACCCAAATATTTTAGTTCCAATTTATTATACCCAACTAAATAACTACTTTAACTTCTTCTTTTTTTGATAAACTATACTCATTCTTGTTGTGCTTCTGTCTGTTAAGGCCCAAAAAATCTCAAGAAAAGCCCATGCATATTTTAAAGCTCAATGCATTATCATGCTATAGAAACAGCCTAGTCGATACATGTCATGCCATGCCAGGCAAGGCTACAATTTGACACGTGGGGGTGGTACGAGTTTACCACTTTTCACATGCAAACTTGTAAGAATTACAAGGTTCCACAAGCCCAAGCCTACCAAGCCCATTGCACTGTCAAGCATTATCTAACGCAAAGCCCAAGCCACTGCAATACAACATAGGCCAAGCGTAAGCACTCAATAACACGCGATGCCAAGCAACTCCCTTTTAGTGTCAAATTACGCAACAAGCTTAAGTGGGCCCAAGCCACATACGTGCCTGGGGCTTGCCTGAGCGGGTTGTGGTGTGGATGGTTACAAGGATCCATGAGGCCCATTAAAAGTTCAAGAGAATCCAGGTTTTGGGCTGCTGGGAGCCCCAAAATCCAAGCCAATTTCCTTGAGCCCACTAAATGGGTAAGCAGAGAGAAAGAAAAGCCCAGGACCAGCACATTATGTGCGACCGGTCAGGCTGGGCGACGGTCGCTTTTGCACAGAGTTGAAAACCCAAAACAGCACGGCTGGAACGACCGGTCGCCGTCACTAGCGACCGGTCTCTGAAACTCGCCTGGAATAGACCGGTCGCTGGAACCTTGCGACCGGGTCGCTGATCACGATTTCCAGCTTCTTCCGAATATGCTTCAAAACGACCGGTCGCTTATCCCTTGCGACCGGTCGCTTCCTCACAAGGGCCAGCGGCAAAACACAAGGGCAAGCGGCAAAGTACAAGTGCCAGCGGTAAAACAAAGGCCTCCAGCAAAACAAAGGCATGCGGTAAAACAAAAATCCTGCGGCAAAACAAAAATCATGCAGCAAAAACAAAGGTCCTGCAGCAAAACCAACAACCCAAAATAACTCCTTACCCGGCAACTACATGAAATGAAGAGGTTATGTCATCTCAGCTGGGAGGCAAAACGACAAAAAGGAAACAAACACCTCGAAGCCGGAGAGCAGGGTCGGACCACCTCGAAGCCGGAGAGCAAGCCGGACCACCTTGATACCGGAGTGCACGCGTGTGGGAAGTAAACTCGCAAGGTGTATAAAAGGGTATGAGAAACAAAGGAAAGGGGAGGACGACCGGGATACACCCAAAAAACACTCGAGCTTTAGCCATTCCAAGCCCAGAAACAACAACCATTCTTGTTGCTGTACTCTTGCTGCGTGCTCACCCAAAACACTTCAAGCTTTAGCCATTCCTAGCCCAGAAACAATAACCATTTTGCTACCGTGTTAAGCTCATAATTTCATACATATACGTACCCTATTTACTTACTTCTTTTGCTTAGTTTCCTATAATTCTGAGTTATTTGTCCCGCTTTGTGTGTTTTGTAGGCCAATAGAGCAAGAGAGCATAATTCATGCAATTCAAGCATGTTAAGGCCTGATTTGGATGAATGGAAGAAGAGCTTAATAACAAACTCATTTTGGCTACAGCCCCATGCCAGTCCAGTTTCCGTAGGTCATATTGCAAGCTTTGTTTCAGCAACCTACATAGCTCGGATGAGGCAGCATTCTTCATAAACGTTGTTCCAATGGGTGTGTACTATAATATATCCAAAATTCAGCCCCATTGAATAAATCTGGAGTCCGTCACCTAGCAAACACAGAACCATGCTGAAGATGGATCTTATCAGCGCGGAAAATGAGTTAGCAATTTGTTTCGGCCTTAACTTCTTCCTCCGACCTTGGATTGGCCCAAATAACATATGGCTGGAAAGAATACATTCTGAACTTCAATTTAGAGTGCTTAAAGTCTTAATTTGATTAAGAGAAGCCCAAGTTGTAAGCCCTTGAAGTTGCTGGTCATGCTGACCTCAGCATGTGCTGGTTGGATTCTTGGTCATGGTGAGCTAGGCATGAGCTATCATTTCTGGTTGGAAGCTTGGTCATGGTGACATGAAGATGAGCTAGGGCTGCTGGTGGGATTTAGTGGTGAAGTGAATCAACCAATTCAAGATTTTCTAATACAAGTGCATCACCCAATTTAGATTTTCTAATACAAGTGCATCAACCATTTCAGATTTTATAAAACAAGTGTTGTATGCATTAGTCATATTGAATTCAGATTTTCACTTCCCCTAGGCCTATAAATAGGGAAGTTCTCTAAGCTTGTAAAAACACCCCAAGGGGGGGGAGCTCTCAAGCACTTCTCTAGAGCTCCCTTTCCTTCTCTCCCTCAAATTCTCTTAGTTTCCCTTTGTAGTTCTCAATTGTTGTAATAAGATCATTCTACTCAATTTTCTTTTTATTATATCTCAAGCACTTCTGTATTCTCTTCCAAACACTCTCCAAACCCTAAACACATGTCTCTTCCCTTCCAAATTCCCCATGTTCTCCAAACACTTTCTCTTCCAAGATTCTCAAAGTTCCCAAACACTTCTCCCATTCCTTCATCAAATTCTCAAACACTTTCCAAACACTTTCTTCTCCCTTCTCAAAGCTCTCAAACACATGCTCTTCCAAAATCCACAAAGTTCTCAAACACCACTTTCCTTTCTTCTCCAAAAGTTTCCATATTCTCAAACACTTCCCAAACACTCCTCCCATCTCTTTCTCAAACACATCTCTCCTCCCTTCTCCAAATTTCCCAAACACATTTCCCTTCTCTTCCAAAAGTCTACATGTCTCAAACACTTCACAAACACCTTCCTTTCCCTTCCAAAATCCTCAAGCTTCCCAAACACCTTCCTCCAAATTCTCAAGCTCTCAAACACCTCTCCTTTTTCTCTCCAAAAACTCTCCATGTTCTCAAGTGTTGTACAAAATCCTTGTTTTATGTTCTTTTGTTTTCATTTTTGTTTTGTGTAGGAAAACTAAATTGGATCATTCAATCACCAATCCCTATGGAATCGACCTCGTACTTACATACGCTAAACTACCAACGGTTCGTGCACTTGCGAGTATCACAAGTTGAGGATGCAGCTGAATCCATTTTGGTGCAGCTAAATCTACGCAACAAGTTTTTGGCGTCGTTGCCGGGATCGGTAACATTGTTTGATTCTATTTGGTTTTCCTACTTTTTATTTATTTTTATCTTTTTCATAACTGGACAGTTTCATGTTTTAAAGTTAATGACGTTAATTGACAAGTTGTGTTTGTAGTCCAACGGACAAGGACAATTGCCTGAACAAGCAAGAGAACTGGGTTTGAGTCCCAGCTTACACAACACAAAAAAAAAAAAGGTTCAAGTAGCATTTTGATTATTTCTAGTTTCTGGTTTCATTCACTTGTTCTTAATTAAATATCTTGTTCAAGTTTACATAAACACCATATGACTCTTGGACTGATTAGTGAATGGATGGGTAGATATTGAAGACAAACACCATGTTTAAATTCTACTTGGTTCTTTATTGTTCTTCTTGTTCTTAATGGGTTTGGAATTTGTGTTTAGACTAAACACCATAGCTAAATACTTTTTCTGAATACTTGATTAAAACCACACACCATATGGATAATCATATTTGAGAAAGAACGAACTCCATAAGCTAGTTTGATTTACTTTGATGCTTGTTACTTTGAAGCATGGAATTGGATGTTTGTAGTGAAGTTGAATCCCTAATCTTGATGTTTTAGTTTAGTTTATCCTTTTCATTTATGTTATGGTTTCCTAATCCAATAAATCTAAAAATCTGTTTCAAGTTTCCTTGTCTTTGTTTAAGCATTTCTGAAGTAGCTCAATAAGAAGAGGGAGAGAGAGGAGACAACCCAATCCATAGAAACATGGAGTATGGAGCAGCGGAGAAGTCGACCTCCAGCTGCTATGGCCAACCACGCTCCAACTATCACTTCAAAGGGAGCATTCCAATCATATCTCTTTCATTTGTATAATAACTGCTACTCATGCTTAGTTTTGTCTCATTTTCTGTTTTATTTTTGTTGGGGTTTTCTTTTCCTTGATGTGGGAGAAACGTGATGAGTAGCTGACCCAAATACTCAAAGAAGAACATGTGCTGCCATACTATGTGCATTACCCTCTCATTGTCTTCAAGGGGAAGTTCTAAACTCTATTTCTTTATTTCTTTCATTTCATTCCTTTACCCTGGATTTCATGTGCATTGCATGCTTTACATGGATTCAAACATTGAGGACAATGCATCATTTAAGTTTGGGGGTGTTGGAAGTAAGTTGTTGGAAAGTTTTTTTTCCAGTTTTGTGTTTGTGTTTGAAAATGTAGGCTTCTTCATTGCTACAATTTTTTTTTCTCTGCTACTGTTTTGAAAGTTTGGTCCGCGCTGTGTTCTTCATTTTTTCATGCTGAATCCAACGACATAAAGAACGTTAAATTTGACCAAGTGGTTTGAAAGTTACATGTCAAAACAGATTATATGTTGAAATTGAGCAAAACAGCAATTTGAAACCTCACGTTTTTCTTTTTCTGTTTCTTTTCTTTGAGTCATTTTCAGTTTTCCTTCCACACCAATGATAAATCACGAGTCTAACTTCTAATATGGCTCTTAGGAATTTGATAAGCATTGTGTTAGGTTTGAATCTTATTTTTTTGCTAGCTAAGTCTCACATAATTATGCTTGAGCTTTCTATGCACTTTAGCCATGATTATACAACTCTTGCATGTGTGATTCACTGGAATGTTAAGTTATAACTAAGATATGATTTAGGCCATCTTTGTTAAGCCTCTTTCTTTTTCCTCCATCAACCCATACAATACATATTCCATTGTAAATCCTTTTGTGCCCAAACACTTAGCCATTTCTTTCTATCACCTTATCATCCATTAAACATCCTACCATCTAGGGGACATGTAGAGTATGATTGTATTTGAGATTGTAATGTATTCAAGGCAATAAATGAGCTATTAAAAAAAAATTCAAAAGAAAAAGAGAAAAGAAGTGTGGCCAATGTAGTCACGACCCTAGGGTGATATAAGGAGAAATCAAGGTGATCTAGGGTGAAGAGCCGCAAAATTGGGCCAAATATTATACAAAATGTGTAAATGTCAAAATAAAATTGTGAAGTGATTCAATTGCAAAATCTGGTATTGTGAGCTTTTCAATTTTTGTCCCTTACATGTCAAATGTCAATGATCTTGTTTACATGTCATGCTCTACTTTGTTCTTTAGACCTTGTGTTTCCATATCCATTCTTTGTCTAACCATTATCATAACCCCATTACATCCATAAGTAAAGTCCTATTGATTTTGGTTTAGCTTGGCAAACTTGTGTTCATTCTTGCAGGAATTCATATCGTTGTTTGAGAAGCATGAGTTGTATCTTCATGGCTATTTCACACACACACCTTGAGCATGATTTTTGTGAGATTGTGATAGCACTTGAATAATGTTTAGAACTTCCTTAGTGCTTATTTTGTTCCTTGTTGAGCCATGTCTATGAAGTTTAAAATTTCTGTCTGGTTGGAAGGTTAACGATTTTGTTTTGTTGTTTTTTGTTTTTGTTTTTGTTTTTGTTTTTGCTTAAGTGCTAACAAATCTATTAAGTTTTCTAACCATTTTGTTTTGTAGAGTTAGAAAAATTTTTGTGGGTATGATATTCTGTTAAACCCTCAGGAGACACAACTCCTCCTACTAGGGATGCCTAGAGGTTTAAAGGCTTGTTGCATACGCTCAATGCAATCGAGTTACCTACGAAAGTGGTCTAGTTAACTTCTTGTTTTGTTTTTATCTTTGTTTTTCTTTTGTTTTGCTCGAGGACTAGCAAAATCTAAGTTTGGGGGTGTGTTAAGCTCATAATTTCATACATATACGTACCCTATTTACTTACTTCTTTTGCTTAGTTTCCTATAATTCTGAGTTATTTGTCCCTCTTTGTGTGTTTTGTAGGCCAATAGAGCAAGAGAGCATAATTCATGCAATTCAAGCATGTTAAGGCCTGATTTGGATGAATGGAAGAAGAGCTTAATGACAAACTCATTTTGGGTACAGCCCCCTGCCAGGTCAAGTTTCGTAGGTCATATTGCAAGCTTTGTTTCAGCAACTGATCGGTGCATATTTACATATCATTTTGTACCCTTCTAATTTATGATTTGGTTATGTTTTTGAGTTAAACTTGTGCTTTTAATAAAGTTTTGTGTTTGTTTCAGTGTAATAAGCTTAAGGACTCACTAATTGCATTTTGGAGACAAGTTAGCTCAAAACGGTGTCTGCAGATCAGTCAACTTCACAGATTGGACTGTACTTGCTCAAGAAGAACCAGATGATGAGCCATACATCATTGGAAAGATACGGAAGTCTAGTTTCTGTAGAATTTTACGGTTCATGATTCCGCGTCTTCTAGAGAAAGTTATACATGTTTTGGCAACTTAAGGTCAAATTCGGCAGCATCTGCGTTACTGGGCCAAATATCACATTTGAGGGCCTTCCTGATTTTTCCTTGAGTTGGGCTGCATATGCTTGGAAAGATAAGACAAAGAGCTTCAAGGTCCATATTTTTCCAGATTTTCCAGAGTGGATCCACAAGCCCAAAACGAGCCCACAAGCTGGCTGCAATGCATTGTCATGCATGACATATGCATGATGAAGTGTTGTTGATTGTGGGAAAGTTTGGTGAAGCATATTCAATACCTATTTTTGAGTGGAATTTTGCAGCAGCCAAAAGATGATGAAGTGGGAGTGCAACACTAAGCCTAAAGACAAGAGGAATTGTTTTCAAATGCAATAGTGTGTTAGGTGAATTAAGTGTTGTAAGTTGGTGAAGTTAGTGTGTTTAGAAAATTCAATTGTATAATTCAGATTTTCAACTTCCTTAGGCCTATAAATAGTGAGGTTTCCTAAGCTTGTAATAACACCCCAAGGGGGGGAGCTCTCAAGCACTTCTCTAGAGCTCCCTTCCCTTCTCTCCCTTAAATTCTCTTAGTTTCCCTTTGTAGTTCTCAATTGTTGTAATAAGATTATTCTACTCAATTTTCTTTATATTAAATCTCAAGCACTTCTCTATTCTCTTCCAAACACTCTCCAAACCCTAAACACATGTCTCTTCCCTTCCAAATTCCCCATGTTCTCCAAACACATTCTCTTCCAAGATTCTCAAAGTTTCCAAACACTTCTCCCATTCCTTCATCAAATTCTCAAACACTTTCCAAACACTTTCTTCTCCCTTCTCAAAGCTCTCAAACACATGCTCTTCCAAAATCCACAAAGTTCTCAAACACCACTTTCCTTTCTTCTCCAAAAGTTTCCATATTCTCAAACACTTCCCAAACACTCCTCCCATCTCTTTCTCAAACACATCTCTCCTCCCTTCTCCAAATTTCCCAAACACATTTCCCTTCTCTTCCAAAAGTCTCTATGTCTCAAACACTTCACAAACACCTTCCTTTCCCTTCCAAAATCCTCAAGCTTCCCAAACACCTTCCTCCAAATTCTCAAGCTCTCAAACACCTCTCTTTTTCTCTCCAAAAACTCTCCATGTTCTCAAGTGTTGTACAAAATCCTTGTTTTATGTTCTTTTGTTTTCATTTTTGTTTTGTGTAGGAAAACTGAGTTGGATCATTCAATCACCAATCCCTGTGGAATCGACCTCGCATTTACATACGCTAAACTACCAACGGTTCGTGCACTTGCGAGTATCACAAGTTGAGGATGCAGCTGAATCCATTTTGGTGCAGTTGTATCTACGCAACAAGTTTTTGGCGCTGCAGCAGGTAGGGCGGTGAAGGGATGGGGGTGGTGCATATAGGCTCAGGGTTTAGGCTTAGGGGGTGGAGATGGAAGACACTACTACCTCCCCAACCACAGATAACAAGTTGTGGTCCAAGGATGGAACAAGCAATATAGAATCCAAATGTAGGGAAGTATAGAGAGATAGAGAGCCCTCCCCAACCACAGGGGAGGGGGTACCATTAGCATTATATAGCACTAACGGAGTGGATGATTTGCAACTAATAAGTTGGCAGGATCAAATGTCATGTGATCCGTAGAACCCGAGTCAATAATCCATGCCGATTTTTGAGAGGACGTATGAAAAGCAGAACTTTTGGTGGTGGTGATAGAAGCACGAGTCTAGATAGCCGGGGTCAGCAGGATTGACCGCATGCTTTTGTGAGACTGTAATAAGGGAGAGAATCATAAAGGGTCTTGACATCGCAGCGAGGAAGTAAGATCTGATATGAGAATGTGAGGAATTTTATTGGAAGAATGTGATTTGAGGAATATTATGTATGAATTTGATGTAGGAATTTGATTTAAGAGGTATGTATATAAGATTTGAGGGTATGTGTTTAAGGATTTAGATAAGAGGATTTGAGGATTTTAGATTTGAGGGATTTGATATTGATGAATTTAAATATGAGGAATTTGATTTAGGGTTTTGGATTTGAATATGAGAAATTTGATATGAAGGTTTAGAGACAACCTATGATTAATTGCCTTGATACCATGCTAAAATATGAATATGGTTTAATACTTTAGGTTAAGTTTTATTCTTCTCCATAATGAGGTATATATGAGTTTACATGAGTGATTTACAAGGAAATAAATATAGTAATCAATTAGGATAGTATCTCCTAATTATACAATGATTTGTCAATGACATAAAATAAGAAAGTAAATCCCTTAATTAATCAAGGAAATAAATCTCCTTGATTAATTAGGAGACTCATGTCAACAGAAGACACTCTCTCTCTCAAAAACCAAAGACTTCAAATTGGAATGAAAATTCACAACTTACAGCCAGCGCCGACAATATAAAGTAGACGAAGGAGCTTTGGGGCTAGGGGGCCCACTAATTCTTCTCCACTCATTTCTCTTCTCTTCTTCAGATTTTTCTATGCGAGAAGTTGAAAACTAAGAAAGATCATGACTTGTTTTTGGTCCAAAACTGAAATGGGTCGGATCATATTGAACTCGGCAGGAACCCAATACTTTATATTACAAATGTTGGGCCAGAACTGACTCAGTTTTGGCCCAATTAGCTGAGAAAGCTTATCTTTTGAGACTCAGTTTTGGCCCAAAGTCATCATTGTTGCCGCCACCACCACCACCACAGTCATCGTTGTTACCGCTCCTGACACCAACATCGTCACCACCCCCAACACCACCACCACCACCACCTCCAAACCATCACCATCATTGCCACCGCCACCACAACCCTTGCCCCCACCTCCACCACCACTACTACCCCCACTATCACCCCCACCATCACAACCACCACAGCCACTGCCAACATCATAACCATCATCGCCACCATTGTCGCCGCCACTCTCACCGCCACCACCACTACCACCCCCGCGTCCTCCACCACTACCTCCCCCACCATCACCCACAAACCATCATCGCCACTGCCATTGTCATCACCACCACCGTCATCACCCTTAAACCCTTTGTTTTTTTAATATTATAAACTCCATTAAAATCAGTAATAAAACTCTAACAAACTCAATTAGAATCTATGCACGAATTCAATTAAAATCTATGTGGAGTTTGTAGAATTCAGTCAAACTCAATTAAACTTCATCAACTTTATAACTCTTTTAAAATCATTTAAAATCTAAATTGAATACACCCTCCTTAGAATGCAGAGAATTGGAGGAGAGCTGAAAATGGCGAGGAAGCTGAAAGTTGAACGTTGCTATTATTTTCTGGGCATAGGTAATTTCTACTTCTTCTTTTTATTGTTGTTGAAGGTTGTAAAGAAGTTGTTTTTGTGTTTAAGCTGTATTTATGAATTTGATGTGTAGGTGGAGCTGAAAGACTAATTGTTGATGCGGCTGTTGAACTTGTATCCCATGGGCATAAAGTTCATGTTTTCACTGCACACCATGACAAAAATCGATGCTTTGAGGAGACCGTTTCTGGTGTGTGTGCTTTCTCTGTTTCAATTTTATGTTTGATATTATGGATTCATGGTATCTGTGTAAAATAGTAGTGGGGTTTACTTGAGGTTGGATTGTGTATGGTGCAAAACATCGAACAAGTACAAGAGTAACTCTGTTTTTTCTTTTTCTTCAACCATAAAAACTGATGGCACTGTAAAAAATTTCCTTTTCTTATCATGCTGTCTTTTTTCATATGTAAGTTTGTTTAAAGTTGAATGAAGGATTTACATGATGACCCATTTTACAATAAAATGTTGAAAATGACAGTTTCGGGTCGTCATGGTGTGTGTAGTCTGAGAGAAACAGGATTAGAAACACAGACCTGCTATAGGAATTTCATCAAATAGGGTACTACATAGATAATGGATGCTACACCGTGGGATTGGAAGATAGTTTATACATAGTTAGAACAAACATATCAAATTTTCTTTTCTTTTCCTTATTTCTCAGTTTCGCAGTGATCAACTGTCATTTAAAATCAGTGCATTGTTCAATGTTTTAATGTCATTCGGTTTCCCAGTATCTTTCCTGTTACTGTATATGTTGGTTTCCTACCCCTATGTATATTCTATCGTCTTCATGCTTTGTGTGCATTTCTGCGGTGCCTTTTTGTTGCTCTCTGCATGCTGGTCCTGTGGCCATCATTTGATGTAATACTAGCAGATCAGGTTTCTGTTGTAATCCCAATGCTAAAGCTTAAGAAGACAACAAAGGTATTTGCACCTATTTGATATCATAGTTGTTTAATATGTTACATCTTTATGAACAGGTTTTGTTTTATTGTCTTTCCAGATTTATTGCTAGCTCAACACACACACACACACACTATTTTGAGGAGGATATATAGGAAACCTTTAGGCTTCATAGAAGAAATGACAACTGGTCTGATTCCATATCTTGGCTTTATCGTATTTATCTGATGTGTCTTGTGCACCTTTTTAGTGTTCTTTTGCAGTGATCATACTACTATTTCTCACTGATTTTTTAAAAAAATTGAGTATGGCTGCAGGAATGGCAGATAAGATTCTTGTTAACAGCAAATTCACAGCATCTATGTTTGCAAAGACATTTAAGAATTTTAATGCATGAGGAATTTGTTGCATTCCTAAAAGGACACAAATTAATGTGTAAACAACCAATTAAAAATACCCGCAAGTGCACGAGTCTATTGAGGTATAGATTATACAAGTACGGGGTTCGATCCCACGAGGAACTTATCGGTTTCCTATAAGTTCTAGCTTGAGTACGTAAAGAACACTAATTTTACACAACACACAAACACAATACAAATTGGGAACTAAAAATGAATAAAGGAAGGTAAAAGAAAAGAAACAAAACAAGAAAACTAAAGAAAAACACAAACACCATTTTCTATCACCCTTTTATCACCTATTTATCACCTATTGGGCAGATTCATTTCTCTGTTTTTTCAGTTTCGACCTCTGTCCAATGTTTTGCCTATAACTTTCCAACCGTTTATCCAAAATTCACGTTCTTTATACGGTTGGATTCAGCACAGAAAATGAAAGAACACAACGCGAACCAAAAGTCCAAAACAATTACGGAAACAAATAAAATTCAGTAACAAAGACACATAACGTGTCGAACACGCAACTCACACACACATTTTTGGGGGAGGGGGGGGGGGGGTTTGATTTGTTTCAAGTGACCTATTTCTATTGCATGAATGTAAATGAACTCTAAATTTAACACGAATGCCAGAGATGAATTATCAAGATGTGAAATTAAAATGTAACAAACACTAGGGTTTCGGAATCCACCCTAAACAATTCTACCAAAGTTCATGAATACTCAAGTGATGAACTTTAAACGTGTTGATGAAGATGTTCGCAACCAAGACCAGTTCGAGTGGCTCAAGACGCATTGATTCTCTCTAAAATACGTAAAGTGCAGTACGAGTGCTACAATACTTGTGCCTTCCCTATAATCGAATCTAGGTGTGCTTAGTACTTTGATTCAATTACAAGAAAACCCCATTAAGTTCAAAGAGAATATGAACATCACAAGAATCCTAATAGCATGGTGTTTACATTAGGTATTCAAGAAACCAATTCACATGGATGGTTCTTATTCCATCCATCTATTGCTTAGGAAAACATGAAGATACACATAATCCCAACAACCTCAAGAAGCATGCTTTCAAAGGTGATCAATCAAAGAAGAACATACATCAAGGATAGATTAATTTGGTGAATTGGAATTCATCAACAATATCTAGAAATTCATACACTCAAGCATCAAAACAATAAGGTATTCATGTTTAGGGCTTCAACCTAAGCCCTAGCTATGGAGTTTAGTTACACATACTTACTTCAAACACAAATTAAAATTAAAACTAGAAAGAAGTTACAGCTTTTGTGAAGGTGGAAGCTCAAGGTCTTCAATGGTGGAAATCTCTTCCACTTCTTGCTTGGATGACTTTGTCTTCCTCCTCTAGCTCTCTAGCCCCAAGCTTCCAGAAAGTCTCTGCAAATTGGAATAAAAACTGAATGAATGATACGTTGCTTAGCTGCTGCCCTTCCAATCTGCCCAAAGTCAATTGATTCCTCTCTATGCTCCTCTCTCTCCTCCTTTCATCATGGCACACTTTTGCCTTTGTTTTCTTGTCTCCTCTCATGATGAAGTTTTGTCCTCACAAATATACTCTCAGAAAATTCCACTTAACTAAAGTAAATTATTGTTACCAAATGGCATGGTAACAAGTAGAAGTAAGATCACACTAAGTGGAGGTGAAAACTGGCCAAGTCGGATTTCCAGAGCTGTGGTAACATGCTGGATTGGTTGGATAGGAAATACTTATCCAATGGAGCTCAAATTTGGATATGTTGTATTTAACATCCATTGGAACAAGTCTCATGAAGATCATGACCTCATCCGAGCACCAGAGCATGTTGATCCCAGGCCAAGAAGTTGACCTACGAAAATGAACAAAAACAGAATTTATAACCAATAATGCACTTTTAGCTCATTTTCATTCCAACCAAGGTAAAATCTAAGAAAACACAAAAAGGAAGTAAAAAACTATAAAATGCCAAAACTAACTCAAAATAGTGGGTGAATTGGAATAGAACATAATTGGCAACAGAAAGTTGGTTTTCGCAAACTGTGAATGCAATTGCATGTTGTGTGTGCAACTACCTAGTTTCTGTTGGCAAATTGAATGTTGTGTGTGCAATTACGTAGTTTCTGTTGGCAAATTGAATGTTGTGAAATGTTCTCAAACACTAGGGGTTCAACTTCACCATGACAATCCAATAATGCACTTTTAGCTCATTTTCATCTAACTAAGGTAAAACCTATGAAAACACAAAAAGGAAGTAAAAAGCTATAAAATGTCAAGAACTAACTCAAAATAATGGGTGAATAACATGAAAAATAATGTGTAAAAATGAACCGAACAGAATTCAGCCAGCTGTTCTTTACCCAGCTGTCAATGTGAATTAGTTGATGAACCCACCAATTCGTATAAGTAACGAAAATGTTTGTATATGGTTTACAGTTTCCTTGATGATTTTCATTTCCGAATTTTATTTGGTAGCTTACCATTGTTTTCCTGCTTTGATATTTCCCTTTTTGTAGGATAAATTTTCTGTCGATAAACAGTTTTGAGAGGAAAAAGAATATAGACTTGGAAATTTCAGCTTTCGCTATGCTCCGTACCCTTGAAAGAGATGTGTTTCAACTTCCTAATCTAACTGAAACTTCCCTGACAATTGCCGGCAGGTTCCTATCACTGAGTAATCTTTTAATCACACTAATAGACATGTTATACTAAGTTACAGGAATATGCGTGTTCCTTCTTTACTATATAACCTTGTCGAAAGACCATTTGATATTAATAGACCATCAATAACCAAGCAGACGCATGTAGTAATCACCTGGTTGTGAGATTAAGCTTTCCCTTTAGGTTCATTTGTGTGTTGAAAGCTTCGTTTGTTTTTTTTCTCTCAAACGTTCCTGACGGTTTCGCAAGGGATTCTAGAAGCTATGACATCTAGGTACTATACGAGGCGAGTTGAGTCTTAAGCTCAGCCACCTCTGCTATCAAAGCGGTCACCTCGCTGTTTCACTGCGACAATGAAGGGGCTTAGGTTCCCGCTGCCGGGCATTCCCCATCCCTCGACAATATGTCCCTGGCCTCCTCCCGAGAGCCTGATCCAAGGTCTCCGTCAGAATTTGAAACCCACATCTTGTGGAGGATCCATAGACTCGAGTGGAGTATTGGGAGGAAGTTGGGAAGCGGACCTGAAGAACCAACTGGCTCTTCTCCATCATCGTCGCCTATTTAACATAACATAAAATATTAATTAAAACATTCATATAATAACCATGAAACTTGAATGCGTAAGATAATAATTAAAATTAAAGAATACTTACATGAAGGGACTCGGCCAACTCATTCCCATGTCGAACATAAACGTCGCCAAATATGTCGATCTCGGGAATTTGGACCCTTCCTGAATTGAACAAGAGAAGAAAAATGTTAGTAAGAAAAAAACAAATTAATATTAATGAGATATTAAAAATTGAATATAAACGACTTTATTATTACCCGCTGCCGCGCCTCCATCCTATATGAGAAGAGTCTGGAACCTGAATGGTGGAGAAGAGTCTTCTTGTCCCTATTGCCCTTATTTGCTTTCGCCTTCTTCTGTAATACAAAAAATAAACGTATTAGTTGAAATTGAAATGAAATATAAAAAATTAAATAACATTAGTAAGAAATGTGTAATACTTTTCAACTTAATATAAAAAAATACCACATAACCGGGCTCTTGAAAATGACCGTAAAGCCACGCCCTACTATCCTCCCGCCCCTCAAGCTCCTTCGGGCAACCCTCCTGGAGAGCGACCTGCAGATCATCAAATGCTTGAGAATGGTGGTGCAGGTTGCACTTCCACTGCCTGTACCTCTCAACAAAGAGTCTGTTGACATACGCTAATGACTTGTCGTCGAGGTCCTCCAAATTGTAGTTCGTCTGCAATAAATTAATTACATATATTAAGTAATAGAAATATATAAAGTTTGAAGGAAAAACAATTAAAAGGTAGGATACATACCGACAACTATTCGCGCACCTCCTTCCAAGACTTCCATTTCATCGGGCAATGGGTCCGAACGACGTGACCAATGTCGTGAGCCAATAAGCTATGCTGTTCCGCCGTTGATGCAACTTGACGCCGTTCGTCGTATACAATGTTGATACGACTGTTGGTCACCCGGGTGACCATCGCCATTTCAACTGGCGACAAGGTCCTCGGGTGTTCTTCTTGGTTGCAAAGAAATATAAACTTAACGTTAAATAACAAATCTTACTAAATTCTTGGTCCAAAACTGCTGGAGTTCAAGGAAATATTTACATGGTTGTGATCCCGACGCACCAGTGAGCGGATGTCGATGTTGTGTCAATCATGCGGGGGGGGGCGGTGACGGACGCCTGGCGCTAACATGTTGCGCCACTGGTGATGCTGATGACTCCAATGCATGGGAGACCCTGGGACCAACCGGCAAGTGGTCCATCTGTGATAGAGCAATGGTAGCTATCGACTAGCTGAGGGAGGTGAACTCTCGCAGTCGTCACCGCCTTATGACTTCTAATCAAGTTTGACATCTGCACAACTGAACAAGCATCCAAAGTTTTAAAACATAGTTACTCTAATAGGAAGTAATCAAACATATTTTTTTTTTTACCAGTGTGTTTGCTAAGTCATGGACAAAGTAATCAAATAAATAGGAACTCATCCAAGAAAACAAAATCCATGTGCATTGATTTTCCTCGCAAAAGAAAAACAAAATCCATGTAATTACTCAAGGCACATGAAGACAAACAGAAAATTACAAAGATATGTGCATGTGCACTGTACAAAGAATCACGAGCATTATATAAAATCAACTCAATCATCAACAACCAAATAAACCAATGTACACAGAAATTTTCTTTAAACTGATGCAAGCCAAGGGTGCATTATCAAATTAAACAAATTTGCATTATTGATTAGCTCAAAACATTATCAACTTCAGCATGCTATTGTAACAAAAATCTCTATCCCCAAACTACTTAAACAATCTCTCAATTCACAAGCAAAACCATGTTCAACCAACCCCGGTAGCATGCTGAAGTTGATAATTACCTGGTTGTGACCCCAACGCACCAGGACCAGATGTCGATGTTGTGTTGGTCGTCCTGGGGGGGCGGTGACGACGCTTGGCGCTAACAGGTTGCACCACTGATGACGCTGATGATGCCGACGCATGGGAGACCCCAGGACCAACCGGCAAGTGGTCCATCTGTGATGGAGCAAGTGGCAGCTGCCGGTTGAGCCGAGGGAGGCGAACTCTGCAGTTGTCACCGCCTTACGACTTCTAATAAGGTTTGACATCTGCACAACTGAACAAGCATCCAAAGTTTAAAACATAGTTACTCTAATAGGAAGTAATCAAACATATTTTTTTTTTTTACCAGTGTGTTTGCTAAGTCATGGACAAATAGGAACTCATTCAAGAAAACAAAATCCATGTGCATTGATTTTCCTCGCAAAAGAAAAACAAAATCCATGTAATTACTCAAGGCACATGAAGACAAACAGAAAATTACAAAGATATGTGCATGTGCACTGTACAAAGAATCACGAGCATTATATAAAATCAACTCAATCATCAACAACCAAATAAACCAATGTACACAGAAATTTTCTTTAAACTGATGCAAGCCAAGGGTGCATTATCAAATTAAACAAATTTGCATTATTGATTAGCTCAAAACATTATCAACTTCAGCATGCTATTGTAACAAAAATCTCTATCCCCAAACTACTTAAACAATCTCTCAATTCACAAGCAAAACCATGTTCAACCAACCCCAGGTAGCATGCTGAAGTTGATAATTACCTGGTTGTGACCCCGACGCACCAGGAGCAGATGTCGATGTTTTCTTGGTCGTCCTAGGGGGCGGTGACGACGCCTGGCGCTCGCAGGTTGCGCCACTGATGACGTTGATGACGCCAGCGCATGGGAGACCCCAAGACCAACCGGCAAGTGGTCCATCTGTGCTGGAGCAGTGGCAGCTGCCGGAGAGCCGGGGGCAGGCGAACTCTGTGCAATCGTCACCGCCTTACAACTTATGGGATTCGAATGTTTGAAGGACTTATATGAAGCGGATGATGATTTCAAAGAGATATGGGCTAAGAATGCTAATCATGAGCCGATGGTAGATTTCTTTCTTAATGAAGGGTATTTGTTCATAGGAAATCAATTATGTACTCCAGTTTCTTCCTTAAGGGAAAAGCTTATTCGGGATTTGCATGGAGGAGGACTGAGCTGGTAACCTAGGCCGCGATAAAACAGTAGCAAGCTTGGAGGAGAGATTCTATTGGCCACAGTTGAAGCGAGATGTCGGAACAACTATGCAAAAATGTTACACTTCCCAAGTTTTGAAGGAACATGTTCAAAACACTGGATTATACATGCCTTTACATGTTCCTAATGACATTTGGTAGGATCTTGCTATGGATTTTGTTCTTGGATTACCGCGTACACAAAGAGGTGGAGTTTGCATATAACAGTGCTCTTCCTAGTGCAACCGAAAAGTCACCATTTTCCATTGTCTATACTATTGTGCTTGCTCATGTTGTAGACTTGGTGAAGTTTCCTAGAGGATAGAAATCAAGTGTTGCTGCAAAGAATTTGGCTGAAGAAGTGATGGCTGTTCTTGATGAAGTTAAACACAAACTTGAGCAAACTAATGCTAAGTACAAAGTTGCGGCAGATAAGCATAGGCGAGTTAAAGTGTTTCAAGAAGGTGACTTTGTAATGGTGTTTCTAAGGAAGGAGAGGTTCCCTATTGGCACATATAGCAAGTTGAAACCTAAAAAATATGGTCCCTTCAAGGTGCTGAAGTGAATCAATGACAATGCATATGTTATTGAATTATCAGATTACATGGGTATTTCCAATACTTTTAATGTTGCTGATTTGTACGAGTTTCGTGAGGATGAAGCTCTTTATCCTGAGCATAACTCGGGGTCGAGTTCTTCTAAGGTGGAAGGGACTGATGTAGAACAAATGACTAAATGGATTGAAGAAGAATTGGAGCAAAGAAGGGAAAAAGGACGCATCAGGAATTTACAGATTTGGTGTCTGAGCTCTGATTGGGTCGCATAATACATTCTCGAAAAGGGAATGACGCCATGAATACAACACACTGCTTTGCTATGACATAGGTAGATTTTGGGCTTCTAAGGTCGTTTGTGCTTCCAAAAGTGCATTTAAAGATTGTAATCCATTTACAGACTTTCCATTTATCTTATGTTAAGCTTTCAATAACTCCCCAGGGTAGTCCAAAGGGTGAGAATGATGTATTTAGACTGCCATCATGTATGGTTGAATGAAGATCATCTTTTATCAAATAATAAAAACACTGAGAATTTTCTCTCTAACTTTCTGGTGGATTCCAGGTTTATGATCTTTTCTAGGTTAGGCTTGTAACCTATTTGTGTCATGAACCCTTGCTCACCACTTCGAAGATTTGTCACAGTCACCAAAACTGTTACAACGATAGTGCATCGTCACACTAGTTAAGCTACCATCAAACCTTCCTCCTCTTTAAATATTTTGTTGTGGTAATGTTTTTTTTTTCCTTTTATACATATTTTTTTCCTTCTTCTATCATTCATCATTCTAATTGGTTCACGAAAATTCATATGTGGCACATATCAATTGTCCCTATCTTTTGACTGAAATTTGAGCGCCTATGTAAGATCCCACATCGACCAACGGAGAGGGGTGATGTGCCTTATATGTACATGCTCGCCTCCATCTAGCACAAGGCCTTTTGGGAGCTCATTGGCTTCGGATTCATGGGAACTCCGAAGTTAAGCGACTTGGGGTTAGAAAAATCCCAAGATGGGTGACCCATTGGGAAGTTGCTTGTGAGTTCCCAGAAACAAAATCGTGAGGGCAGAAAAAGGGGCCCAAAGCGGACAATATCGTGCTACGGCGGAGCAATCCCGGAATGTGATAGCCCACTTGGCAATGTTTGAACAACATGTCACCTATGCACAGGGGTTGATCTAGTTGTATGCTAGGGTGGGCCACCCCATCCCCACACACACATTTGTTTATTTATTATGATTTTATATTATAAAACATATACAATTTATTATTTTTATAAAATATATACAATGTCCAACGTGTTTGTACAAATATTCCCTTATAGTAGTAGAAGGTCGAATTCTAGAGTGCTTCGTAGGTCAAGATTCATTATAGGTTTTGGATCCTTCATCTATCTTAATCTGGACTACTATAGGAGAGCTTATCTCAAGCATCCATAAGAGTTAGGTTATTTCAGTTTCAGGTTAATTAAGATAGTTATCCTTTAAGTACTATGACCTTATACATTTTTTTGTAGGTGTCCATTATTTTTAACAGATTTTGCAGTTTTATAAACTAGTAGAGAACTCTAACCTTTCCAAGCATTCACAAATATTACATCCAAAAACCCAAAATATTGTCATAAAGGATGAGAAGCCGCTAGTGTATCCCAAATCTCCAGTGAGTCAAATAATATGGGTAGAATATTTTCAGATTATATTTCATTCTCCAAAATGAGGTATGTATAATACAAGGATGTAATCCTAGTAGGGTTAAACTAGGAAACAAGATAAAATCTTAATTACACAATATCTGTACAAAAAGGAAAGAGATAGAGTCCTAATAGATTAGGAAATAAATCTCTTAATTAAACTAGAATCTCGCTAACACTCCACCTCAAGTTGGAGCAAAGATGTCACGCATGCCCAACTTGTCAAGAGAGTTGAGAAAGACCGCAGTAGTCACATCTTTCGTAAGAACATATGTTACTTGATACTCAGATGATATAAACGGAAAGGAAATAATTTCAGCATCCAACTTCTCTTTAACAAAATGTCGATCAACATCCACGTAGTTTGTACGAAAATGTTGCACAGGGTTATGCGCAATTACAATTGCAGCTTTATTATCACAATACAAATCCATGGGTTTCTGGGGTTCAAACCCAAGATCTCTCAACAATCTTCTAAACCATAGTAACTCGCACACACCTTGAACCATCCCACGGTAGTTGGCCTTGGCACTAGACCTAGGCACCACCTTTTGCTTTTTACTCCTCCAAGTAACAAGATTACCACTAACAATTGTGAAATACCCAGACATAGAACGTCTATCAGTGACTGAACTAACCTAATCAACATCCGTATACCCTTCCACATCTGTATGACCATACCTACGAAACATTAACCCCTTGCTAGGAGTTACTTTCAGATACCTCAAAATGCGCATCACAGCACTCATATGATCTTCACTAGGAGAATGCATAAACTAACTCACTACACTCATTGCATATGCAATATCAGGACATGTATGAGCTAAATAAATCAATTTCCCCATAAGTCGTTGACAACGCTCTTTATCTGTAGGGACTTGATCAGGATACAACCCTAACTTATGATTCTATTCACTAGGGGTATCAATCAGTTTACAATCCAACATTCTAGTCTTTGTAAGTAAATCCAAAATATAATTTCTTTGGGAAAAAAAGATACCATGTTTAGATCTGGCAACTTCAATCCCAAGAAAGTACTTCAAATCACCCAATGACTTCATCTCAAACTCGGAAGGCAGATACTTCTGACGATTTTGCATTTATGCCTGATTAGCTCCAGTCACAATCATATCATCAACATAAATAATCAAAGCTGTATGACGCTTTAGAAACAAAATATGGTCTGAGTTACTCTGCACATACCCAAATTTCTTCATAGATGCTGCAAATCTCCCAAACCATGCTTTTGGGGACTACTTCAATCCATATAAGGACTTCCACAGCTTACACATAACACCCTCCTTAAAGGTTACAGGAATACCATGAGGGAGATCCATGTAAATCTCCTCCTTCAGGTCACCATGTAGAAACACATTTTTGACATCAAACTGCAACAAGGGCTAGTTGCGGTTAGCACACAGGGACAAGAGTATACGCACAGGTATTGAGCTTTGCCACTGGAGCAAAAGTCTCCAAATAATCCACTGTATAGGTTTGAGTATAACCCTTTGCTACTAATCTAGCCTTGTAACGGTCAATGGAACCATCAACCTTATACTTCAAAGTAAACACTCATCTCTCATCCAACAGCTTTCATTCCTCGTGACAAAGGAATTAAATCCCATGTTTTATTCTTGTTCAAGGCATCCATTTCAACATTCATGGCATCTATCCATTTAGGGTTAGATAAAGCATCTTGTAGCTTAGTTGGCACACATACACTAGATAATTGACACAAATATGATGCATATGACTTATATAAACAATGAGTTGTCTCATAATGGCTAATCGGATATTTAGATTTGGCATGTATATCAGGAGAATATTGTACTTTGGGTTTCCCACCAGGAGTTCGTGGGGGTACTTGATAAGTGACACAAAGATCATTAGAAATTACCTCACTAGACTTATTATCACGATTTGATTGGAGTAATGGTAAGGCAGTGGGGGTTTGTATCAAACTCGTCTTCACAAGAATCACAAGAAACAACGCCAGGCGACCGGTCGTTTTGTCACAAAGAGCAGAATTGTCGCTTCCAGGTCTTGGAGACTGGTCGCTCTTTGTAATGCGACCAGTTGTTTTGAAGCCGAGAGCATTATCTTTAGGTTCAGACCCAGGTGACCGGTCGTGACCATCTTGGAGACCGGTCGTTTTCTCTTCAGAGAGCAATATCTACAGTATCTTCACATACATCATTAAGTACAAGATCCTCCAATCCAAGACTCTCCAATTCACTCACTCTCCCCTCCTGAATTGGAGAGGAGGGAGAAACATAATACGACACTTCTTCATGAAAGGTTACATCCAAAGTAACATGTACCTTCTGGGTAGGAGGGTGATAGCATTTATAACCCTTCTGAGTAGTAGAATAGCCAATAAAAATACAGTGGAGAGCACATGGATCAAGTTTACTCTATTGATGTGAATGGAATATTGTGGGAATGGTGTTGTGTAGAGATTTCTAAAAAAACTCTACAACCAAACTTTGAGAGTATAAATCACCTAGCATGCCATATCTAATATGAAATCAAAGTAAGAGCGGAAGCATTAAATAAACTAGGGATTCACGCAAGTCTCATTTGGTCCCAATATTTATAAGTCTATGAAAGTGTGCACCAAAGACTCTCTAAATCCTATTTGAGAGAAACATAAGATGTTCATAACCTTGGAGCGAATCTTGAAACCAAAATGGTGTTCAAGTAGAGGGAGTGGTCCCTTTGTTGTTGGCTCTCCCTTTGATGTTGATTCTCCACCTTGTAGCTCTCTAAATAGGTACAAAGATATGCACCTTCCCAAAGCTCTTCACCAAGGATTGGATTGAATGGGATGAGAGAATGAGTAGACAACAAGTAAAGAATGGTGTTAGCACCTTCACTTGATGTGATAGATTCAAGGGGTTAGGGAGAGAGAGCTTGATGTTTTCTCTCTTCCAATTTCACCAACTTGAAAAACCCTAGGATGATAGGATTCCATAGCTACACACTTATAGGATCAAAAATGTCACAAGAGTGACAAAATTTCCCTTAAGCCCTAGTGTAGCCACACCCCCCCTTTTGTGTGTCATCTTTTGCTATCTTGGTCCAACACATTAATCATATAATGTGTCACATATGTGCCTAAGTCCATATGGTCAAATCCCTTTTGAATTTCCAAGTCATATGGGACCTTTAATTAAAGTTTCATAACTTTAATTGAATAATTCAAGCACTCACTTGTCTAACGAGTGTTGGTCCCAATCATCCTTAGTTGACCATGTCAAGTGTCGGGTAAATCGTTTGACCTTTGACTTTTGACTTTGACCTTTGACTTTCACATTGACTTTGACCAAGTCACAAAATCATTCATTCTCTTCATAATTTCCCAATCGATTCTTTTTCGGTATGCGATCTTATAGGTTCTAATTAGCGAGGCAGTGGGTATGAATGATTCACTATGAATCAAGTGTGAATTGTATCCTTCCGTACAATTCTCCCTATTTGCGAAGGCTAAATATAATTAGTCCTTACAGGGCTTCCACAAGCCATGAGTGACACCTAGCAGTATGTCATGGCTATTCAAGCTAAAAAGAATTCATATAGAGAACCTAGTCAGTTTGTGATTACAATGCAATTTGATCCTTCTCTAATTCAATACTCTAGTCATATTTTCGGAATATGGTAAACTTGTGCCAAAATCCCTAATATGACATCTCTTGATTATATGATTCAATTTGATGAAATTGCAAACGTTCTTGTTTGAATTTCCATCCAATACTTTGGCCAAAGATTCACGAATCATATCTTTAGAGTATTCTCTCTTCTTGCTAAGAGCAGAGATTCCTTGTTGTACATTCACCTATCTTTGTGTACACGCTAAGAATCGTGAGGAACACCTTTAAGTCACATCATTTTGGTACGACCATATAGTGGTCTCAAAGATAAACAACACATACACACGACAACTATGATGTCTCAGGTCTAAAGATTAATTTGCATTATCACAACTTCGAATTCTTTGTTTAACACTTGTGAGTAAGACTTCCATACAAGAATTCTAGAGTTGATCTCGTTCAGTGGACTCCATCTTCTATAGAACACCTACACATCTGTCTCAGTGTCTCTACACAAATGACTTGAGACTAGTCATCCTCCCAATTGAGCAGACATAATGTGTACCAGTGTTTGCGGGTCACCATTGTCCAATTGGTGATCCTATGACCAGGAACATTTTAGGATACAATATTTATATGTATGGAAAGGTCCCGTGCATCTAACTTCTTTAGACCACTTTCCATTTATATCTTAATCCATGGACTTGTTACTTTGTGTACGTTATGTATCTAAAGCAACGTTCTTGCCCCTTTACTATTATATATTATTTCCTTAGAATTATCCATTTTATATTGGCTTCTTGGGCTTATATCTAACATGATGGGAGTAGACATGAACATAGGCAACACACCCAAATACCTTCGGAGGCAACTTAGAGACAGAAACCGGAGTAGTATGGTCACACAACACATCAAACGGAATCTTGAAATTAAGAACCCGACTAGCAATACAATTAATCAAATAGGCCACCGCCAAAACACCATGGCCCCAAAGGTGATGGAAAACAAACATATCCAACATAAGGGAGTGGTCAACTTCAAGTAACTAACGATTCTTGGGTTCAGACACACCATTCTTCTAATGAGTGAATGAAGCAGTAGTTTGGTGAATAATACCTTGATCATGAAAGAAACAGGTCAAGGTTTTATTCACATATTCACCTCCGTTATTAGTTCAAACACTTTGACTCGAACATGAAATTGAATAGACACCATGGCATAAAATGCAAGAAAAATAGAACATCATGTTTATTCTTCATCAAATACACCCATGTTAAGCGAGTGTAGTCATCAATAAACCAACAGAAACCATTAGAAGTCAAACGAGAGGCCCCATGCATCCAAATGTACTAACTCAAAAGGAAATGTAGCTTTATTATTACTTGAGGGAAAAACAGTACGGTGACTCTTGGCCATTACACAAGTCTCACATTTGAGGCTAGACTCATCACACGAATTAAATAAAGAAGGAAACCAAACGACGGATGTCCTAAGCGACGATGCCACAACCAAAGTTGTTGTTTGTCTTTGACACTGCTACTTTGAACTTTATTAGCAACACAATCATGAACTACTGCAATTGGTAACGTTAAGTAATACAACCCCTTTATCCGTTTACCATGCCCAATCGTCTCGTGAGTCCTAAGATTTTGAAAAGAGCAATGGGTAGAATAAAAAGTAGCAAACGCGTTAAGTGTATTAAGTAAACGACCAACAAATAATAAGTTGCAACGAATATTTGGAATCAATAGTGCATGGGACAAGGGTAATGAAAGGGTGAGGTGGATGGTACCTTCATCGGTAACAGGGGAAGGCAAACCATTAGTTCTAGTAATATAGGGGTCACAAGGGTTACGAGACAACTCATCAAACAGATTAATATCACAAGTCATATGATCAGAAGCACTAGTGTCAATTATCCAAGTATTAGAACTCATACCTAGCATGGTATCAAAAGCACACAAATTTACAAACGGGGCCTGATGATTGGCCTCGTCTTAGGTCATAGTGCAAGCGGCCTTGGGGCCATACATATGAGCTTTATAGTCAGCAAACCAATCAGGGTAGCCATGCTCCTCAAAACACTTCTCAGAGTAATGATCACCATTGCAATGACGACACTTACGAGGGACTTCAGAAGGAAGAGAACCATAGGAAGCTGAGAACTTTTGAGACGACGGGCGATCGATCGGTTACGGGCAAGATCCACTTGTAAGGCAATCATACCTCCTCTAAGCATAGCAGGACTGACGAGTGTCTTCCTCCATGGCCATGGCGTAGGATTCTAGAAGAGGCGAGACATGACTGAGAGCAAGGATTTGACTACGAACACCATCATACGGCAAATCAAGTCCTCCAAGATAATCATAAACTCGATTGGCTTCAATTTCTTTCTTACGACGAGCCACATTAGCAGAATAACTAAAGTCATTCTGACGTAGACAATCAATCTCCTGCCAAATAGCATGGAATCTTTCATAAAACACTTTCAGAGAGTCACCATTCTGACATGTAAGTATGGACTGCCGTTAGAGAGTTGAAACAATCGAGAACTATTTTGAGTCATAGTATAGGTCTTCTGAGCAGCCTCCTATATATGAAAAGCAGGTAGCACCATGTTCAAACAAGGCATGAATTGGTTTAGTCATGGAATTGAGAAGTCATGACTGCACCAAGCAATTATCTTCTTCCCATTCGACATAGGCATCTAGTCTGGGGACGGAACAGGTAATCGTAAGGCGTTCACCACGATACCAAAAGCCATAATTGAAGCCATCCAATTTGTCAAAAGTAATAGGAGCAGAGTAATCACGTGAAGGATGATCCTTCTTCGTTTCAGAAGCACTAGAACACACCATAACCTTGGAATGATCACCCATGATAACATCGGAAACACAACACAAAGCAAATACGACAAACACGGCACATGCACGGGCACAAGAGAGCCCTAAAAGAGAAATTATGGCACACAGGAGAACACGAGTGGGCACAACACACAGGTCACAGAAAGTAGGCTCTGATGCCAAGTCAAATAATATGGGTACAATATTTTCAAATTATATTTCATTCTCCAAAATGAGGTATTTATAATACAAGGATGTAACCCTAGTAGGGTTAAACTAGGAAATAAGATAAAATCCTAATTACATAATATCTATACAAAAGGAAAGAGATAGAGTCCTAATAGACTAGGAAATAAAATCTCCTAATTAAACTAGGATCTTGCTAACACATTGCAAGGTGATATATATTTATGATGAGTTTGATACCTAGTTGTGGCTAACACAATTATAGTTGTGTAGCTTTATTAAGGGTGTGAAAACAATAACCAAACAATGAAAGAAGGGTTAGATAGTAAAAATATATAAAAACAATGCAAAATCGATAAGTCCATATTTTACGAGTTTTTAGTCTCTCATTTCTTAGTTTTTGAGTCTAGTTCTCTACTATCTGAGCTATTCAATCTTGTTTTGTGAATGTGCAGGTTAAGTCAAGCAAATTGGTGAAAATTGAAAAAAATGGAGTTTTCCTCATCAAACTAGGAAACCAATGGTGAAACTGGAAAACAGGGAGTGGAATGTTAACAAAGCGATGGTGAAATCTATAAGAATTATGAACATGCCTAGATAAAGAAAATGAGAAGTCAAAGTGCCACACAATTAACATGCAACTCAAGATTAGGGATGGCAACGGGCGGGTATGGTCCGGGTTTGCCAATACCATCCCGACCCCGATTCCCAAACCCTCCCCCGTCCCCGCCCCCATCCCCGTTTAATAGGGTTCGGGGATTCCCCCGCCCGTACCCGTCGAGGGACCATTCCCCATACCCGCCCCGAATCCCGAATTTGCTTCTAAAAAATATTTATTTTCACATTAATTTATCATTAAAAACATTTAATATAAATATAAAATTAAACTCAAATACTCAAAATTTCCTCCATTCATTTTTAAAAACCCAATAAACAACAAATAATATAATTATAAAAAAGTTGAAATTGAAAGCTTCATCATGTTACAAAATTTATGTTCATATCATCTCACAAATAAGTACACAACTTAATCAAAATAAGCACAAATAAATCCAAGCCACAACTTAGTCAAAAAACAAAGATACATTCTCTATTTCAATGGTAGATTCCTGCACAACAAACATGATAAATGCATTACAATGACTTCAAGGAGAATAAATTATATATGATAGAAAACCAGTAAACAAAATAAATCTTTGTATAATAAGAATGTTACCTCTTCATTAGTATCAACCTCTTCATCTTGAATGCTAATTTTTTCAGCACTATCATTATCATTAGCATATGAACCTAATGATATGACAAAAAATAATCATCACACAATGATAAAAATACTTTACTTAATCTGAAAAAAAAAAACCATAAAAATATTTGAATATATCTTACTCCATAACCAATCACGAGCACACATCAATGCCTCCACTGTTTTTGAATGAAGCCGGCTACGATGAGGACTTATAATCCTTCCACTAGTACTAAAGCAAGACTCTGAAGCAACTGTTGATATAGGAATGGCCAAAATATCTCTAGCAATATCATGCAATGTAGGGTACTTGATCCCATTTGATTTCCACCAACATAATATATCAAAATCATCGTCATCATTCCTAGGTAAAAGAGACTCATCCAAATAATGACCCAACTCAGATTTAACATGTGTATTGGTCGTGGAATGAGAAACAAACACATCCAATTGTTTTACCAAATCAAGTTTAGGCATAGTTGCTCTTGATGAAGGGTTATTAACAGAGGATTCATGCTGCACATGTTGACTTTGTTGAGATTTTGATCGATACTCCTTGATCAAGTCATAAAGAATATTTTTATATTTCAAGATCTCTTGGGCTGCATTGTCCCCATATATTAGAGGACACAAAAATTCAATTTGTTTCATCTTATACCGTGGATCCAAAATACTTGCAACCCCCATTAACCCATGCATTGTATCCCAATACTTCTCAAACTTTTTTTGCATTTGTAATGCCATTGTTTTCACATCATCTTGGTCAGAAACAAGCCAATCACAAATTGCTAATCTAATAGCACAAATATTCTTAAAGTAGAGATTAGCAGTAGGATACTTTGTCCCTGAAAAAAGCACAGTCACATCATAAAAGATTCCCAACTTATCAACAAGCTCATTTGTCTTTACCCAATCACTTTCACTAGGCATTTCTTTATACAAAGGCTCACGTTGCTTCAAACGAGGAAAAACATCTTTGTAAATCATTGCAGTCTTAAGCATGGAATATGTAGAGTTCCATCTAGTTTTGCAATCAAGTTCCAACATTTTAGATGTTGGAACTCTCAACTGTTTGGCTGTTTCAAGAAATTTCTCCTCTCTTTTTTGGGTTCCAAGCCAAAATGCAACACTATACCTAATTTTCTCAATAATATTTTTAATCACCTCTAAGCCATCTCTCACCACCAAATTCAAAATATGTGCACAACAACGCATGTGGAATAAACGTCCATCCAACATAAGTGAATTATAGGAAAGCTTGTCTAAAATTATCGCAATCATAGAATCATTCGTAGAACAATTATCTACTGTTAAGGTAGACAACTTACTATCAAGATTCCAATCATACATGCATTCCATTAGAGCCTCCGCAAGTACATCCGCAGTATGTGGACATGGTACATATATAAACCTACAATTAAAAAAAATCAACAAAGTCACAATCTAATTATTTTAAAACAAAACTAAGAATTCAAATAAAAACAATATAATAAATTTACCTTATCAAACGACTTTGTAATTTCCATGCATCATCAATGAAATGTGATGTGACGGTCATAAATCCCCTCTTTTGATTATTCGATGTCCACATATCGGTTGTAATTGCAATTCTACTTTTGTTCATGTCCAACAACTTCATTGTTCTCTCTCTCTCTCAACTTCAAAAAATTTAAATATATCTTTCTTGACTGTGTTTCGAGAACACACTTTAAACAATGGTTGCAAAGCATTGGAATATATCTTGAATCCAATATGATCAACCAAGGACAATGGATACTCATGAAGAATAATCATATTTGCAAGTGCTCTCCTAGCATGCTCATGGTTAAAATTATAAGTATCAAGCTTAACTGACCCATCACTTGACTTTGTAGGATTCAACATGCATTGATTAATGGTTCTTTGTCTTTTATAAACACAAGTCTTCATATGATCAAGTAAATGTTTAGTCCCATTCTTACTATTTGCTCCTAAACTCTTTTTACAATGAATACATACAGCTCTCAATTGACCACCAATTTCTATTTTTTCAAAATGTTCCCAAGCAGGAGATCTAGCTTTTCTTACTTTATTCCCATCAAGTTGAGAGACACCTGATTCTGCCGTGTTGATATCATTTTCCATTGGTGCAGGGCTGCTTTTATCTTCATCTTGTGTCTAATATAGAAAGAAAAAAAAACAAGTCAGTTGTTAGCCACTTAAATAAATCTGAATTTCTAAAAAGAAAAAAAAATATTAACTGAATGTTCACTAACCTCAACTCTCTCACTTTGAACCTCCATATATTACCTACAAGTAAATCAACATATCAGATAACACCAATGGCTAAATGGTGGAAAAAACAGAGGACCAAGAAACAAAGAGGGATTGATTTGGAGAATATCATGATGGATTTATGAGACTCAAAAATTGGGTTCAAATTGTTCTATCCATGAACACAATATATATACATATATGGGAAGTTTCTAAAAATATTTGTCATGGCCGTCAACTGGAGTTGAAATTGTTGACTAAAATTGGGATCTAGTCAAAAGTCTTACCAATCATTCAAACCAACCATTCCTACTAGCAGAAAAAGACTTCATATTTTAATAATATGAAAAATTAGCCACCAACCCATTGAATAGATTCAGTTCAAGGATCAGAGAAAAAGCAAAGAGGAATATGGACTTGATTCAGGGAACAAGAGAAATAGAAACCCATTCGTCAAAAAAAAGAAGAGAAATAGAAACCCAAAGAAAACACTCGAGGGAGAGAGAGAGAGAGATACCCAAAAGTCGGAGGAGGCGAGGTGCTGGAGTGAGAAAGGCCTTTGCTGAATGGAGATGAATAAATATGACTCACTTAGGGTTAGACTTAGAATTAAATATTTATTAATTAAAATTGTAAATATATATTTCGGGGGCGGGTTCGGGGACGGGGACACGCTTACCATACCCGACCCGAACCCGTCGGGGATTTTTTTTCGGGTCTCCCCGTACCCGTACCCGCTTTAGCCCCGAAAATTCCCCCCCGATATGCCCGGGCCCGACGGGGACCCGACCCGACGGGGATTTTTGCCATCCCTACTCAAGATGCCACATCATCACACCAAGTCATCATGGGAGATGCCACATCACCTTAACCGTGCTTTACTAGGTTAGCCACACCTAGGATAGGTGATTCATGCTCTTGCTGCACTTCCTATCGAAGAGAAGAATCAAAAAGCCTAAATAAAAACACCTATTCAAGAAGTAGAAGGAAAAATGGGAAGGTTTAATATGCATGAGGGCCCCAAGGGGTGGATTGTAAGACCTATGAGCCACGAATGATGCAAGGCAAGAATGGACAAGATCAGTGAGTAATCTTACATTGCTCGGGGAGGGAAAGATGAAGTGCCTTATATGTGTGAGCACTTCCTAGCTAGAGGCCTTTTGGGCAAGAAAGCATAAGCTTGAGCCCAAGAACAAATTTGTGTGGGCGGGGCCTAAAGCGAATAATATCTTGCTAGTGAAGTTGAGTTGTGACACTGGCATACAAGAGCTAGAGCATGCTTGCATTCGTAGTTATATAATTAGTTTATAACTGATTGTTGTTATGGTAACATCTTTGACCAACATCCATATGCCAAACCTAATATAAAACTTCAAAGTACATCAAACACATACAACTGATTCTGTTCGTAGGCTAAGTTTTAGTATAAATACTCAAATATGGTTGTAATTCCTTTTATGCACAGATTTTCAGAAATCACAGTTAAGCTTCTTCATTTCTCTCCATCTCTTTGCATAGTTTTCTTTGTTTACCATCCTTTATAATTAGAATGTATTAGTAAAAATGATACCAATTTCATGTCGAAAGTGTTTGTTCAACATTGAAAAATTAAGTAAACTAATTTGGGAGTATAAGGAATTGGACTACTCCCTTCATCCTTAGGGTGGAACCTCAACTTCCTTCATATAAGGTTATATGAGGGGAATTTCGTCAAATTTCAGGATTAGATATAAATTGAACCAATTGGAATCATGATATTTCATTAGTGCAATGATCGGTGCATAATTACATGTCATTTTGTATCCTTCTAACTTATGATTTGGTTATGTTTTTGAGTTAAACTTGTGCTTTTAATAGGTTTTGTGTTTGTTTCAGTGTAATAAGCTTGAGACTCATTAAATGCATTTTGAAGACAAGTTAGCTTATCCGGTCTGCAGATCAGTCAACTTCACGAATTGGACTGTACTTGCTCAAGAATAACCAGATGATGAGCCCTATATCATTGGAAATATGCGGAAGTCTAGTTTCTGGAGAATTTTACGGGTCATGATTCCGAGTCTTCTAGAGAAAGTTATACAAGTTTTGGCAACTTAAGGTCAAATTCGGCAGCATCTGCGTTACTGGGCCAAATATCACATTTGAAGGGCTTTCCGATTTTTCCTTGAGCTGGGCTGCATATGTTTGGAAAGATAATTCAAAGAGCTTCAAGATCCAGATTTTTCCAGATTTTGGAGGAGGGAAGATCAAGCCCAAATCAAGCCCACAAGCTGGCTGCAATGAAGTCAATTCCAGTATATTTTCGGCAGTCAACTTGGAAGGCCCAAAACATACACTTATATTGCTCAGTTGGGAATACATTGTTCATACATGTTGTTCCAATGGGTGTCTATTATGACATATCCAAATTTGAGCCTCATTGGATACATATTGAAACCTCAGGCCTTCCTACACCAAGCCTAGTTCAGAAGAATCTTTTATTTCCAGCAACCAAAAGAAAACCCACATGGGTTGGCAACAAAAGGCAGCCACAATTGAACACCTTTGAATTCCTATGTGAAGAAAGCTTGAGGTGCAGCAAAAGAATTATAGGATGGAGTTGATTCCAACCACACTAACATTGACAAGATGAAGTAGGAGTTATGGGTTGTATTAAAAGAGGAATTGTGGTGTTGGATTTCATCATGATGTTCCTCCCTCTTAGCCCTATAAAAAGAGAAGTCTTCAAGCTACAAAATTCACTTCAGCCATCCTCGACACTTCCATCATTCCATCAACACATCTAGAAATCATCCTCATACACTCCCATCAACCCCATACACTCTAGCAAGAAACCCAATACTCTAAACTGCCCCAAATCACCAAAACAGCTCCAGAAAACCTCTCTTCCATTTCCCTACGAATTTCCTCTTTCTCAACCATCACCACTCACCCAAACTCATCCCAAATCACCTACTAGCTGTCATACATCATTCTAGACGTGGGGAAGCTCTTGGAGAAGCATTAGAAGTGGAGAAGCACTTGAAGAAGTCTTGGACACCACAAGAACTTCAGAAAATGGGTTTTTCTATTCTTATTGCATTCCTTATGTTTTCTCATTTCTATCTGAGTTTATTTTTCATTATGAGCAGCTAATTTCATAACTAGGGCTTCGATGTAACCTAACATGAATATTCTGGGTTTATAAGTTTGATTCATGATTCATGTTTTTATTTATTATGCTTATCAGTTAATATGCTTGTTTGAATGATTTATCACCATTAGAACTTGTATGTTAGCTATCTTGGTTTGAATCAAGAGTAGACATCATGCTTTGATTCAAATTGAACTATGAATAAGAAGAGTATGTATGGACATTCGACAACAGGGATTAGATACATGCTTGGTTGTTTAAATTGTTCTTCTATGATTAATGGGTTCCTAATGCTTAATTTAGGTTAGACAACAAATGATCAAATTAGGGAATTAGGAACACAAGGTTAGAACCAGACATCATGGCCTAATCATACTTTAGCTAGAATCAATCTTTGAATATGAATTAGACTTATTACTTGACTTCTTATAACCTAGAATTGAATTGTTATGGTGATTCGAATGCCCTAGTCTCCAAATCTGTTTTCCATCTCTTAAAACCACTCTTCGTTACATTTGTTTACTTGTTTTTGTTTGCAATTTCATTTTGCTTATTTTGTTCAACAATCACAACCACTCTTGTTTTAAATTCTGTTTTAGACATAACCTCCTACTTTCTTGAATTTGGTAATCTAAGTACATAACTAGTTTTAACTTCTCAGTCTTCGTGGGTACGACCTCATACTTGTCTTTCTATACTACTAATTGCTCCGTACAATTGCGAGTTAACATAATATTAACAACATGCGACGCGCGATTTGATAATCAAACTAAACCAAAATGCATTGCACCCTACCTTCAAGTATAGTTTTGTAATTGACTTTTTTTAATTAACATTCTTTTAAAAAGTTACAAAAAAGTGAAAATGAGGAGGGATAACTATGTTATGGCCTTGAAAATAAGGACATTGATCGCTTACGTTGACGAGTTATTCTGAATAGTCAATTTAGGACTTTGACCAGGCCAAAGTTGAAGCTTCTACGTGGTCGATATGAAGCACCATGCCTTCTTTCCACTATAAAAGTGGTTTTTTTACACAGAGAAAAATTAGTCACCTAAGAGGCACTAGTGTAGTACCAACCAAACCCTTTCCTGATGTCGAAGTAAGAGTGGAATAAAGATAGTTTGAGAGAATAAAATGAGAAGAGTTTATGAATGAGAAAGAATGATCACCCTTGTATGAATATAGGTGGGGATATTTATAGAAGGGCCCACAGGGAGCAAGTCTTCTTAAATCTAAGGAGAAGGTGTTTGGCCATGGTACCATCATGAAGAGGGGGCAGGGGCGGTCCTACCCTAAGGGCAGGGTAGGCAGCCGCCTACTCCATTTTTTGCCAAACCAAATATTACCCAATACTTAATACAATTATATCTCTTCTGCCTACTCATGCCCAACTCACTCAAATGTTTTCCCTTAACAAAAACAATAGCCCAGCCCACTCAAACTTTCTCATTTAACAAAAACAATAAAAGCAATATCAACTCAAATGCTCCAACCCAGCCGACATTCTCCACTCCAACCCCATGGACCATGCCCACTTATATTATACTTCAAAAAAACAAAAGACACCTCTCATTCCTTGTCAACAAGTATTTCTCATTCTCTCATCTTTAATTATCTTCTCTTTTTGGGGTTTTCCTAAAATACATGTATGCATCTTAATTTTAATTTTAATTTGAAATTGAGTATTCTAAGGTTTAATTAGAAATGAATTATAATTTGGGATTTTGTTGAAATTAATTAGGTCTTTGAAATTGAGAATTGGCTCCTCTTTGTTGAGATGTTTGATTTGATGTTGGTATTATTGAGATGTTTGATTTGTTGTTGGTATGTTAATGTTTCATTAAAGACATTGATGTTATTATGAGAATTTGTTTGATTTTTGGTTGTGATATTTGATTAAATAGGTTATCTTTTATTATGCCGGATCACAACTCGGAACCCTAAGAAAACAAAGAGTTTGTTCTTCTTCTTTTTTTAAGAAAAGGAATGATGGGTCATCATCTAATACAATGCTTTTGTTAAGCTTTTATTTATGTATAGATATGCATATTTGAGGGTAAAGGCTCATTACATCGGCTACTTGGCTTTTGAATCCTAAATCTGCCACTTGAGGGGGGGTGTGCTTAAACATGCCCTGATGTGCTAATTGTAGGGGAACAACCTGGTGGGGATTGGAAATGCATTTAATGCATGCTTTAGCCATGTGGTGAAAATTGTCCAACCAGGTTGGTTTAGAGTTGCGGCATGTAACTTTCTCTGTCCCAATTACTCATAGTTTGATTAGTCGAACCACACGGGAAAGAAGCTCATGCTGATTTTTCCTAGGTTGGGTAAGCCTCTCCGACCTGACCACAATTGGGCGTAGACAATGGTATGACAAATTGGTTTGGTCAGGTTTTTGTGAGGATGGTCGGGTCTTGTGGGACCAAATATCGAGATCTTTGCTATCGAGGCCATCCACATGGCGGATTTTAAGTGGACAATCCACTCGGGCCATATCATATGCCATCATCTTTCACTTGAACCATAAACCCCGACACTTTTCACCATCATTTTGTTTTTTGAAGGTACAAATTTTTAAGGTGAAATTACTGTATCCCTTTTGCTCTAGAATTGATTTATTATTATCTTCTCAAAGGGCTGACAATGGGTCGTGTCATGTCGAGTGTTTTGTCAGGATTATTTATGTGTCAAGAATGCTCAACCCAAACCTGACTCGTTTAATCAACACATCGTATAAGGGTTGCCACTAATTTCTCGTGCTAATTTCAGGTTGTGTCGGGATCACCCGCTAAGTGGTAGCAAATAAAAAATAAATAAAAACATGAATTTTGATAATTTAATCAAATAGTTGCATTTTTTATTTTTTATATAAAATAGTGATTAAATAGGTATTTTAGTGGGTTGAGGGGTTGACCTGAAACTCACTCGTTTATTAACCAATCAGTGGTGAGTTGACTCGAAAATAACCCAAAAATTTAATCTTGCAGATTGGCACACTAATTTTCCATGCAAGTTTCGAGTCATGTACCGGGTCGTGTCGGAAATTACCACCCCTTAGAGCATCTCCAACAAACTCTTTATTCTCTCATCCCTAGCTATTTTGGCTATAAAAAAAAATGGGAAAATTCTCCTCCAGGAGACTCCCTACTTGGTTCTCAATTTTGGAGAACCAACTTTTGACTCTCTACATGTAGAGAGGAGGGGAGAGAATTTGGTTAGGAGGAGAGAGATAGAGACATTTGGGAGGTTGGTGGGGTTGGGTTTCTACTTTTTTTTATAAATATATTTGATTTGCAAGAGAAAGAGGGAGAAAAAGAAAGAGAAAATAATAATAATAAAAAAATATTTCAGATTAGCCAAAATAGAGAACATTAGTGGAGGAAACACATTTGAAGTGGTTTGCTATAATAGCTTTCTAGTTATTTTAGCTATAATTTGGCTAAAATTTGGAGACTCCCGGGAGATGCTCTTACAACTATTCTAAAGCATATTCCTTGCAATGAAATTACCCTTTTCGGTGTTTCCCACAAATGCAAGCAACCTCTCGGAACCAAATCAAATTCGTTGACTCCACCCGATCGCATACAATAATAGACCTTTCCATCGATCACCACTGTCCATAAATCCCATTTTTGTTTAAATTAGCAAACAGTCACAAAGCCTTAGATTAGAAAAGTAATATAATCCAACGGTTCTCGCTGGTTATGCTAATTACTGACCAGGAAACTGATAAAGAGCTCTGCGATCGTCTCTTTACAGAGGAAGGAAACTGAGAGAGACTAGAAACCTCCTCCTAGATATAAATCTTGAAAGTCTAAATAAAACCCAAATTAATTTACCAAATTCCAATCAGAAAACCAGTTTCAGATTCACATTTGGTCACTCTTTTCTGATCCCAATCTGGGTCTCTCTATCTTTTCACTGTAAAATGCAGAAGGAACAGGCGGCGCCAAATGATCAAGAAGAGAACGAAGCTGAAGCTCTAGAGCTTGTTCTCTTTCAAGTCCCTGAATGCTATGTCTACTTGGTATAGTTCATTTTGATATACAATACCTGATGTGCCCGAATCCCTGTGTTTTCATGAATTTTTGTAGTGATTCTGTTGAAGGGTATCTTGGGAATGCAATGGAAAATGCATAATTCAACTAGATTTCTTCATGATTGTTGATGCATGTAATAGTTGAATGAATTTTTTTAGCGTGTAAGTTAGATTAATGGCCGAATAGATTGGCATTTTTTTCTTTGTTGTTTTGGTTAATTTGATTATTGATGTTATAGTTAAATGAACTTGTTGGAGTGTAAACTTAGGTTAATGGTCTAAATATTTAAATTTTTTGCTAAAAAAAGTTGATGGTGAGATCCTTTACCATTTAGTAATTTATTGGTTCTTGTTGGGATCTATCAAGTTGTACAAAGTCATGGGTTTTAAATTACAATTGAGCAAGTAATTATAAGAAATCGACAATGAGAGAAACGTATGGTTACAAAGTCATGTGATATCAAGCTAAGCTATTATATTGTTTGTGCAGATACCACCGAGGAAAAGTGCAGCTTCATACAGGTTATGCTCAACTCATAAAAATAGAAAATGTGATATGCATTTAGCAGTTTATTTGTGATTAATCTGATTTATTTGTAACTTTGATGCTTCTGTTCCACACATCAATCAGTTACCTCGAAATGAAACTTACAGTTAGGCTAGATTGTGTGAGCTTTTAAAAGCTATTTTGTGGATAAGTTTTCTGAGATGGAGTTGGATTGGCAACAAATCAAAAGATCCAAAAATAGACAAACAAATGGAGATGAGTTTTAATAATCCTGAGATTGGATGCTTTTTAATCAGAGAATGAACAAACAAGAAGAAGAATACTCTTCTATTGGAATTGATAACTGCTGGAACTCTTCATTGCATGTGTTGGAGTTGAGTTTGAAGTGTCTGAAGTTTATTTCAGGGCTGATGAATGGGATGTAAACAAATGGGTATGGGAAGGGATATTGAAAGTAATCAGCAAGGGAGAAGAGTGCATTATCAGACTTGAAGATAAGAACACCAGTGAGGATATTTTAGTTATTATTAGATGAAGTTGTATTTCTTCCTTTTGTAGTATGAGACATTTTGTTTCTTCTACTGTAATATGATATATCCTTACAGGTGAACTATATGCTCGGGCTTTTTTGAGAAAGGGAGAGCCTCATCCAGTGGAACCTGTAATTGATAGCAGCAGGTTTATCCTATTTCTAGTTAAACTGGAGCCCATCTTTATTGGACTGCAGAATCTTATTTAAGTTTCAATTTATGCATTTTGATTTGTACCTAGAGAGTGTCTAAATAATGTTTTTTGTTCTGCAGATATTTTGTGCTACGTGTAGAGGAGAACATTGGTGAGCTGCTATACTTGCTTCATTGGTTTAAGATCTCTTGTTTAGGGAATCCTATTAGACTATTGTTGGAACGATTCAGAGGCATTATTGACTCCTAAGATAGATCTTTCCCCATGTCCACCTTTGACACACCCAAGATTTAGTGCATGTCCCTTAGTAGGCTAAATGGAACTTTGTGGAGGCTTAGATTATCAGTCAATACCATTATTAGCCCACTTAGAAGTAGAGATCAAGTACCTTAAGCTTAAAAACATTTTTTTGGGGGGCGGACACCCACACTTTGCCTTAGTTAGGTCCTCCCTATTGATGATATTTTGAGAAGAAATGTCGTAGATCTAGAGACACCACAGAGAGGTTGTTACGACAGCAGAGTATACCAAAACTTGTGCGCATTAATATATGCATATCCATTCTAAACATGAGGAACTATGCTTACACAACTTAAAAACTTTCAAATATATTCCTAGTAGTGGGAGAGGGCTAATACTCACAAGCTTTCCATCTGTCCATAGTGGTGTGGACAAGAGTAGACCAGACTATTTTAGATGAAGAACAGTCTACCTTGAAATAAGGACAGAAGAAGTATTTTTACAAGAATGTAGAAAGCATTTGCAGATCACTGTATTAATATCACTGTGATATACAACTTCCCCACTTCTGTAAATCATTTCTCAAACGTAGGAACTGGGATGCCTATACTAGGCTGGGATAGTGGGTGATTAGATACATATGTGATGTAGAACGAAAGAGGCCTATGCAAATCTCAATTCATTTACTGGAAGGGCACATCATATTGCAGCTCAACTTTTTAAATTAGACGATGAAATTTTCTCAGTTGGGCAGCATATACAGGAATGTATTTATTTCTGTTAGACAGGGGAGCATATTTATTGCTTGAGTTGTGCTACCACCATGTGGTGATATGTCAGAAAACCATAGACAGAAGAGTGACTCTTTTCCATAGAAGGATTATGCCACTTCTTTTGCTTCATTTTATTTTACCTCTTGTATAACCTTTTAGTATTCCCACTTTCCCAAAATTTTGTGCCTCACTCTGATGCAATTTTTTCCTTTTCAGTTAATTTTTATTTCCAGTTATTTGTCAATGTATTATTTCTCATTACTTTGAAATTTATGCAGATGGTCGGCTTTGGCATGCTTTCATTGGCATAGGATTTCGAGAAAGAACAGAAGCGTATGATTTCCAAGCAGCCTTGCATGATCACATGAAGTATGTCCCATATGTACAGTGATTACAATTTTGCCCATTCTTCATTTTCTCTACAACAGTTTAGAAGTTTGTTAGGTAATTTTAAATGCATATGCATTAGAGGATGAATTTCCATCATTCAAGCTCATGTACCTTTCTAAATTGTTTTGAAGATATCTGGACAAAAAGAAAACTGCAGAAGAGATGGAGCAAAAATTTCAGCAAACTTCCTTGGTTGATTACAGCTTAAAAGAGGGGGAGACTCTTGTACTACAATTAAAGAACGTTAGTGTATCTTCATTTTCTTGTCAACTGTGTCCTCTGACCCATGCTACTTACTGGAGTACTCTGATTGAATTTAATCTCTTGTTGCTGTCAACAGAAAAGCGCTGAAATTGTCAAGTCCAAGGTTTCTGAGAACAACTCACCAGAGAAAAAGGCCAACCAAAAAGAGCCCTTGATTTGTATCAAACCACCACCACCTCCCCCAGGACCACTTTCACCGTCTACTGGTCAGAAGTCTCCCACAAACTTTCCCCCAAATCTCAATCTTCAGGGGGATTCTAACCACAAAGCCTCAGAATCAACAGAAGATGGTTCAAAAGAATCAATTTCTTCTGGAAATGAAATCACTCAAGATTTACCAGATGATGACTTTGGGGATTTTCAGACAGCTAGTTAATATGAAGTATAAACTCTGAGATGAGACATGTTATACTCGAATGCCTGAATATGTCTTTTGCCTTTGATGGTTTGGGGTTTGTGATGGTTTAGATTTTATTTACAACAAAAATTTAATTGATGTGGTGTATATTGTTACAAACTAACTAATGTGAAGTTACTTAGAAAGCGAAATTGTGCCAATCAGAATGATTTTTATCTTATTGTAGTCTATTTTTTTCGGTCGAAAACATTGTGTTTGGTATTACACATGAGTAAGATGCTGGATTAGTTGAAATATCTTATTACATGGCCTAACAGAATTAGAGATAATTCAATCCAACTTTAATCTCAACCTTTTGTTGGGCTTCATAATCCTACCATCTGTCGCCCAAGGAATCAACCCTAGAGGGGGGCGGATAGGACTAATGCAATTCAATAACAATGGATAATATAAATGAAGTTCTCCCGATAATGACTGTCGATTATATTTATAGTGCATAAAAGGAATCTGCCCATTTTTACAGATATAACAGCTGTTGGATTTGGAAAAACTTTATTTGCATTTTGAATTCTGATTTGGAAATCTGAATTAAGCCAAGAGTGCAGCTGCTTGATTTTGGAAAAGCTTGGTCATATTGATTGATTGATAATGCTTTTCCTCATCTTTGAAATCAAGCAAAAAGCCTGTTTGAAATACATGATATGGTTGTAGAAGGTGGTCATTCAGAAGGTAACCGTTTATACTGCATTTACTATTGATATTAAAATCCTATAAAATCATGTTTTATTATTTGAGGTGTAAGGAATAAAAGCCCCGAAAAATTATCTTGAGAAAAAAGAGTATTTGAAAAATCCATGAACTTAAAGTAGCATAAATCAGTGAAGATGCTAAAACAAAAAGTGAAGCTGAAAGTTTAGTAACACATGAACTTGAAAATTTTGAGTTTTTAATAGGCATGGTTATTTGGCATGATATTTTGTTGAAATTTAACTTAATCAGCCAAGAGTTACAATCTAAAGATATGTGCATTGATGCTGCCATAGAAGAGTTGAAGGGGCTCATTTCTTTTATGAAGAATTATAGAGAAAATGGTTTTGCATCATCTATGATTGAAGCTAGAACAATTGCTTATGATATGGGGATTAAGCATGAATGTTCTAAAGAAGGTCAAAGTCATAGAAATGGGTTCTGCCATTTCGTCTGAGAAGAGGGAAGAGAGAAGGAGGGGGCGGGTGGGCGGGTGGGCGGGTAGGGGAAGGCAGATAGAGGGTTGGGTGGGTTTTCTGGGCTTGGTTTGAATGTTCTTGTTTTTATTTTAGTTTTTGTTTTCGTTACTTTTTCTAATTTTTTATACATTTGATTTTAAAATTTTAGCTTTATTAATTTTAATTGTTTATAAAATAATACAAATTTTTAATTGTTTATTCGTTCACGTGGAGCTATGAATGTCATGTCATCGTTTAATGGAAAACTTGACGATTCAAGACTATTGGAGGTATGAAAGTGGTAGTAAAATCAAGGTTTAGGCATGAGACTGAGACGAAAAAAAACTGTGTAGCAAAGTTTGAATTTTGGGAAACTTCCGGGTAGTAAAGTAATATTTACCCTATTTTTTAATGAGAATGCCAATGATGAGATAATACAATTAGTTGACAAATCATTTAGAGTTAATTTTTTTTTTTTTTTTTTTTTTTTGGGGTGTAGTGGATATGGCTCTTTCATTACTAAAGAGTAGGTTTAAACAAATGCAAACAAATGAAGGTATTTTTGGGTCTTGTTTAATTCAAAGAAGTTAACTTCATTGAATGATAATAAATTGAAAAAATGTTATGTGAATCTTGAAACTACTTTAGAAATTGTGAATTTTCTGATGTTGATGTAAGTGATGCGTTTTTAGAGTTACAGGTGCTGCAATTGATCTTACCAAGAGAAGCAAATACAACAATTGAAATTGTAGAGTTTGTAAACAATATGGACTGTTTTCCAAATGTTTTGATTGTCTATAGAATACTATTGCATCTCCAAAAAGACACTTTTCAAAATTAAAATTATTGAAATCTTCATTGAGGTCGACCATGTCACAAGAAAGGCTAAATGGGCTAGCAATCTTATGCATTGAAAAGGATATGCTAGAAAAGCTTGAATTTGAAAGCATAATTGAGGATTTTGCTTCTCAGAATGCAAGAAGAAGATTATTTCAATAATACTTTCTTTTTTTTTGTGATTTTGTTGTTTTTAACCTTTATCTTGTAGGTGGTGCTGCTCCTATTTTGCTTTAGCTATTGAGGATGCAAAGAGATTTCAAGTAGGTTGCTTACTACTGTTTCGCTTTGACTATTAAGGATGCAAACAAATTTTTGTTTTGCTTTGGTTGTTAAGGATGCAGAGGAATGTCAAGTACGTTGTTGCTCTTCTGTTGTGTAGATACAGCTTCACCAAAATGGATTCAGTTGCATCCTCAACTTGTGATACTCGCAAGTGCACGAACCGTTGGTAGTTTAGCGTATGTAAGTGCGAGGTCGATTCCACAGGGATTGGTGATTGAATAATCCAATTTAATTTTCCTACACAAAACAAAAATGAAAACAAAAGAAACAAAACAAGAAGAAAGAATGTACATTACAAGAAAAATAAATTACAACTAAGAAAACATTAAGGAAATTAAGAGAACTTTGAGGAAGAAAGGAAGTATTTGAGAACTTTGAGGATGGAGAAGAAAGTGTTTGAGAAGTGTTTGGGAGCTTTAGAGAGGGAGAAGAAAGTATTGAGAACTTGGAGGATTTTGGAAGGGTTGAGACATGTGTTTGAGAGACTTTGAGAATTTGGAAGAAAGTGTTTGAGAACATGGGAAATGTTTATGAACTTGGAGAATTTGAGAACTTAGGGAGTGGAGAGAAAGGTGTTTGTGAAGTGTTTGAGACATGGAGACTTTTGGAAGAGAATGGAGTAGAAGTAGAGAATTGTTTGAGAAAGTGTTTGGAGAATTTGAGAAGAAGAGAAAAGAAAAGTGTTTGAGATTTAGTACAAAGAAAATTTAGTAGAATGATCTTATTACAACAATTGAGAACTACAAAGGGAAACTAAGAGAATTTGAGGGAGAGAAGGGAAGGGAGCTCTAGAGAAGTGCTTGAGAGCTCCCCCCTTGGGGTGTGATTACAAGCTTAGAAAACTTCCCTATTTATAGGCCTAGGGGAAGTGAAAATCTGAATTATACAATTGAATTTTCTAAACACACTAACTTCACTAACTTACAACACTTAAATCCACTTAACACACTATTGCATTTGAAAACAATTCTTCTTGTCATTAAGCTTAGTGTTGCATCATCCACTTCAACATCTTTTAATTCATTTGGCTGCTGCAAAATTCCACTCAAAAATAGGTATTGAATATGCTTCACCAAACTTTCCCACAATCAACAACACTTCATCATGCATATGTCATGCATGACAATGCATTGCAGCCAGCTTGTGGGCTCGTTTTGGGCTTGTGACTCCACTCTGAAAAATCTGGAAAAATATGGATCTTGAAGCTCTTTGTCTTATCTTTCCAAGCATATGCAGCCCAACTCAAGGAAAAATCGGGAAGGCCCTCAAATGTGATATTTGGCCCAGTAACGCAGATGCTGCCGAATTTGACCTTAAGTTGCCAAAACATGTATAACTTTCTCTAGAAGACTCGGAATCATGAACCGTAAAATTATACAGAAACTAGACTTCCGTATCTTTCCAATGATGTATGGCTCATCATCTGGTTCTTCTTGAGCAAGTACAGTCCAATCCGTGAAGTTGACTGATCTGCAGACACCGTTTTGAGCTAACTTGTCTCCAAAATGCATTTATTGAGTCTCAAACTTAAAACACTGAAACAAACACAAAACAAATTAAAAGCACAAGTTTAACTAAAAAACATAACCAAATCATAAGCTAAAATGGTACAAAATGATATGTAATTTATGCACCGATCATCTTCTGCTTTGAGTGTTGAAGTTGCTGCTATTTTGTTTTGGTTGTTAAGGATGAAATGAAATTTCAAGTAGGTTAAGGAAGGATGTTAGTATGAAATTGTGTTGGTATTTCCTAGAACTTAAGATTGGAAGTGTCATTTAGCTATACGGTTGAAGAAAAATTGATGTTAGCATCCCCAAATTCCAAAATTGTGACTTTACACGTACGAGACGTTTGATTTGAAGGGTAAAACATGGCATTTCTCATGCATTATAAAATTCCTACTTGTCTTTCAAGTATTTTGATTGAAGATCACGTTGGTATTTCCTTGTGCCTCAAGGGTAATCTTCCTTTGTATTGGAAAGTATTTTTGATTGGCAGTCACTTTTTTAATCAGATCAATGTGACTAAAGGGTTGGGATAGTCTTGGAATTAATTCAAGAATATTAGGAATCTTTGATAAAGTGATTGTGAATATCCTTCTTGGAGTACACGTGAGTTTTATACATAGTAGGATCATATCATTGATTTTATGTCAAGCATTCAATTGTGGAGACTGTTTTGAACGCAGGTTTTCTTCCTTGTGAAGAAAATCACTTAGATAATAAGGCTTTGTCTTCTTTCTTCATGTAGCTTTCATGATCATATTTCTAGTCCATAATGTTTGGAAAGCTAAGTTTTTATTTGAGATAAATCATTAAGTGTTTCATGTTTACTTGGTGATTTATCAAATACTTTTATCATTCATATTGCATTCATTTGCATTAATTGGTGACTCATACAATTGAGGGCACCAAGACCATGGTGGCGGTTTTTCTCCGGTGAGCTTAAAACAATCGTGACCAGTATTTCGTTCAACATAAGGAGTGTTGAAAGATCATCTTGTGACAGAAGTAGAGTTGCGAAGAAATCTGTAAACATTATCTAGAATGTGTCTAGGATAAGTATGTAAGTACGTCTTGTAATCATCGTTCTATAATGGATTTTTTTTACTGAGGAGTCCTATGGATTTTACCTAGAGATGGGGTTTTACCACATAAAATAATAAGTGTGTGAGTACTTGTAATCATCGTTCTATAGTGAATTTGTTTTGGATTGAGGAGTCATGTGAATTTTCCCCATAGAGATGAGGTTTTACCATGTAAAATAACTCTCTGTGTTCCTTTATTTTATGATATGCACGTGGTACCAAAGTTATTATTATTTATTGATTTAATATTAAATTGGCCTATTCACCCCATCTAGGCATTTTTAGTCATCTTACAGGTAATTTCAAAGGCAAAGATGAACTGATCAAGCATGTGGAAGTGTTAGCTTTTAAAAATGTAGTTAGAATTTGATAATATTTGTCTTTTAATCTTTACTCAAATTACATGACCATTTTGAAGAAAAAGAACTGATTGAATTGTTACAAGTATTTATCTTATTTATGCATTAAGTTTGAATGTACCAGGCTTAGCCTCAGATTTTGGAATTTTTATTTATTTATCTTGAATGTTAAATTTGCCACCCTAAACTGGGACTAGGGGTTTTTTTTTTTTTTTTTATAAAAAGAACTTTAGACTAGGAAATCTTGCCTTCATTTTATTTCAATTTTTGAGGGTTGGGTTGAGAGTGTTAACCGAAAGAGTTGGTAACTAAAAACATAAAATCTGGCTAAAGGTAAAAGTCGATAGATGATTTACATTGAAAACAAAGGATTCTTTGTTTTTAGTCGTCTGCTAGAAACTCGAGGATTCTCCCATCTTGTTTATAACTCAATAGACGATTTAGGTTAAAAACCAAGAATTAGAAAATAATGAGAGTTTAAATCCCAGCATATTCAATCAGCTATTCCACTTCACCAAACCAGAATCCAACTACCGAAGGAAATAAACACGCCAAGAAAAGACAACAAAAACTCTTGTTATAACTCTTTTGTGGTAAAATTCATGTACCAAGTGTCTACGTATTCTCCGTTTAAATAAGGCTAATTACACTGAATGAATCGTTTGCGATACAACAAAACAAAATCGGAACACATGATATTTACCTAGAACTACAAAGTTACAACCCTATCCTTTGGATAGCAAACAATGAAAAATGAGGCAACCATGGAGAGAGAGACACTGAAGCAGCCCAAAGAATAACATATATTACAGAAGAAAAAGAAACAAGGAGATGAAAAAACGAATAGCATCACCTTCTCATCTCCTTGGGGGGTCCAAGATAGCATTCATTTCTATTTGTACAGGGCTTAATGCACTCTGGGTGCCAAACCTCTCAGCTTCTCTTGCAATCTGGACATCACAAGGTCTATAGTACTGATACAGAAACTTTACAACAAAGCGAGGAGTGATTGCTGCTATGGTGATTGCAAGCAAACACAACCAAAATGATGCTGTCTTTGCGACTTCAAAAACGGCCCTGTCAAATTATTTTGGAACTGCAAAGATTAGTATACACATATGCAAGTATCATACATTATGGATGGAAAATTTCAGTTTGATGCATGTATGGAGCTTCTCATAGTACAACAAATTTGGTTTTGTTGGCAGTTGTAAGTTTCTGACTGGAGATGCTTATTTTTAGTTCGAAGAAAGAAAAAAAAAATTGGTGATAGGTATTTCTCAGACATGGTTTCTGCACTCTTTTTTGGAAGAATGACAAAAATTACCATGTTCAACCACAAGCTGCTGGTTATGAGGTCATTACATACCTCAGTCAGAAGTTCAACACCTATGACTTAACCTCAAAAGTGTACCAAATGGAAATAAGTAGTGCATGTAGTGCATGTAGTGCATGTAGTGCATGAATAAAAACCATGATACCATATTTCTGACAGACAGGTCCCCAGAAATTAGTCAACCAACAAGTGCTATTGTCTACCAACCCTAAACAATTCTGCCCTAGCTAGAAGAAAATGAACTTGCCCAATTACTGCCCGCACTTCTTTATGGAACCACTGCTTCAGGTTTCTGAAGCCTCCAAGGGACAGCAGATGGAGTGACTTGAGACTGTTACTGGAAATAATTTAGAGATATACTAAGGTAAAATCAATTAACCCACATGTCACTCTACCTAGATCCAATAAGTGGAAATAAAAGAAAACAAAACCAATCAACCCATGTACTTTGAATAAATAATTTCTGGAAATAATGGTTACTTTGGGAATAAATTGTGGAGGCATGAACTACTACATTTTTATATGAGATACAGATATCGTGCCTGCAATGTAAGGAAAACTTCCACTGAATTCTTTGTTGAAAATAGTAACCCATCATGAGACAACTAACTTAATATTTAGTTTTGTGGTGCATTCTTTATTTGCCTCAATATTGTGAGCTGTTTGCACTTGCACTATTTAAATGAGCCACTGAGTTCGAGAGGCATCTTTACATGCATTGTGTGACACAAAATGCAACATAAATGCTTGCCACTGCATCTCATAGGGTGCAGTAGTAGTATAAATGCAATTATGCTGGTGAAAAAAGAGAGTATATAAATCTGATACTACTAAATTAGAGGGCATACCAGTAGCCAACGAGTGAAGGTAAAGCATCAATGACAATGACACAAATCCAAGTCGCAATTATAGATCCCCAAATGGCTGCATGTGTAATCCACGTCCACCGGATGACATCCATAGCCAAGTGCAAATTAACCAAAATTACCACTGAAAGTGTCCAAAGATCTCCAATACTTGATGTATCAATGGTGCTGCCCCAATATGCAAAGAGAGGGATAAAGAAGACGGCCAGACTTTGCCACAATGTGTCAACCATTGTTAGCCAAAATAGTTTTGAGTTGTAGCATTCTTGTCTCTGACCAGCTCCATATAGCTGAGGATATGTCAGAAGGGTCCTTCTACTTAGGTCCTTGTCAAGAATCCCAACAACAATTGTGGGTACTGCAGTGTAGATTATAGAATACAACATGCTGCTCCATTCAGTGATCGCAGTTGTCAAACTAAAAGAAGTAAAGAGCACATACCTACAGAAAGCACATGAAATTTAATCAGCTAAATGGATAAGCAAGGATTCATAATAATTCTTCTTTCCTTCATTTTCCATGTAAACTAAAACCTATTATAACTCGCATCAAGATTCAACATCAATTATAACAAATGACAATCTGGACACAGCGACCTAGGTTTGACACAAATAGATTTAAATCTGACTATCTTCAACCTCGTAGCTTCAAGTTCAAAAGTCACATCAGATTCATAACCAGAAATTAGCTTATGGCTTTTAAAAATGGAACCAGACAACTTTTGGCCCTTAATGACCGTGACTCCATATCTACATAATCATGAGCAATCTTCTGTCTAGTATTTTGTTTTCTTTTGATTTATAACTTCAAAAAGAAAAACCAACGCATCTCAAGACCCTTTCAGGCTGGAGGAAAAGAACTTAAGTCTGCACAACAACCACTGACAGTGACCTTGGTGGCATGCATGAACTGAAAATTTATCCAACAAAGAATTACTCACCAAAATAAAATAAGCACAAACACTGCATTCCTGTAAAAATTGTATAATATCATATAGCCGATTCGCTGGTAATTCCAATGCCCATGTACCAATAAAAGGGGAACTAAGAATCTGAACTGCCCCATTGCAAAATCTGATGCCATTACAGCTTGTCGACCTTCTTGGCCACTGATGCCAACTCCCACATCAGCCATTTGGATCATGGAAACATCATTAGCACCTATCAATATTCCAAAAAAAATTCTACCATCAACACGATTTCCCAATGAGACTGGGAATAAGATCTTGATTTTGGTGTTGGAAGTATAAAATATTTATTTAAGTGAAATCAACAGAAGAATAATTACCATCCCCGATTGCAAGTGTCATATCAGCAGTCCTGTTCTTCACAAGGGCAATAATTCCAGCTTTTTGCAATGGAGCCACTCGGCAACAAAGCACCACAGAACAGTTACTAGCTAAGTCAAAGAGCTGCAGTATGAAATAAGTTTGATCAGCATATAAGACCACTCAGATAAAAACAAGCATACAAGACATCAACAAGAAGTTTAGAAAACTAAACAGATAGGTCTAGGAGCAATTACCTTTTCCTCAAGTTCGCTATCAAGAATATAAACAAGGCTGGTACCATCAATAATTAATGCTACTGGAGTCACACCATCTCCAGAACTTCCTCTGGCGGTGTGTGTATCACCAGAAAACATCGTAAGCTTCTTAGACATGAGTACAGCATCCTCTAAACTCCTTCGACATGAATCCTTAGAGCTGCTGTTAATTATAATCTGAGTCATCTTTCTTGTTAGAAGCTTTGATGAGTAGCCAATGGATATGGCTGTTTCTTGCTTATCCCCTGTCAAAACCCAGACCTGAATCCCTGCTGTTCTTAGAGACTCTATGGCTTCAGGCACCCCCTGTTGTAGTTTATCCTCAATACCAGAGGCACCTAGTATGATGAGATTGTTCTCTATGTTGCCAGCAACCTTGCGAAGTAGAGCAGCCCGGCCAATTAAAGCAGTACTTGCTGCCTCAAAAGACGAATGCCACTGCTCGAATTCTGAAGCACTCAGTTCTCTCATCCCAACAACAAGCGTTCGCAAACCCAGAGAGGAGTAAGCATGAATATGGGCTTCTGTTGCTCGTATTATGTCCAAGTTTAATCTTCTGTCTATGACACTGAACATGGTAGTGTCAGCACCTTTTACAAAGACTTTGAAGGTCTTATCAGGGCACCCCAATATAACCGACATTCTCTTCCGGTCACTATCAAATTCATGCAAACCCAAAACATTGAACCTGCACTGCCCATGAATGGGAAATTATGAATGAGATAACTAAGGTCTTTACGTCTCAAAAGGCAGTTCAGTATTAATTATCATACTGTAATCACAAGGTTAGACAAGCATGCTCATGCAATGCCAAAATTATCTATTTATAGATTAATGTATTTATATTGATGAATAAGCCAGCTAAGAGTGTCAAATTACCTTTGCCTTTCTCCTTGGATATCAATAACTATATGACCAGAGGTTCGTTCAATAAGCATAAAACCGTAGGCAGCAGCAGCATAAACCAATGCTTGTTCATCTGGAGACTCCCCTTGGTAATCTACTAATTTCACATTTGGATCCGACGTATCTATAACAAGAGGCACTATAGTATTACAAGCTGCCAATGCAAGGAAGAACTCATGCACATGTTTGCCTTCATTTGTATCCACTCCACTTCTTAGTAATTGTAGAAGCTGTGGGTCAGCCTTCACCTTCATCTTTGGCCTCAAAATCTTCCCATCCACTGATACCAAACAAGAGAAGTAAGAAATTGGAAATTACTAAAACAATAGAAAGTTTTTTTTTTTTTTTTTTGAACCCTAAACCCTAAACAATAGAAAGTATTATTCAGAAGACAATATAATCAAAAGCACAGATTTATTACCTTGAACAGAGTACCCCACTTGGTCCTTTCCCAAATCGCTTGTCGCATCATTATAATCTACTCCCCAAATGCTTGCACATTGAAATTCCATTTTATTCTCGGTAAGCGTACCAGTTTTGTCTGAGAATACATACTTAATTTGTCCTAAATCTTCATTGATATTCAAAGCTCTGCACTGAAATCTTGCATTAGAGGCCTCATCATACATTTGAGTATCACGGATCATGAAGTATGCTTGACCCACCCGGACAAGCTCCATAGAAATGTACAAAGAGATGGGGATCATGACCTGGAATACAATGACGGACATGAGGAATGTGAAAAGAATCTCTAAACCCCATCCATAGTACTTATAATTGTCCACTTTCCCCTCAGAGTAGTCCTTCTTCCTGTAGAAGAGTATGTCATCCAACTTATCATTGTGGCGTCTCAACCAAACAGCAGCACACAGAGACACAACTGTACACAAAGCAACAAGAAACCCCGAGAGTATGATGATCTCTATGTTCATACGGGTCTCGAGACGACTCCTCTTGGATGGGGCTCCGGAGCTATTCAGCATAACTTTGGTCTCACGACCAGCATAAACAGCAACCCCGAGGACCCAACGAGTATTCTTGAGCTCACAGCCTCGAAGTACAATGTTGGAGGGTCCTAATGACAGTCTCTTGCCATCAATTTCCATGTATCCGTGAAAACCATATATATTTCTATTGGGGTTTTCACACTTAATCAACCCGGTAATCTTCTCCTTTTCAGGCAACCTGGAGAGGGTTTCTTGTTTTGCATACCGGGTCTTCAAATTTGATTCCCCATCTAAATTGATAGTCTGCACATAAGCAACCCCAGTTGGGTCACTCGTCGAGAGCAGTACCATATCACAAGGAATAGCTTCACCTGCTTCAATTTTGATGATTTCACCAACTCGGATACCCTTCCACTTTTTTAATTGAAACTGATTATTAACCAAAACTGATGCCAACCGATTGTTCTCAATTCGGTCAGACCTATGCCGCCTATAGTCCTCATAGACATCCTTAACTGCAGTAACGAGCAAGACAAATGCCAGTGGCAAAATGGAAACTCCCCGGCCAAAAACCGCCAGCTGGGGGAGCTGATTGAGCACAGCAATCACAAGAAAATATATGTATGCTACCCTGTGAAACTGTTCAAACAAATTTCTAGGCAAAAAAGTGATAATTGAATACTTTGCCGTCCTTATTGAATTCCCAGAAAACTCAAACCTCTCGTGTGTCTTACCAAGATCATTTATATAAATGTTCCTTACATCCTCTTCATTCATCTCCTTTTGGGACATGCTGAACCCTTCAGAATCAGCTCCTCTCGATCCATACCGTACAGGTTTTGATCCGACATCACCAAAACTCACTTCCCGGACAGAATTCGTGCCAGAAGCCCTGGAATGAATCGAAGAAATGCTTCTCTGTGAGGATGAATTGAAAGCGGGTTCAATGCTGAGGGAATTCTCAGCTGGGTTTTTAGAATCCATCCCGGAAAACGATCCAGAGTGACCGGAACTGGGATTTACAAAATCAGAAAAGACAGGTAAAGTAGGGAGCTCTTGCGTATTTGGGGTTCTTGGAGATGGGATCAAAAGAGGCCGCTTTGATGTCATAATCTGAAGAAGATCAGATCAGAGACCTCTTGAACAGCATTCAGTCAACAATCATGAAATTCAAGAAATACCCAGATGCCAAATCCAAACAAAATCACAATATATTACAACAACAGCAACCAAATCGAGAAAACAAAACAAACCCAGAAATCAGTACAACAGATATGTGCAAGAACAGGAACCCAACTCACTAGTCAGCTATATATGCAGATATTGTACATGCAAAACTTGAGAGTGAGAGTCAGATGAGCTTTGGTTAGCTTACTCGCTTGCAGACCTCGGCATTTTACATGTAGAGGTGGATGGTCATGGTGTTATAGCTGTGCTTCAATGGAGGTTGAAGAAGAAGCGTGTGATACAATTTGAAAGAGACTAAAGAATTATAAAAGGTCAAAGGCATGTTAAGCATTATAGAGTTAGAGGAAGGGCGGCTATTACAATAAATGAGGAAGAAGTCGTATTGGGTGGCGACAGCGAACATATCAAATTCAAAAATGTTAGAAAAGTCTTTGTTCTTCCAGAGAGAGAGAAAGAGAGAACAAAGCTAAGTACAAAGACAAGAGGAAATAGAGAGAGGTTGTTAATGACTGCTCTTTATTTTCAAATGTTCTAGAAGGACTGCTACGGATTATTAATTTTAACTATTGCTTAAATCAATATTGGGTGTCTGAATTTGACCGGATGATCTTTTATTTTCTTATTAGACGTATTGAATACGAGAGAGAGAGAGAGAGAGAGAGAAAAATAATTCTAACTATTTCGTTCATGATCATGAATCAGAATCTTAATCTGGTGTAATTAATAAGATATAGATATTGAAGTTTTTAATCTCATAATTTAATTAGAGTGCTTCTAAATAAATCTTAAAATTAACTGAATACACACTAAGTATATCATAATATTTTAATCAAAATGCAAAATTAACTAAGTATACCCTATGTAACTACCAAAAATATCATTCGTACACCTTAATACACTCTATCACACAAAGTAAAGAAAAGAAATCGAAAGCCTTTGGAAGTAAAAAAATAGAAACATATCCCACCAATAGTCGGTTCCTCCCGCAACCACAAAGTAAAAGAAACCAAATGCCAAAAAGTTTCATTCAGCTAATAGCTTGTATCCTCAAACGCCAAGTCTTACTTGCACAAAAACCACAAAATTAACTAAATCAAACAAAATATCACCTCAATTGCAACCACAACCACGTCTCTAGAAAATCATCTTCATGTTTCTTGTACAACATCATCAGTATCCTTGTCTTTATTTTCAATATGTTGCAAACCATCATCTACAATAAGGAATCATGGAGGCAAGACAATAATTCAAGTTTAGTAGATAAATAGAACAGAGAATAGCCTCTTACAAGCAAGACAATAACTCAACGCAAGAATCAATTCAAGTTCAACGTAGGACCTTCGAACATTCAATGACACCTCCTTGGCCGCCTCCGCCAATGCTCGCTATTTGATTATAGTTGAATATGTGGCAAGTAGGGTGTACTTATTAAAATTATATTTGTTTCACAATTCAATATATATTTTTTGGTCATTTCATATTAGGGTAAATTAGTAATTCAATAAATAGTTTAGTAGTAGGATGTACTCAGTTAATTTTAGGGTTCGTTTAGCAGCACTCTTTAATTATGATTTGAATCCAATAATCCATCAACTTAACAATTTGAATCAAATTTAAATTGATCTTTTCTGATGATGATCTAATTCAATATATAATATAAATTTTACTTCTTATGTATGTTTGCTTTTTGGGAGAATGGTGTATGTGTGTAAAGAGTTTCTTTATACTAAAATAAAAGGTACAAGTTTATAATGGGATTTTTTTTTTCAAGTCTATAAATAAATCTGAATCTGATCCATTTAAGTGTCCATTTCGTTTGCATATTGAACTTCATGGGAATGAAATTCTCATGTCTAATCTCACGAGATGAGAATGGAGGATGTTCATTTCTGTGTTTGGGAACGTTGAGGACTAGGAAATGTTATTTTATCCTATTCTCATATTTGGTTTCTCCTATTCTCATGTTTGCTTGTGTCTTCTTCTAAGACTTCTAGAGTCATTGAATTCTCTTTTCATAAATTTTGATGGGATTTTCACAAATAGACCTATTCTAACATGACATGTTATACTAAAACCCTTAAAGAGCATATGTGGAGAAAAAAGCTCTCAATTAACCGCTTGTCATTTTCTAATTGGTTTTTAATTTGTTACAATTTTTTCACTTGAAACTTGAAAGTATAGCATTGAGTTTTTCTTAAGTATTGGACTTGAAGAGTTTTTTTTTAATACATAAAATGTCATATTATAATGGTTCTGTTTATAAAATGTTCAATTTTGAAACTCCGCCTAATTATATTGTTAGTTTTTTTATTTATTTATCTTAAATCATCTCTTTCGAGGCAAAGATGCTGGTTTTTTGCTCCAATTACTGGAATATTTCAAATTGGACAATATTTCCCACCATATCTTTCATAACAAGGTCCTTGGGCACTGGCGGCCAATACAAACTTCACATATAAGCAAAATGCACGTGACATTTTGACAATGGAAGATGTTATTTGTTATGGTAATTACTTTTATTCTTACTGTCTGATCATTCAGACCTACGAAACAAAACGATCAATTTGTAAGAGTCTCGTAAAGCCGGAGTGATGCAAGTGCCTTGCCCTTGAGCTTTGCCTTGGTGTCAACGTACTCACTCCAATTGGTGACGGGTGGGTAGAGGGCAGGGTGGCTTGCGCTTAGTAGTTTTGGTATGGGTGAGATTGGGACATTGTCTGGTGGTCCATAATTATAAACAACTGACAGACGGTGCTGAGTTTGGTTCACCAGTACCCGATGGAGGACACTCACATACGACCCGTTAGATAATATGTGCATGAGGTCACCGACGTTGACTACCATAGCGCCGGGAACCGGTGGAACCCGAAACCAACCGGTGCCCTCTTGGAAAACTTGCAAGCCACAGATCTTACTTTGGTGGAGGATAATGGAGACAAGGGTTGAATCAGTATGGGGAACAAGACCCATGGCCCGATCAGGATGAGGACAAGCAGGGTAAGAATTCAACTGGAGGACATGTGCCTCTTGGTTATCACCTTTGGGGCCAGACCATTTGACATCTTCCTTGGATATACCTAATGAGGCAAGCATTATCTACGTCAGCCTAGAGGAAAGCCTTCCCAATTCTTTCTCATATTCTTCGGTAATAGAACTGAAAAAGAAAATCAATACGTTGGTTAATGCAAAACAAAGATATGCTACATATAGTACAATACTATATGTTGTGTGTGTGAGTACTGTGAGTACCAGATTTTGGTGTAACCTTGGGGACAAAGTTTGGCATAATGTTCAAGGGGTGAACCAAGAATAGTGAAGCACTCAGACCAAATTTTCTTATCCCAAAAGGCAGATATGAGGGGGAAGCCGTAACCAGAAATGCCACCGGGTCCTCGGGCTACTTTGAGCTTTTGTTCGGCTGGTAGAGAGAAGAGGCTTTGAGCAACAGATTCCATGTCTTCAACCACATTGTTGGGGACGCCATGATTTATGAGTTGGAACACACCCCAAGTCCTGCATGCATGGCTTATGAGTTGAGAGGCATTTGGGTCATTTAGATCAATGATGGGCACAGAATCTGAGTCTAAAGAGGGATGTTCATTGAGGTTTGAACATGCATACTCTTCTGGTATCTCATGCAATGACTTGAAGTCATCTGGCACCTTTCCCAGAATAACATCGAAAGTTTCGGAGTTGTAAGCATCAGGGGCTGTTGCAGTTGGAACCATTGTTAGAGCAAATGTTGGGGAGAGGGGGGGGGAGAGAGAGAGAGAGAGAGAGAGAGAGAGAGAGAGATTGTTCTTGGATGTAATTTTTATGCATTTAGTGCGTATATATATCTAATGATGCTGCCAAGCTTACCCAAACACCCCAGCCTAACTACCCCTACCCCAAAAGAGATAGACGTTGTGGAAATAAAAAATAAAAAAGAGTGAGAATGATAACTTCAAAAAAAGAAAATTAAATAAAAGTTGACTATTGGATTTTGGTTTTTTGAGAGAAAGTTGGCTCTCTCTCTCTCTCTCTCTTTCTCTCTCTCTATTGGATCAGTTTCATTGTGCATGCATAATCTTAAAAGGGAGAGAAAATGATGAAAAATTAAAAGAGAGGATCCAAAAGGAGAGAGTAATATTGAAAATGTATAAATGAGTAGCAGCTGAATTGATGAAAAAGAGGGAAGAAAATGATAAAAATAAATAAATGAGAGGATTATATCTATGAAGAAAATAGGTTGGCAGTTACATTAAAAAGGAGCAAAAATGATCAAAACGTAAATGACAGGATGCAGATCAAATAAGAAGAAGTTGACAATTTCATTAAAAAGGAGCGAAAATAAATGAGTAGACTCTTTTTTTTTTTTTGGGTAAATACTACGAGGTGTCCCCTTACCTGAAGAGTGGGATTAATCCTCGCTCGGAGTTTGGCTTGCCTCTGGCCACAAAGTGACAGGACCCAACCTGAATTCCACCTTGGAACTTGTGACGAACCCTGCTTCCCGTCTTCCCGTATGACATCTGCCCGATGCCGAACCCACTTTACTAAAAAGTCTTGTAGCCCTAATTTAAACGGATAAATAGTTCGACTTTTGCCGAAATTTCGACATAGTCTCCCCTATAGTTGAAACAATTCCCAAATTTCAGTACTTGCAAACAAGTACATAAATAACCCCAATTTCCAGCATGCACAAGGTAATGGCACACACAACAACTAAAATTAAGGAAATGGGCCTCACGCCCTCTACCCAACTCAAACGAGCAACCAGAGCAACTAAAGATTTAAGTTTACAACCCGAAAAAGAATAAAGAGAGAGAGTGATAGTATGTAACACCCTGTCCCAAAAATGACTGTTCAATTAATTATTTATTGTGAAATTACATTTTTTTCCATTGGATGTAGGGCACTTTAGTCACTTTTTGTTCAGGAAGAATTTTGGGGGCTATCAATCTTACATCTAGATCTAGGTTCAGATTCACTATTGATTTCTTCAAGATGTTGGTTTCTTGAAGAGATTGATATTGTTGTGTGAATCTATATTTTCTCATCCTGAAGACTAGTGTTGATGTACTACTATGGTTCAAGTGAGGAGTTGTACAGCGATAAAGGGTGCCTTGAAGATGAAGACCTAGAAGAGCTAGCTGCCATTCTCACAAAGAACCAGTTGAGGTGCATTTGATCCCAAGTGAGTGGAGTTGCTTTGAGGTATAAGCTACCACTTAGAGAGAGTTTAGGTGATTTTGAGCGTGTATGGGTGTTGTTTGTACAATATCTGGCCAGGCATTCCCAAGCCAATCCAAGCAAAGGGAAGGGAGTCCCACATCGACAAAACACAAGAGAAGGGGACTCTCCCTTCCCTATAAAAGGAGACCTCTCCCCTTCAAGAAAGAGAGAGAGTTTTGGGCAGGCTACTACTGGGGCCTCATGTGCTTACCCATGAGCCCACTTAAAAACCCACGGATCATACCAGATCCTCAGCCTTCAGCCTTCGGTATTCTTCCTCTTCTCCTTGAGTCTAAACCTATGTGCAATGTATACTCACATTATCGTAATGGGAACATACTTCTCCGTGGACGTAGCCCATTATTCGGGTGAACCACGTACATTTGTCTTCTGTATGTATGTTTACTTACTTACCGAATGCTTTCACATCCTGAGGGTCCTCACCTTCAACATTCACCTCATCTTTAAGTTGGTCTACTTACTACCCATCTAGTTTTAGCGCCAACAGGTGCTTTGAACATAGTGGATTGCTTGGTCGGATTGATGACCCCCAATTTTTCCGAGTGGTGGGTTTCTGGGTAACCATGTTCTTGTGTCGTGCTTGATGAATATGTGATTGAATCCATGTTTTTACAAAGTTCCTTTTATTTATACTTGATGCCTATTGGATTGCGTTCCTCTATATGTTTGGATTAGAGCACACACTTAGGTCACAATAATTGCTGCTAGCACTTGGGGGAGTCATAGCTTGACAAATACTTATGAGTACATAGGTTGTCACATATTCATGCTCTGTTTTGCAAGATAATTTACTTGGTTAGTCGCTTGGCTAGTCTGTTCCATGTGGAGCTTTTGTTTGTGTATGACTGCTTTTGTAACATCCCGTCCTGCTTTTAATTTTAATTTTTAGAATTTTAAAGTGAAAGGACGGTTTTGCCCTTAGGATTTTAAAAGTGATTTGGGGTTCAATTTTTGTTTTGGATTAGTTTTGGAAATTTTCTTGGTTCCAATGCGTAAAGCTCGAGTTCACGAGTTCTGTAGCCACGTGGTGAGCTTGAATCGGAGTTAAAACGACAAAGTTTTGGTCAACAGAAGTTAGGGGCAATTCTGTAAATTTAGAAAAGCCAAATTTTAAATCCCTTGCCAGCTGGTCCAGGAAGGTGGAGACTTTTCTCTCTCTCTCTCTCTCTCTCTCTCTCTCTCGGAATCTATGCTGTCTAATCACCTTTGGTGACGGCACTGGTGGGAAAAGAAACATCACCAACCAGTGAACCCATCTAGCACCATAACCAGGCCCATCAGCCACTTATGGTGATGCTGTGAGCTTCAAAAAGGCCGAGCCTTTCTGAGTTTTTCCGATGTCATTTTTGGCGGCCGTTGTCGTTGATCCAGGTATGGATCTTCATCCTACCTTCATGCTCTAGATATTGGTGAAAATGGTTGGTGTTGATTTTGTCGTTTGAGAGATTGATTTAAACAACCACGGTGGCCATCATTTTGGGTGAGCTTCACATATGCTACACACTTCCTTCAGCGGGTTTCTTGAGTTCAATGCAAGGAGAGCATCTAGTTTTTGTTTTAATTTTGAAATCTGCACACTAGAAGTATCACTAGAATTACTAACAACACGTTTACCTCTTATATCAATGTGTTGGGTCTCCATTGCTATCTTTGACCCAACAATGGCGGCCGTTGTTGTTGATCAAGGTATGGATTTTCATCCTACCTTCATGCTCTAGATATTGGTAAAAATGGTTTGTGTTGATTTTGTCGTTTGAGAGATTGATTTGAACAACCATGGTGGCCATCATTTTGGGTGAGTTTCACGAATGCTACACACTTCCTTCGGCGAGTTTCTTGAGTTCAATGCAAGGAGAGCATCTAGTTTTTGTTTTAATTTTAAAATCTGCACACTAGAAGTATCATTAGAATTACTAACAACACATTTACCTCTTATATCAATATGTTGGGTCTCCATTGTTATCTCCTCAAAAAGTTCATACGTTTTTTCAGGAGTTTTGGTTTTATAAGAACCATCTGTAAAATTGGTGACAATATTATGACTAGAAGGGGTTAGTCTTCATAAAACATACACATTTGATTGAGCAGCCCATTGAATCTCTCCCATGCTTCACAAAATGACTCATCATTTTGCTGTGCAAATAACAAGATTTGTCCCTAAGCATGTCTGTCTTTTGCGTGGAGAAGTATTTTTCCAGGAACTTGTTTTGAATGGCAACCCAGGTAGTGAGTCAACCAAGCTTCAAAGAATTCAACAAATACTTCGCCTTATCCTTTAAAGTGTATGGAAACACTCTTATTCGAAGTTGATCTTCCGTCACACCTATCAGGTGAAAAAAGCTCACAACATTAAAAATATCATTTATATGAGTTAATGGATCTTCATTAGGTAAACCGTAAAAGGAAGGTAACATATTAAGATAAGAAGATTTAAGCTCATAGTTCCAAGCTACAATGGGCAGCAAGATGCTTGAAGGGGATGCTGGAATTGTTGGGATATTAAGGTCTCCCAGGAACTCATTGGCATCCATCTCTTCTTTTTCTTCTTGGTCTGAACTTGCTTTGGAATTTGAAGGTGAAGAACTAGGAAGATCAATGTGGAGAGCAATACTTGTAAATGTGGCAAGAGCTTGCTTTTTTGCAATTGACAGTTCTCTTTCTAGTTGATTCTGAATTTCAGAAATCACCTGATTGTGTTGTAACGTTGGTCCTACATTCATCTCAAACGTTGGAACAAAAACCTCACTTGTTCAAGGAATGGTCTTTTAGACATAAACTACTGGAAACAGATAATTGAATTAATTAGACAATACTAAAAGAATAGGGTAACCTTGGGCACATAACCAGGGAAGAACTGTCATTCAATCCTCGGCAACGATGCCAAAATTTATTGTGTTGCTTTAACTCACAATTGTATGAGCCAATTAGTAGTTTAGCAAAATAAGTACGAGGTCGTACCCATGAGGACTGAGAAGTTCATATTAATTATGTACTTAGATTACCCAATTCTAGAAACGAGGTTTGAGGAACGTCTAAAACTCTATAGAAATCCCCTCTTACAAACCCTAACCGCCACTCTCTCTTGCTCTCTCTCTCTCTCTCTCTCTCTCTCTCTCTCTCTCTCTCTCTACACACACACACACACACACACAAGGCTCTGGCCACCACACACGACTTCGGCTACTCGGTTCTCCCCGAGTGAAATCTGTTAGCAATATTGGCATCTTGTGTGATTGTCACTTTGTGAAACACAAAGACATGAAACACAAGACAACCTCCTTGTCTCATTCCTTGTTTTAGGGAATACTTTTCTTGAGCAATGTAATCCTTGTCTTAGGGAATGTTTCATGGAATGTCTTAGGGAATGTTTCATGGAATGTTTTAGGGTTATTACATGTATATATGTTTTGATGTGTAATAGATAGAACATAAGTTGAAATCAGAAAATATGTATAGCTTCCAAATTCTCTACACTCTCCACTATCTCTACTCAACCTTCAATATCTCTTCCTAATTTGACATGGTATCAGAGCAGCGATCTTGCTGACTCTAGTCTCGAATCGTTGCTGCAATCATGGGAGAAAACGATTTCTTTCCCACTGAAAGTAGCACCACCAATCCGGCTACTCATTCTCAACCTACCTTCACAGAATTTGCTACTCAAATGGCTGAGTTGATGAAGACACAAACATCAACATTGACTACGACTCCGACTTCGACAATTACTTACGAAACCTCCTCTACACAAATTGGCATTAAATTGGATGGCTCCAACTATGCCCTATGGTCTCAAGTTATTGAGATGTATGTTGCTGGCAAAGACAAGCTGGGATATCTCACGGGTGAACTCCCAGCACCTTCTCAGGCAGACTCTACATTCAACCGATGGAGGACAGAAAATGCAATTGTGAAAGGGTGGTTAATCAACTCCATGGAGCCAAGGTTCATTGGCAACTTCATTAGATTCCCGACGGCCAAAGGAGTATGGGATGCAATAGCCACAACTTACTTTGATGGCACTGACACCTCCCAGGTGTATGATCTTAAAAGGCGAATCTCCCGTATGCGACAAGGGGGAGGCTCGATTGAAACTTACTACAATGATCTCCAAGGCTTATGGAGAGAAATCGATTTTCGTCGTCCAAATGAAATGAAGTGTGAGCAGGATATCAAGAAATACTATGATATCATCCAAGAAGATCGAGTTTATATTTTCTTGGATGGTTTGGATGACCGACTTGACAAAGCCCGAAGTGATGTGCTCCAAATGAGTCCATTCCCTACAGTAGAGCAAGCCTATGCTCATGTTCGACGAGAAGATATTCGACAAGCTGTGATGTTAGGAGCTCCAACACCAACCGGAGTAGGATTGGCAACAAAAGGATCACACCGACCCTCTCGCCCAACTCCAACCCCAGTCTGCTGCTTCTCTCCAACTACAGACCACTACCAACAAGACGACTACTCCACCACCTTCTCGACCCAAGGCTCCCACAGACGGGAATGGTTGCACTCACTGCGGGAATCCAAAACACACTCGAGAAACCTGTTTTAAATTACATGGCTATCCAGATTGGTGGGAGGGTCTCAAGGCTCGTAAACTTGCTGCGGAGGAACGGGTCGTGCTGCCCTTGTCGCCATGGACTCTCCTCATGAAGAATCTACCTCAGCACCAGAAAAGAACTCTTCATCTTTTAGTGACTCAGGTAACTGCGGATATGTATTTCATACATCATATACAAGTGACTCCACATGCTGGATTATTGATTCAGGAGCCACAGATCATATGACGTTCGATCCAACTGATTTTTCTAAGTACAACTACACCACAACGAACAAGTATTGCCAACGCAAATGGTGTTACCTCTCCCGTGGTCGGTGCTGGAACCATTGGCCTCTCTCCATCCCTTACTCTTCAAAATACTTTGCTTGTCCCATCGTTGTCTAATAAATTGATGTCTGTTGGCCAAGCTACTGAGCAACTAAATTGTTGTGTACTCATGTATCCCGACTTCTGTTTATTTCAGGATATTCTCACCAAGGAGATCATTGGACGTGGTACTAAGAGAGGGGGGTTGTACTATGTAGATGATTTCAGTATGGGAAAGGCACATAGTGTGAAGCACTCATCGACTTGGAAGGATCGACAACTTTGGCTATGGCACCGACGTTGGGGCATCCGTCTTTTGGCTATATGAGACATCTATTTCCAGATTTGTTTTCAAATTCATGTACCACTGATTTCCAATGTGATACTTGTATCTTGGCCAAGAGCCACAGAGCCTCTTATCCATTAAGTACAAATAAAAGTGTTGCTCCATTTGCTTTGATACATTCTGATGTTTGGGGTCCTTCACCTATCTCTACAACTTCTGGCTTCGGTGGTTTATTACCTTTGTGGATGATTGTACCTGCATGACTTGGCTCTTCATGATGAAAAATAAAACTGATGTGTTCCCTATATTTCAGTCATTTCACAAGCAAATTGAAACTCAATTCTCTACCAAGATTCAAGTTCTTCGTTCTGACAATGGAGGTGAATATATCAACCATGATTTTCAGACCTACTTCCAAATGCATGACATCATCCATGAGACCACTTGTCCTCAAACTCCTCAACAGAATGGTGTTGCGGAAAGAAAAAATCGACACCTCCTTGAAACAGCACGAGCTCTTTTAATTGGAGCTCATGTTCCTCGCCACCATTGGGATGGTGCTATAGTCACTGAAGTCTACCTCATCAACCGAATGCCTTCCAAAGTGTTAGACTTCCGGACTCCATTACAAGCACTTGCCCAACATGGGCCCTTGCCCTCTGTTCAGATGCTTCCGCCTCGAGTCTTTGGTTGTGTGGCATTCGTACACCTTCATAAGAATCAACGTGGCAAGCTTGATCCATGTGCTATCAGATGTGTTTTTGTAGGCTATGCTGCCCATCAGAAGGGATATCGATGCTATCACCCCTCCAGTCGTCGTACATATGTCACTTTGGATGTCACTTTTATGGAGTCAGAAATGTTTTTTCATAATCTGATGTCCAACTCTCCGCCTCAGAGAGACATACAAAGAGAACCACTGGGCAAGGAGGCCCTGGAAATTCAAGAACTTGAAGATTGGAGCAAAACGGATCCCAAAAGTTCAGAAGAAAATGTAACCTGCCCAAAAGCGACCGGTCGCAGGAGCCTAGCGACCGGTCGCATAGAAGTCCTGAAGGTGAAAATCGACTCTCCCCGGAAACGACCGGTCTCCAGGAGCCCAGCGACCGGTCGCATGGCAACGCACTGAAGCTGAAATTCGAATCTGTCCAGAAACGACCGTCGCCAGGAGCCCAGCGACCGGTCGCTTCAAAGCACTGAAGCTGAGGATCGAATCTGTCCAGAACGACCGGTCGCAGGAGACCAGCGACCGGTCGCTCCACAGCAGAGAGCACAATATTTTTTCATACTTCACCCACGATGATGATGAAGACCCCCTCACATCTCAGGACCAGCTGATCAATCTCCTGAGAATACTCCTGAGGTACGTGATTCTACTATATCTATTGTTTTAGTTGATGAAACTGTTAGATATCAATTACCCATATAGGCAGAACCGTGGAAAACCACCAATTCGGTATTCACCGGATAATGGCAAAGCATCGAAGTATCCAATTGCAAACTATGTTTCTGCGGAAAAGTTTTCTGCACCCCTCCAAGGCTTTGTACACCAGTTATCTGCAATTCATATTCCAACCAAAGTGAGTGAGGCATTGAAGGATCCAAAATGGGTTCACGCAATGAAAGAAGAGATGCATGCTCTAGAGAAAAATCACACATGGACACTGGAGAATTTACCTCGAGGTAAAAGGACTGTCGGATGCAGATGGGTTTACACCTTGAAATACAATGCTGATGGGTCAATTGAACGTTACAAAGCACGACTTGTGGCAAAGGGATACACGCAAACTTATGGTATTGACTATGAAGAAACCTTTGCCCCCGGTTGCAAAACTTAACACTGTTCGAGTGCTATTGTCCCTTGCAGCAAATCTTGATTGGCCTCTCCACCAATTTGATGTGAAGAATGCCTTTCTCCATGGAGAACTCACAGAAGAAGTCTACATGGATATCCCACCTGGATATGTTACATCTACTCCTGCTAATGTGGTGTGCAAATTACGAAAGGCATTATATGGATTGAAGCAGTCTCCTCGGGCATGGTTTTGGCGTTTTACCTTGGCAATGAAGAATTATGGTTTTAAGCAGAGTAATTCTGACCATACTCTGTTCTTAAAACACAAGGGAGGAAAGGTAACAGCTCTTATCATTTATGTCGATGATATGATTATTCCTGGGAATGATAAGCATGAAATTTCTCAACTCCAACAATGTTTAGCAAAGGAGTTTGAAATGAAAAATCTTGGTGGACTCAAGTACTTCTTGGGCATTGAAGTTGCTCGATCAAAGCAAGGCATTTTTCTCTCCCAAAGGAAGTATGTTCTAGATTTATTGGCAGAAACGGGAATGTTAGATTGCAAACCTGGACACTCCAATCGTTCAGAATCACCGCCTTGGGGAATATCCCAATCAAGTACCCACTAACAAAGAAAGATATCAGAGATTGGTGGGACGACTGATCTACCTATCCCATACCCGACCCAACATTGCGTATGCTGGAAGTGTTGCTAGTCAGTTTATGCATTGTCCAAGTGAAGATCATATGGATGCGGTTCTTAGAATTCTTAAATATTTGAAGTCCGCACCGGGTAAAGGACTTATGTTCTCTAAAAATGGTCATCTGAATATCAGTGGCTATACAGATGCAGATTGGGCAGGGAATGTCACTGATAGATGATCAACATCAGGGTACTTCACATTTGTTGGTGGTAACTTGGTTACTTGGAGAAGCAAGAAACAGAATGTTGCTTTGTCTAGTGCAGAAGCCGAATTCAGAGGAATGACCAAAGGAATTTGCGAACTCCTTTGGTTAAAGAAATTGCTTACAGAGATTGGATATGCACCTACATTAGGAATGCATTTGCAGTGTGATAACAAGGCTTCAATATCCATTGCACACAATCCAGTCCAACATGATCGTACTAAACATGTTGAAGTGGATCGACACTTCATTAAAGAAAAACTTGACAATAAAGAAATTCAGCTTCCGTTTGTCAAGTCCGAAGACCAGCTGGCCGATATTTTGACGAAAGAGTTTCTAGCAGAGTATTCCACAACTCACTGGTCAAGTTGGGCATTGGTGATATCTGTGCACCAACTTGAGGGGGAGTGTTAGCAATATTGGCATCTTGTGTGATTGTCACAAACTTTGTGAAACACAAAGACATGAAACACAAGACAACCTTGTCTCATGGCACTTGTCTCATTCCTTGTTTTAGGGAATACTTTTCTTGAGCAATGTAATCCTTGTCTTAGGGAATGTTTCATGGAATGTCTTAGGGAATGTTTTATGGAATGTTTTAGGGTTATTACATGTATATATGTTTTGATGTGTAATAGATAGAACATAAGTTGAAATCAGAAAATATGTATAGCTTCCAAATTCTCTACACTCTCCACTATCTCTACTCAACCTTCAATATCTCTTCCTAATTTGACAAAATCTTCGTACAATTTGTTAGCTATTGTTTCTCCTATACACAGTTGACCTAACTTAGGTATCGGAGGGCCTTTGGCCAACAACCCCCGGTGTGGTCTTTTCACTCTGTGTTGTTTTGCAAGGAGAAAGAAAAGCGAAGAGGAAGAAGGGATCTTGAGACGAGTGTTCTCTAGGGACGAAAATCACTCCCACAGTACTTTAACTGATGGTGAACAGAACAATGTGATCGAATCCGCAGCGGAGATGCTCTATGGTTTAATTCATGCTAGATACATAGCTACTCACAAAGGATTGTCTGCAATGGTAAGGTGTTTAACAATGCAACTTTATATATGGTTTTTTCATCATGTTGGATTTCAGGCTTCCTAATTCAACAGTGTGCAAGTGCAATTCAGTTGGAGAAGTACAGGAACTATGACTTTGGCAGATGTCCAAGAGTTCACTGCAATAAACAACGATGTCTGCCTGTTGGGCGGTCAGACATCCCAAGGTTAAGTACTGTCAAAATCTACTGTCCCAAGTGTGAAGACATTTATGCCCCACAATCCAGACACCAAGATCGTATCCTTGTAATAAAATATTTATGACTTCTGCAAATGACTTCAGTTATGTTTTGTTGAACATCAGTTTTGCAATGTTTCCTTGACAAACACTCTAAGAAATTGATGGAGCATATTTTGGAACCACATTTCCTCACCTTTTTTTCTTGACCTACGGCCATCTTAAACCGCAGAAGGCAAGTCAGAATTATGTTCCGAGAATATATGGCTTCAAAGTCCACAAGGAGGAATGATAAAGCTTTTAGCTGTCTGCAAAGTTGCTCCTCTTGATGAAGAAAGGTAAAGGGGTCCAAGCAGTGTGTTTCCCCTTGTAAGGAAAAAAAAAACAGATGGTTGTTGCCAAAAGCCCTGTTTTTATTGTACGTTCTGAGTTGTTCATAATGGCTATTGTAACTTGTTTAAGTGGAAAAGTTCATATTGTTCTGAGTTGTTCATAATGGCTATTGTAACTTGTTTAAGTGGAAAAGTTCATATTGTTTCGCGTCATGACTGATATGTGGATGGTGGCCATTTTCTTTAAGAAGTAATTAGAGATTTTGAAGTGCATCGTGCGCCTCCATTTCGAAATACGCGTACCTTCTTTCAAATTTCATGCTTATAAAAGCTGAAGAGCAACCTCAGCCCTACTTACAGAGTTAGTTTTGTTTTCTTTTAACTTTTCTAGTTTTACCACCGCTGCTATCTGCCTTTCTAACAGACAAAAAGCTCATAACTTGCTGAAAGGGACCAATAGATAGTGTGGACAAGACATCTTATAGGAAACCAATAGATAGTGATATAGGCAGTAAACCGGTCTATAAATATATTTTGAGCAGCATAAGTCTAATACTGGTTGAGGATATGGTAGTACAGAAAGCTGTTACCAGCATTCTAGGGCTAATAGCTGTTATAAAAAACTACAGAACAGTTTGGTATCACTTCCATCATTATATTACATTCAAAAGGGAATAAATATTAATATATCAGTTTCCATGGGCAAACCTAGCTCCAAACTATTCAAGGGTCAGGTAAAAGAGTGGTAATCTCAAGGGACATCCATCAGAATCACAACAATCACCATGCTGCAGCAGTTAATTTCTCAAAATCACGATGGATATTCTGAATGCCTTCAGTGATAGCATTTGCTTCTGATTGCAGCTTGCTAATTTCAGAACCTTTGGCCACATCGATTGACATCAGCATCGCCCGTTTTTCCTGCAAGTGCTTCATCATCGTATCAATCCGACTGATTGTTTCATTATTTCTGGTTCTGTCAAGAGTACACTCCGTGATCTGAATTTCAACTTCTTTTGATTGGTTCTGAAGCTGCCCCAACTTAACTTTCATTTCTAGCAATTCCTTCAGACGATGTCGTACTGCTTTGACATCAAATCCCAACATTTCCAAGTCAACCAGTGCTTCCAAATTGCTATCAAATAAGTCTCTAGGATCGCCAACTTGCAACTTGGAAGTCTTCTCTACCAAAGAGGCAAAGGTTATCATATTTCCAAGTGCAGATCCTTCACGACAAACTGCTTTACACTTCACCAGAGGATGAAAATGTGGCTTTTGCGGAAATCTTTTGAATATTTCCATGGATTCAATACTTTCCCAAAATGGAGAACTTCTCACAAAAGGTGAATGTGGACTGTCTTGTTGCTCAACTTGTGTTCCTCTAACCTCATTTTGTTGGTTGGTGATCCTAGCAGGATTACCTGGAGAACGCAATCTTGATATTAGTCAAACTAATGACACCCAAAGGAATTTATTGAAAATTTTCACAATAGCTTACTTGAGCACTCTATGGCTTTTACAGAATGCATTTCATCTATGCACAGTGATAAAGGTTGATCATGGCCACATGCCATTGCAGATATTCCGGTCACAGCCACCTGAACTTCTTTTGTTGAGTAATCCATTGCAGTATCCACAGTTTTTGACTCTTTCATCCCTTCTTCAGAATCTACAAATTTAATAAAGACATGAAATTTTAGACAACACAAGATAAAAAAAAGAATAGGATAAGCAAGTACCTCCAAAGGGGAAAAAACAATAAAGGAAAAGCATATCCCTATTATGTTAAGGTAACAATTTTTTTTGGACTAGCAACACTTTGAATACATCCATGGTTTCAATTTTTTTCCCAACTGGAAAACTTATTCAGGAAAGGCAAAGTGGACTGTCTTGTTGATCAGTGTCACCTGTTACACCAGTTTCAACCTGTCTTCCTCTGACCTCATTTTGTTTGCTGGAAAACCCTGCAGGGTTATCTACAACACAACCTTGATGTTAATCAAAGAAACCAAAGCCAAAGAAATACTTTTGACAACTTTCTCAATTGCTTACTTAAGCCCTCTATTATTTTCTCAATATCAATTGCAGTAGCTTCAGTTTCTGCTTCGACCATTGCATCTTCAGAACCTGAGATTTTAAGAAAGCTATGAATTTTATACTATGCGGGATAACAATAAATAGGATTAAACAATTACTACCAACATTTTAAAAAGTGAGAAAAGGATAAGGAAACCCCAATTATTTTCCTCTTTTTGTTCGTCTACCAATATGTGGTACTTTTCCTTATTGACTCGTTTTGACAAAAGAAAAATCTTAAGGGACTTAAGTAGCTCCCTCACACATGATTCAGTTGCAGAATCTACACTCAGTATTACCAAAATCAGTGTATTTTTTGAATTCCAAAATCATTGTTTCTTAATTATGTTTAACTACCTCTATTCTTGAATCTTCCAATTTCATTCTCCTAATCACTCATCCAAATGTGGAAATTGACTCGTATCTTTTTCACAACAAAAAATTATAGAATACAAAAGCAAAAACATACCAGTCATGGGGAGCATTCAAATTAAATTGCACAAGAGTTCCTGTAATTCTTTTTACATAAACTAAAGGTTTTTCCAGGTTCTGATGTACCATACCATTATCATTGACAGCTTGAGTCTTAGTCAATTCAACTTTAGCAACAACTCCAGTTCCATTGTGCTTCTCACCTGCCAAAAATAGAATTTATTCAGGCGACAAGTCTTCTACTCCATTGTGCTTAATTCAGGTTGTTAGCTACTCATTCCTGTCAAATCCCACATTGTTATTACAGGCAATTCAAATATATCATTTGTATCATCTGCGGCAAAAGATCCAACGCCATTATGTTCCTCAACCTCAACCACTCATGCTGGTACACATTTGATTTTGTAAATATACACATCTATCAAGAATTGTGTAGCTCTGACACATTATGCACACCTTTTGCTGGATCTTTTGAGTGTTCAACAAGATATTCAGGCAGTTTTCCATTCCCTTTTATTTTACTGCTCACCCCATCTTCATTCCATTCAACCTCCTGAATGAATCAATAAGAAATGTGATGATCAACAAACTTGGGTTAGAGGGAAATAAATCTCAATAGGACGCCTCATAGTTTTTTGAATTAATTATAGATAAAATTAAAATAAAATATCATAGTTTTTTCTATTAACAATTGTTTTAAAAAAACAAAAACAAAGATTTCTAGAATTATGGGCATGAGCCATCTTAGTCCTTCCTTTCACTTTTACAGCACCCTCTGAGGTATAATTAAGCTCTCTTGTGTTATGTAACACTCCTATATCAAATATATATATATATATATATATATATAATTAGAAAGAAAATGAAAAAAGAGGCCACTCTGTATCTCAACCATGACTACTTTAATTGCCAAATTAGCATGTATCCAGTTAGCTAACACGAGAATCATTCCTTTCTCTTGAACATAAATGTTTTAATCCTTGTCATCATATTGGTCTTCCATTTATTTGATAGGAAGCACACTGGTCTTGCCTTTCTACTCCAAAGCTTAATGCAGACTGTTTTGATACGTAGAGAGATATAGAAGGAAGCGTAGCATACAGGCTTCAGATATACCTCTATGGGGAGCAGACACAATGTTCCAGCATGAGATCCCCCTGTTAGTTCAGAATCTGACCTTATACCAGAAGATTCAATGTTGTCTAGTCCATACTCATCTTCAACATTTTCTTCATCAGCATTTTTTATTTCACTGCCCTTCTTGACTGCAACAATTTATACACATTTGGTTTAGTGGATTACATTACCCGATGAATATGTTAATACAGAAATAATATCATGTAATGTTAATCAGTGTGGATATATGCCTATGGCTATTGATATTTTCACCAGGCAATTTCAGTGGCCTGCTCCTCCCCTCATGTCTCACTCTTGGCCAAAGGATATCAACTTCAGAATTTTGTGGTTTACCTTTTCGTTTATCAGAAACTATTGTTCGATTGTCCAGTCCTCCAACCTGCTGTTGCTTAGTCTTCTGCAATGGGAATAAAATGCATTCTGATCAGGACCATCAGGTGTCAGAAAAAACAAAACCAGAGGAAAAAATAATGCATCTCTTTTTCCATTTTTTTTTTGGTATATATCACTTCTTACATTCAAATGTATGCTTCTCAGCATAGAAACTCAAACTTACCTACGGTCCAAACATGTTTACTATCATATCCATAATTAACAAGCCATGACAACCCCCGCCCTTTTCCCATCATAAAACAAGAGAAAAATACACATACCTTAAAGTAAGGAACCCAGTTTCCATTGATCATAGTAACCCGTTTTCCATTGATCATAGTAACCCATCTTCCATCCGTCCAGTACATGTGAGGCCTCAATTCTGACTGACTGCATTGCTTCACCTCCTCTGTGAATTTAAAACCGACCATATACTTTTTTCCTGTAATCACTTTTTTAATCACTCCGACACACCAACCCAGATCACAGAATGCATCCACCTTTTCCAGCAACCTAAAATCTCTTTCCGCCAACTTTGGAGGCTGAGGCCGAATCTGTTTGCCACCTATGACCACTTTAACATCATAGTTGTTTGAGCTCTTATATTGAAGCAAGAAAGAGTTGACCCCTAGTTCACCAAGATAAATTGCTGGGAACCAAGCACAGAATAGATGTTCTTCGTTGAGATTCACTTCCACCGCTGTCCCAGGGCTGAAAATTGATCCCACCATCCTCTTTGAACAATTAATGAAAAATATCAGTTTTCTTTCTATTAGAAGCACAGCATAAAGAAATTTCTATCATCCCTCAAAAATAGGAATCCAGATATATTGCAAATGAGATAAAGGAATGAGCTGAAAAGGCATGAACTTGCAAACATATAAGTAAAGACCTCAAAACTTAAAACTCCATAAAATCACAAGTTCCTAACAAACACCACAATATCAGATAAGTCCCAGAAAAAATTTAGAAAGTACAAACAAACCTGATATCAAGTACTGGTTCGGACCAAGGACAACAAGCAATAAAAATAACAACTTTGGTTGATAATTCAGGAAAATCAATAGTTGTCAAGAGAACCAATGATACTCATGACAACCGGTATTAAAGAAACATGAACACGGATAAACTGCTCTTAAAAAGCGCAACAACATAAAAAGATTATCTTTTTAGGAAAAAAAAAAAAAAGAATCAAAAAGCAGAACAACGAAGGCAAGGCCAATATACAAAAAACAACCTGCATGTTCTTAAATCATGAAAATCCATGTTAGAAAGCTCCAAAAACAATTCATTGATAAACAAAATAAAGCTCATGCAAGCATAAACCAAGTGCAAATCCTATAATAAAAAGACAAACCCACATGCATTATTAAAATGTAGAACTAGTACCTCCTTCTGGGCACCAACCCATATGCCGTCCTGCAAATCCCAATGAGGCCCGCAGCTCAGAGCGCCTTAACTCAAGCAGATCAGGTGGGTTTTTGAAACCCACGGTATACTTGTCATCCTCAAACCTCATCACAACCCCCACCCACCAAGCATCACGGTAATAGGCGTCTACGACGTCGGCTGGCTCCAAGGGCTGGTCAGGATTGTCAGGAGGCGGCACTGGCCGGATGGAGCTCACGTCAACGAGCTCAGTGAGTGGCTTGTTTGGGTCATCTTCAGAGACCAGACTCTCGTACTGAACCAGAGCCTTGCTTGAGTTGCCAATGCTCTTCCTTTTCTTCTTTGGTGAGCGATCTGAGGGGTGTGGGTCAAGGATCATGGCTGGGAACCATGCACCTCTGTACCCGTCTTCGTTGCTGCAAACTTCTACCTTTGAATCCTTGCTCAAATGCGCTTGGCTCCGCTTCACAACCATTTTCCTACTTGTTTTCTCTCACTTTTTGGTTCTCCAGAGAAAAACAGATTATATAAAAACCTTTGAAGTACCAAATTGATGTATAAGCGCAAGTACATTTGCTGACCATTAATATCCCAAAAACGCTTAAGTAGGAAAGGTGTAGTCAAGGTCAAGTTTTTGGAGAAAAGTTGGAATCTTTTGGTCCGTTGCTCTCCAAGTGTGCACGGTCGATTTGGACCGGTTTTCTCAACCAAAAACAAAACACACACAAGAATCTGAATCGAAAATGAATATCGGTTTGGTTTGAACCGATTTTGCTAAATATTCATAGATAAATTCGAATCAACCTGGACCAATCCGATTCCAGTTCGATTCTTGCAATTTCAGTTTGGGCCTTAGCCCAAAATTTTATTATATAATTTTTTTACAGACCTACCGAAAATGTTATTATATTACTGACATACCCCAAATTTGAACTTCCAACAAGCTTTTAACACATCAAAATGAATCTAACTTCAACAAAATATAAATTACAATCCAAATTCAATCCAGCAACATATAAATTACAACCCAAATTCAATCCAACTTTAGCAAAATAAGTTCCAAAATAAATTACAACCCAAATTCAATCCAACTTCATTAAATTCCTCATAATATTGAAAAGTAGCTAGAGCAGACTTAGTAGGTGTGGATGAACTCATAGTATCTACATAAAAAAACACATAAACTCATTAGAACATTAGTCAAACATACAAATTATATAATACATTAATAAAGCACATAAAATTACAAAAAAAATACCTAATTCAATTGATTCATAGAACTCCATCTCTTGAATTGTTTGCTCATATTGTAAAGAGGATATGTCATTTGACCTTAACCAATTTTGAGAGCAAATTAAGGTCTCCACAATTTAGGAGTCAAAAAAGCATGAAATGAATTAACCACCCGACCACCCGTTCTAACCTAAACTAAGCATTAGGAATCCATTAAGCATAGAAGAACATTTTAAACAACCAAGTATGTATCTAATCCTTGTTGTCGAATGTCCATACATACTCTTCCTATTCATAGTTCAATTCGAATTAAAGCATAATGTCTACTCTTAATTCAAACCAAGATAGCTAACATGCAAGCCTAAATGGTGATCAATCATTCAAACTAGCATATTAACTTATAAGCATAATGAATAAGAACAAAAACCATAATTGAAACTTAGAAACTAATCAAACTTGAAACTAAAGAAAAGAATTTACATAACAATGAAAAGTAAAATGGAACTAAGAAAAACTTAAGGAGAATTTCAGCACAAAGATTTCATTACAACAATTGAAAACTAGAAAGAGAAACTAAGAGAATTTGAGGGAGAGAAGAGAGGGGAGCTCTAGAGAAGTGTTTGAGAGCTCCCCCCTTTGGAGGTGATTTATGAAGCTTGAAGACTTCTCTATTTATATGGCTAAGAGGGAGGAACATCATGATAAATTCCAACACCACCATTCCTCTTTTAATACAATCCATAACTCCCACTTCATCTTGTCTATGTTAGTGTGGTTGGAATAAATTTCATCTCATACTTCTTTTGCTGCACCTCAAGCTTTCTTCACATGGGATTTCAAAGGTGTTCAATTGTGGCTGCCTTTTGCTGCCAACCCATGTGGGTTTTCTTTTGGTTGCTGGAAAAAAACGATTCTTCTGAACCAGGCTTGGTGTAGGAAGGCCTGAGGTTTCAATATGTATCCAATGGGGCTCAACTCAGAATGTATTCCTATATGAGCAGTACAAATGTACGTTTTGTGCCTTGCAAGTTGACTGCCGAAAATAGACTGGAATTGACAATGCATTGCAGTCAGCTTGTGGGCTTGTTTTGGGCTTGATCTTCCCTCCTACAAAATCTGGAAAAATCTGGATCTTCAAAACCTTTGAATTATCTTTCCAAGCATATGCAGCCCAACTCAACAAAAAATCGGAAAGACCTTCAAATGTCATTTTTGGCCCAGTAACGCAGATGCTGCCGAATTTGACCTTAAGCTGCCAAAACTTGCATAACTTCCTCTAGGAGACTCGGAATCATGAACCGTAAAATGCTCCAGAAACTAGACGTCTGTATCTTTCCAATGATATAGGGCTCATCATCTGGTTCATCCTGAGTAAGTACAGTCCAATTCGTGAAGTTGACTGATCTGTAGACACCATTTTGAGCTAACTTGTCTCCAAAATGCATTTAATGAGTCTCAAGTTTATTACACTAAACAAACACAAAATTTATTAAAAGCACAAGTTTAACTCAAAAACATAATCAAATCATAAGTTATAAGGGTACAAAATGATATATAAATATGCACCGATCACCCGCGCTAAAGCATGATTCTGAAGCCACCGTTGATATATCGGGATGGCAAGCACATCTTTTGCAATAAATGCCAAACCCGGATACTTAACCCCATTCAATTTTCACCACTTCAAAACATCGAAATTCATCAACCACATCTTTAATAGGGTCGGTGATGTACCTATCAATCTTATGCTCCAATATCACAACATCATTTGCTCGAGTCTCTTTTCTCCAATTTTCAGTCATTTGCCATTGTTTCTTTCCCCCTCGGCTTAGGCTACTACTTGTATTCATAGTAATAGTATCACTAGAATAATAACTACTACTTTGAGTGGATGGTGGTGGTGGCGGCATTAAGCTTCTTTAAAATCTCTTTGATCTCATTCTTCTCCTTAATCGCATCTTCCAGATTTTCAAACAATCAAGCAAACATGACTCGAGGAGTTTACCAATTGAGTCTCCCTTATGATTGAAAATGACACAAAAGTTCAAGACTCTTTTGTGCAAGTTCCAATCACCATCTATGAAGTGTGCCGTGATGATCATGTAATTTATGTTTTCAACACTTGTCCAAGTGTCCGTTGTGAGGCACACTTTATGTGGTGCTAATTCTTTTTTCAATTTTTGTTTCATGGCATCATACATTACCATGAAATGCCTCACAAGTGTCCTACGAGATTGCACTTGGAAATGGAGGTTCAAAGAATTACAAAACCGTCTAAACCCTTCTCCTTCAACCACACTAAACGGCATTACTACCATCTCTACACATGTCTTTAACCACTCTTCTTTACCATGCACTGTTAATGTAAGAACCTCATATTCTTGGTCAAAAAACAAGAGTTTTTGCCGTATATCTTTAGGAACCCTCCCCAGATATTTCTTACATAGGTTTTCAATGGAGTCTGCCGCATAGCTGATCGGTTCATATTTTTATATTATTTTGTACCCTTCTAACTTATGATTTGGTTATGTTTTTGAGTTAAACTTGTGTTTTTAATCCTTTTTGTGTTTATGTTTCAGTTCATTGAGCTTTAGGTAACAATGATGACTTTGGATAGGAAATGATGCAATCCATGCATGTTAAGGCCTTATTTGGGTGAATGGAAGAAGAGCTTAAAGACAAACTCAATTTGGCTACAACTCCTTGCCAGCCCAGTTTCGTAGGTCAACTTCTTGGCCTTGGATGAGCATGTTATGGGGATCGAATGAGGTGATGATCTTCATGAAACTTGTTCCAATGGGTGTCTAATACAACATATCCAAATTTCAGCCCAATTGGACATATGTGGAGTGCTTAGCCCGTTCAACACTCAACCTTGCTCAGTAGGATTTGCAGCTGCCAGTTTTTTTTGCCATGTGCCTTACCCTAGCTATAACTGACTTTGTACCCAACATAATGAGTGAAGTAGGGAGGCATTCCAGCTATGAAATTCTAAAGGAGCAAGTTGGTACATGATGGAGCTATTAAAGAAAAAGCATGTGCATGCATGTGAAGCAAAAGAAAGAAAAGAAATAAAATGAAGTCAATTCCAGTCCCTGTTTCGGCAGCCAACTTTCAGTGGCCAAAACGTACACTTCTACTGCTCCAATGGGAATATGTTCTTCATAGAAGTTGTTCCAATGGGTGTCTAGTATAACATATCCAAATTTCAGCCTCATTGGATACGTTTTGAAACCTATGGCCTTCCTACACCAAAACAGGTTCAGAAAAATCGTTTTTTTTTTCAGCAAGCAAAGGTGAAGAAAACCCACATGGGTTGGCAACAAAAGGCAGCCACAAATTGAACACCTTTGATAATCCCATGTGAAGAAAGCTTGAGGTGCAGCAAAAGAAGTATGGGATGAGGATTGATTCCAACCACACTAACATAGACAAGATGAAGTGTGAGTTATGGGTTGTATTAAAGAAGGAATGGTGGTGTTGAATTTCATCATGATGTTCCTCCCTCTTAGCCCTATAAATATTGAAGCCTTTAAGCTTCAAAACACACCCCAAGGGGGGGAGCTCTCAAACACTTCTCTAGAAAATTCTCTTAGTTTCCTTTCAAGTTGTCAATTGTTGTAACAAAATGATTTTACTAAATTTTCCTTCAAGTTTTCTTAGTTCCACTTTACTTTTATTTGTAATGTAAATTCTTTCTTAAGTATTCAAGTTTAATTAGTTTGCAAGTTTCAATTATGGTTTTTGTTCTTATTCATTATGCTTATAAGTTAATATGCTAGTTTGAATGATTGATCACCATTTAGGCTTGCATGTTAGCTATCTTGGTTTGAATTAAGAGTAGACATCATGCTTTAATTCAAATTGAACTATGAATAGGAAGAGTTTGTATGGACATTCGACAACAGGGATTAGATACATGCTTGGTTGTTTAAATTGTTCTTCTATGCTTAATGGGTTCCTAATGCTTAATTTTAGGTTAGACAATAAATGATCAAATTAGGGAATTAGGAACACAAGGTTAGGACCAAACACCATGGCTTAATCATACTTTAACTAGAATCAATCCGTTAATCTAATTGAACTTGGGAACTTATCTGCTTGAGTTATTTTCTTTTCTTCCTTTCTTGTTTTATTTATTTTCTTTTTCATTTCTATTTTGTGTAGGGGAAACAAATTGGATCATTCAATCACCAATCATCGTGGGATCGACCTCGCACTTACAAATGTTATATTACCAAACGGCTCGTGCACTTGCTAGTATCACAAGTTGAGGATGCAGCTGAATCCATTTTGGTGCAGCTGAATCGACGCAACAATAGCTCATAGAGCAATGCTTGCACCTAGCTCTCTTCTTCGTGGTTGCGCATTTGCTCCCATCCTCCTTCACACTCTCAACCACATCTTCATATCTCTCAAAGTGATCACATACTTCCGATTTTTCTTTTCTTGGACCGAAATGAGGTAATGGTGGGTAAAGTGGGTAAAGGTGTTGATGCAGATGCGGATGTGAATGTGGATACGAATGGGATGACGAACCAACTTCACTATTAGTAGTGGCATGCACCTCTCCAAATGGGTTCAACTCATTCATGATTTCTTTAAGAAACAAAAAACAGCAACTTAAAGTTTAAACATGAAAATAAACAAACCACTTTCACAACAAGCAAATAGGAACATTCACTAGTTCGTAACATTAGAGACATTGATATAAGAAATTAAGCAAAACCCTATTAAAATCTGCAAAAGAAAATTCACTGTATAATTTAATTAAGCAAAACTCTATTAACATGATTATCAACTAGTTTATTCACCATCAATCAAAAACTGTTCAATTTACAGATTATTGACAAATAAACACAGCAAAAACACAGATTATCAACAATTTACAGATTACAGACCTGCCCAATATATTTTGTCATCAATAATATATGCAAATTTTGATAATTTTCAACAAATAAACACAAAAAATATGATACAAATCAACAAAACAGACCTGCCCAATATAGAGTTTATGTCAACACAAATAATTAGATAATAAGCGGAGTTTATGTCAACACAAACAATCGGTATATCAATAAGCGGATTTTGATACTATTCAATGAATAGAAAATCAACATAAACAACAGAGTAAAAGTAACACATCACATCCTTGAAAGTTCCAACCCATTCAATGTCAAGAAGATCAAATAAATATTCAATGAATAGAAAATCTACATATTCAATGTCAAGAAGTTCAAATAATTATGCTGTATATTGAACTTCACACACCACACCCTTGAAAGTTCCAACCCATAATCAAGATTACAAGATTTAATTATAAAAACACAAGGATTAATGTTCAGCACATTACAACTATACTTGTGAAGAGAAGGGTCACAAAATAACAAAAGTTTTTAAAATGTCAGGATATTCCTCTCTTTAAAACATATTATAGTTCAACAAAGTAAAAGTAACACATAAGGCCATCTTCAACCATGTTGTGGCTAAACTCAAATTTCCACCCTCCAAAATACAACTATTCATGTATTTTTAAGACTCAAAATTTTTTTTCCTCCAACCTTGCAGACTCATAATTTGAGTCCGCAACTTTTTTTAAATTGTTTAAGAATGATTAACCCTTAAATTTTTTTTCTCGTTAATTTTTCTTGACATTATTTTTGTTTCAACATTCGTGATTTAATTTTCTAAACATTTTAAAATTAAAATTCCAAAACATAATAGAATTTAACTTTAAAAAAAAACATGTACAACACCATAAATAAAGATAAACAACAATTACAAATAAACATAAATTAATAATCACCATGTGGAGGGCTTGGATAATAGTCTCCAGAGTTGTCTTCTGGATTGTAGGAGGAACTTGTATTCATCTGGGCTTCAATAATTTTGTCTTGCTTATTCCCCAATACTTTTTCTTTCTTGGAGTAAATTTGGATAGGTCCATGGACATTATCCTCTGTTCATTATCTTGTTGGATTTGATAGGCATGTTGCTCTTATAAGAACTCTAACTTTCGCCTCCTATCCTCCTTTGCCTCATTTCCTTGTTGAACCAATTCAGACAAGAACTTTCCATTTTGGTTGAGATAACCTTCAACACCTTTCCCTTTCTTCTTTTCATCCTTCTGCTTATTTCTTCCCAACGGCCTTGGAGTAGGCATGACCACATCATCTTCAACTTCCTCCAAATTGATTGTATTGCCACTATGAGAAGAATCTTTGAATGTTTGTGTGGGAGATTCACATAGGTCGTTCCATTTTGGGCAATCTTTTAAGATTTTCCAAGCATGATACAACTTGAAAGTCCTATTCGGAGGTTTATTATCAGTCAAGAAAATTGTTTTTGCATTCATATCCTACTCATGAAATAAAATAAAAATCAAGTTAATAATTGAAAAAAATTAGAATTATAAATTTAAGCATTGAAAAAAATGAGTACTCACCACATCTTCAAGATTAGAGCCATGCCTTGCATTGGCCTTTGTCATACATGTCTTCCATAGAGAACATTGTTGGTTGATGATTTTGAACCGAGAAGGAATAGCTTGCGGTGATCGTACCCCGGCTCCACTCATGCCCAGATCATTTTCCAAAAACTTTTGGTACACACACAACCAAAATGAATCATTTGATTGATTCGTGCCCATAGCCCCATCTTCAGAGATAGAAACCCACCCTTTGCACAATGCCTCATCTTCTTGTGATTTCAAATTCACACCTCTTTGGGGTTTTGGGGCCATTTTCAACAAAAATGAAAGTAGAATGAAAAAATATAACAAATGGAGAAAGAAAAACAAAGGGAGAAAGGAAAAATAATAATTTTTGGGTGTATTATTTACCAAATGAATGGCTATTTATAGAGTTTGGAATAAGTTTTGGGATTGGATATGATTTAAATTAATTATAAATATTATTTTGACCGTTGGATTTAAATTTGAGCCGTTGGATGTGAAATTTTATCGTTCAAATTGCCTAAAATTAATCATGATTGTTGATTACAAATATAGTTGTTGGAATATATATATATATATATATTTATAAAACAGCACAACATGTATTTGAAAATATGACCGTTGGTCGGCTTCAAAATGTCACTCGGGCCAGCTTGTTACGCAAGTTGCTGGGCAGGACGCAAAAGTCATGTGGGGCCCATCAATTTTTGGTGTTTACGTGGGCTTCCGGCCATAAAAAAAATAGAAAAAGCAGATTTTGGGCCCACTAAAAATATCAGTCCAGACAATACTTAGGGTGGAATTCCACCCAAAATTTGAGATTTCTCAAATTTTCACCTCCCAAAATACACGGATTGGAGAAGTTTTTTGGACTCAAAACTCATAATTTGGGTTTCCACCCCTTTGGTTGGAGATGGCCTAATAACAAGACTTGAATATATTTTTTATGTGTAGAAGGCATATTGATGTTACACTGACCTTATCAATGAAGAGGGTGATCTATTCTTTCTTCTTATACAATGAATTTAATTTCCTTGCCAAGGGTGCTAGAGGAAGAAGTTGATAAGGTTCACAGCCTGAAACACAGGGGAATTACCCTAGACGACGATACCAACCCCCATACTAAGTAAGAGACACTTCTAGGTTCCTTGTAGAAGAGTGATAGCAACGCAACATTTTTTTTTTCTGGCTTATTTATTAGGGGTGGGCACAAACAACACAAACAACTTTATATTATTCATCACTTGCCATTTGACTCCACCAACATAAACAGAAAATCAAAAATCAAAAATCAAAAATAAATTTGCAAAGGAGAAGACATAAATCTGCAAACAATAATCGGTAGCTCCTCCAGCATTACGAGATGAATAGTACCTAGAGAGAGACAGGGACAGAGAGAGCTATATGAGATGAAGACGTGGAAGCTGCGAGTGAATTGGATCTCCAATTTGCTGGAGGACAGAGAGAGTAGTCAGAAAATCGAATGAGGGAAAAAAAAAAGAGATAGAGAGAGAGAATCTGACCAGCGTGACGACAACGCTGAGAGAGGCTGAGAGAAAGCGATGGAGAGAGAGGCGTGACGTGATGGCTGAGAGAGAGGTTTGGAAGGGTTTCGGGGGCGGCTGAGTATGAAGGAGAGAGGAAGAAACGAAATGGGAGGAGAGGGAAACGAAGAAAGAAAAAAACCTAAGGGGTCGTTTGGTATCCTATTCAAATAGGGAACTCAAAAACTTTGATTTTTCTTAAAAACAAGGAGTTTTTAAATCTATTTTTAAGATTCAAAAACTTGTTTGGTATCCAACTTGAAAACTGTTTTCAAATCTTAAAAATGTGAGAACTTGTGGGTTAGAAAAAAACTGAAAAAATAGATATTTTTTGTTTTTAATAATTAGAGTGTTTTTTAGTTGTTCTTGAGTTTGAGTTTTTAAAAATAGGGCTACCAAATATGTTTTCTTTGTTTTGGACTCAAATTCTGTTTTTAAGTTTAAAAAGTTGGATTCAAGTTGAATACCAAACAGGCCCTTAGTCACTCAGCGTTTTTTTTTTTGTCTAATCATATGTGTGCGCGCCTGTCGTAGCAACATACACACCCAATCAAACTTAGCCACATATAAAAATATATATATAATTTCAAATATACATATATATAATAAATAAAAAAATATAAATTAATTCTATTGAGCTGGTTCGGATTGAATCGGTTCCTTAGGGTGAAAAACCGAAACCATAACTAATCTGAATCGAATCTGGTTCAAATTTGTCTCAGTTTTTGACTTTTCCAATCAACACGGTTTTTTAAAGATTAGTTTGGTTCGGTTTTGCAATTTTGCAATTCCAATGCCCACCCCTACTCTCCAGGACTCTTATATCTCTGGGGAAACGACGCATCGTATAATTTGAACGATTTGTCGCGTAAATCAAGTTTTGTTGGAAACAACAAGCTTTTAGTCGTCCCATTGAGAGTTGATGGATTACATTGGATGTTTTGTTGGGCTTCAACCCACCTCATACAGAACAAATTTTTTTTGAATAATACTGGCTGATAAATCCATATATGAAACTTTCACTATAGAATTTCGCAATTGAGGATATAACAATAATTCTATAGAATTTGATCCAACAACTAACCTATTTGATCTAACAGTTAAGAAATAGGACCTAAGGACTACAGATAAGATGCTCACTATAGAATGACTCGAGGATATAGTAGTACATACAAATAATTGTTTGCTACCAGCATTCTAGGGCTAATGGTTGTTATAATTTTAAAAAAAAGCTACAGAAAAGTTAATCGAAAGGTTGTAAATATCATATCATTACATTCAAAAGGGTATATATATTATATAACAGTGTCGAAGGTTAGCAAAAGGGGTGGTAATCTAAAGGGTGTCATCCATCAGAATCACAACAATCACCATGCTGCAGCAGCTAATTTCTCAAAATCACAATGGATGCTCTGAATGCCTTCAGTGATAGCATTTGCTTCTGATTGCAGCTTGCTAATTTCAGAACCTTTGGCCACATTGATTGACATCAGCGTTGCCCCTTTTTCCTTCAAGTCCTTAATCTTCTTATCAATCCGACTGATGGTTTCATTGTTTCTGGTTCTGTCCAGAGTACACTCTGTGATCTGAATGTCAACTTCTTTTAATTGGTTATGAAGCTGCCCCAACTTAACTTTCATTTCAACCAACTCCTTCAGACGATGCCGTACTGCCGTTACATCAAATCCCAACATTTCCAAATCAACAAGTGCCTCCAAATTGCTATCAAATATGTCTCTAGGATCGCCAACTTGAAACTTGGAAGTCTTCTCCACCAAAGAGGCAAAGGTTATCATATTTCCAAGGGCGGATCCTTCACGACAAACTGCTTTACACTTCACCAGAGGATGAAAATGTGGCTTTTGCGGAAATCTTTTGAATACTTCCATGGATTCAATACTTTCCCAAAATGGAGAACTTCTCACAAAAGGCGAACGTGGACTGTCTTGTTGCTCAACTTGTGTTCCTCTAACCTCATTTTGTTGGTTGGCGGTCCTAGTAGTGTTACCTGGAGAACACAATCTTGATATTAGTCAAACTAATGACACCCAAAGGAATCCATTGAAAATTTTCACAATAGCTTACTTGAGCACTCTATGGCTTTTACAGAATGCATTTCATCGATGCACAGTGATAAAGGTTGATCATGGGCAGATGCCGTTGTCAAGTAATCCATTGCAGAATCCACAATTTTTGTCTCTCTCATGGCTCCTTCAGAACCTGCAAATTTAAGAAAGACATGAAATTTTAGACAACACAAGATAAAAATGAATAGGATAAGCAAGTACTTCCAAAGGGGAAAAAACAATAAAGGAAAAGCATCAGTATCATGTTAAGCTAACATTGTTTTTGGTCTAGCAACATTTTGAATACATCCATGGTTTCCATTTTTTCCCCAACTGGAGAACTTTTCAGAAAAGACAAAGTGGATTGTCTTGTAGACATTAGAACAATATTAAGGGATTTAAATGTAGCTCCCTCACATGTGATTCAGTTGTAGAAAGCACACTCAGTATTACCAAAGGTCAGTGTATTTCTTGAATTGCGAAATCATTGTTTCTTAATTATGTTTCACTCCCTGTATTAATTGACTCTTCCAATTTCATTTTCCTAATCATTCATCCAAATGTTGTACTTGACTCGTATCTTTTTCACAGCCAAAAATTATAGAATACTAAAGCAAAAGCATATCAGTCATGGGGAGCATTCAAATTAAATTGCACACTAGTTCCTGTAATTTTTTTTTACATAAACTAAAGGTTTTTCCAGGTTGTGATGTACCATACCATTATCATTGACAACTTGTGTCTTAATCAATTGAACTTGACCAACAATTCCAGTTCCATTGTGCTTCTCACCTGCCAAAAACAGAACTTATTCAGGCCACAAGTCTTCTATTCCATTGTGCTTAATTCAGGTTGTTAGCTACTCATGCATGTCAAATCCCACATTGTTATTACAGGCAATTCAAATATCATTCGTATCATCTGCAGCAAAAGATCCAACGCCATTATGTTCCTCAACCGCACATGCTGGTATACATTGGATTTTGTAAATATACATATCTATCGAGAATTGTGTCGCTCTGACACATTATACATACCTGTTGCTGGATCTTTTGAGTGTTCAATAAGATATTCAGGCAGTTTTCCCTTCCCTTCAATTTCACTGCTCACTCCATCTTCATTCTGCTCAACCTCCTGCATGAATTAATAAGAAATATCATCATCAATGAAATTGTGTCAGAGGGAAATAAATATCAATAGGATGCCTCCAAATCCATACTTATTCCAGAGATTAAGTAAAGCCGAATACATTTTTTGAATTAATTATAGATAAAATTAAAATGAAATATTATAGTTTTATATTAATAATTGTCTTCATAAAAACAAATCCTCTAGTAAGGTCAATATTAAATATTTGTAGAATTATGGGCATTTCCATTTTAGTCCTTCCCTTCACTTATACACCACCCTCTGAGGTAAAATTAAGCTCTCTTGTTTTTTGCAACAATATTTCTAACTTTTTCTTAGTACATAAGATTAATGTAGACTGCAGTTTTGATACATAGAGAGATATAGAAGAAGCATAGCATACGGGCTTTAGATATACCTCCATGGGCAGCAGACATGATGTGTCAGCATGAGATCCCCCTGTTAGTTCAAAATCTGACCGTATACCCGAAGATTCAATGTTGTCTCGTCCATACTCATCTTCAACATCTTCTTCATCTGCCTTTTTTATTTTACTGCCCTCCTTGACTGCAAATAATTATACATGTTAATATAGAAACAATATCATGTAATGATACTCAGCGTGGATATATGTCTCTGACTATTGGTTTTTTCACCAGGCAATTTCAGTGGCCTGCCCCTCCCCTCATGTCTCACTCTTGGCCAAGGGATATCAACTTCAGAATTTTGTGGTTTACCTTTTCGTTTATAAAAAATTATTGTTTGATTGTCCAGTCCTCCAACTTGCTGTTGCTTAGTCTTCTGCAATAGGAATAAAATGCATTCTAATCAGGACCATCAGGTGTCAGAAGAAACAAAACCAGAGGAAAAAATAATGCATCTCTTTTTTCTTCTTTTTTTTGAATATATCACTTCTTACATTCAAGTGGCAGTCTTCAGATGCTACCAACTTATAAAATTCATATAATGAGGGCAACTTAATGAGGTCTTGCAAGGGAAGACTTGACTTATGATTTTGTTTACCCCGAAGGAACACTCAGCAATAGGAGAATATATACCAACAACACATTTTGAGAGTTCACTTACCTCACCATCTCTAACTGGGGCTTCTTTGCATGATGTTTTAACTGGCGTTCTCCTTCGAAATAATTGTGCAAAGGACACGGAATCTTCTGAATGTCCACATATTAACTTCTTGGACAGACCTAAAATGGTTGCATCATCATTAGGTTTCTGATTAATTTTTAGTTTCTTTTTGGTCTTTCCATAAGGTGATTTATCAATGCAAGGACTCAAGTCCTCCGACTGATTCTTCCATGAAATCCTCGAACAAGGTGTTTTTTCTTCATTATTATCCTTGGTAGCACCTGAACTTTCAAGTGCTGTTGCTAAATCAGAACTACTGAAACTCTCACATGCTAGCTTTGATCGTACTTCATAGTCCCTACTAAAGTGACCTTCCTGAAACAAAAGGCCAAAAATTTAGCCACCCACAAATAATTTGAGACCATGTATGCTTCTCAGCATAGAAACTCAAACTTACCTATGATTCAAACATGTTTACCATCATACCCATAAAGTAACAAGCTATGACACCCCCCACCCTTTTCCCATCATAAAACAAGACAAAAATACACATACCTTAAAGTAAGGAACCCACTTTCCATTGATCATAGTAATCCATCTTCCATCGGTCCAGTACATGTGAGGCCTCAAATCTGACCGACTGTATTGCTTCACCTCCTCTGTGAATTTCAAACTGACCATGTACTCTTTTCCTGTAATCACTTTTTTAATCTCTCCGACACACCAACCCATATCACCGAATGCATCCACCTTTTCCAGCAACCTAAAATCTCTTTCCGCCAACTTTGGAGGATGAGGCCGAATCTGTTTGCCACCTACAACCACTTTAACATCGCAGTTGTTAGAGCTCTTATATTGAAGCAAGAAAGAGTTGACCCCTAGTTCACCAAGATAAATTGCTGGGAACCAAGCACAGAATAGATGTTCTTCATTGAGATTCACTTCCACCGCTGTCCCAGGGCTGAAAATTGATCCCACCATCCTCTTTGAACAATTAATGAAAAATATCAGTTTTCTTTCTATTAGAAGCACAGGATAAAGAAATTTCTATCATCCCTCAAAAATAGGAATCCAGATATATTGCAAATGAGATAAAGGAATGAGCTGAAAAGGCATGAACTTGCAAACATATAAGTAAAGACCTCAATAAATCCAAACTTAAAACTCCATAAAATCACAAGTTCCTAACAAACACCACAATATCAGATAAGGTCCCAGAAAAAAAAAATTAGAAAGCACAAACAAACCTGAAATCAAGTACTGACCAAGGACAACAAGCAATAAAAATAACAACTTTGGTTGATAATTCAGGAAAATCAATAGAATAGTCAAGAGAACCAATGATACTCATGACAACCGGTATTAAAGAAAACTTGAACACGGATAAACTGCTCTTAAAAAGTGCAACAACATAAAAAGATTATCTTTTTAGGAAAAATAGAAATCTTTTTAAGTAAAAAAAAGAAGAATCTAAAAGCAGAACAACAAAGGCAAGGCCAATGTACAAAAAAGATTATCTTTTTAGGAAAAATAGAAATATTTTTAAGTAAAAAAAAGAAGAATCTAAAAGCAGAACAACAAAGGCAAGGCCAATGTACAAAAAACAACCTGCATGTTCTTAAATCATGAAAACCCATGGTAGAAAGCTCCAAAACAATTCATTGATAAACACAAGAAAGCTCATGCAAGCATAAACCAAGTGCAAATCCTATATTAAAAAGACAAACTACATGCATTATTAAAATGTAGAACTAATACCTTCTTCCGGGCACGAACCCATATGCCGTCCCTCAAATCCCAATGAGGCCGCAGCTCCGAGCGCCTTAACTCAAGCAGATCAGGTGGGCATTTGAAACCCACCGTATACTTGTCATCCTCAAACCTCATCACAACCCCCACCCACCAAGCATCAAGGTAAGAGGCGTCTACGACGTCGGCTGGCTCCAAGGGCTGGTCAGGATTGTCAGGAGGCGGCACTGGCCGGATGGAGCGCACGTCAACGAGCTCAGTGAGTGGGTTGTTTGGGTCATCGTCAGAGACCATATTCTCGTACTGCACCAGAGCGTTGCTTGAGTTGCCAAGGCTCTTCTTTTTCTTCTTCCGTGAGAGAACTGAGGGTTGAGGGTCAAGGATTATGGCTGGAAACCATGCACCTCTGTAACCCTCTTCGTTGCTGCGAACTTCCACCTTTGAATCCTTGCTCAAATGCGCTTGGCTCCGCTTCACCACCATTTTCTTACTTGTTTTCTAGAGATTTTCTTACTTGCTTTCTCTCACTTTCTCCAGAGAGAAAAACAGTACTATATTTAGTAACAGAGTGGTCAAGGTCAAGTCTTGGGTGAAAAAGTATTAGGATTTTTTTTGTCCGTCCAGGACTCTCAAATCGTGCATCTCTAGTGAAACGACTCGTCGTACAATTTGAAGGATTTGTCGTGTAAAACAAGTTTTGTTCGAAACGACAGGCGTTTGTCCCACTGGGAGTTATTGGATTGGATGTTTTGGTTATCCCTAGACCCAAAGTACTGGTGTAGTTTTGTTGGGCTTCGGCCCACCTTTATACCATAAAAAAGATTTGAATACCATTAAGAGATATTTAGTAATATACCTATTCTTAGCACTAATAATATAAATAAATCCTACATCATTTACTTTATATAAACAAACCCAAAAAATGACAGCTGACCATATTCAATTTAATTTTGATTATTAAATTACTTTGATGCCCTATTGAGTGTTTTAGGCTTTTTAATGGGGTTTTGAGGTTGGGTTTGTTTTAAGAAATGAATGACAGTTTTGTAATTTAAAAGAAGTTAAAAGCCTTTTTGTTATGTTGTAATTGTGTTTTGAGTGTGTTTCTAAAGTCCATTTCATATAGGGTTTTTTTTATAGGATACATTACTCAAATGGTCCTCAAAGTTGTACTCGATTTACATTTTGGTCCCTCAATTAAATTATTCGTTCAAATGGTCCATTAACTATATATTAATTGCTTCATTGGCCCTTCCGTCTAATTTTCTGTTAAATTTAACCAAATTTTAGGGTAAATACGACTTTTCATAATTAACAAATAAAATAGGGTTACAATAAATACAAAATTAAAAAAAAAAAATCATGAGACCCAAACCCCCTCCCTTTGATTTCTTCTCCCCATTCCCCCAGAACTCTCCATATGGGCATAAATCCCCAAAACCCTCGCAGGAATTTCGGCTTCTTGGCCGAAGAGCCAATACTTGTAACCGACTTCCACCACCAAAAGGACATCTGGGTACCTCTTCTTGAGGTCCACCACTTGTTGCTCCAAAGGCATGAACTTGGAAGGTGGGTTGGAAGAAGGAGAAGGTTCTGGAACGTCGGATGATGGTTCTAAAAGCTTCTGGAGGAACTTTTGGTGGAGGGAGGGATTGGGTGCGGTGGGTATAGAGTTGTGGGTGTGGGGAAAGAGTTTGGGTAGTTTGGATGGTTTGGGAGATGAGGAGGTGAGGTAGGAGGGAGAGGAGAGTGCACTTGGAGGGTGAGAAATTGACAATTGCTGTGATTTTGGGAGGTGGGGTTGGCGGGTGATGAGGTGGGGAGGAGGGTGGTGGGTGGTTGTCTCTCAACAACAAAGGGAAATCAAGGAGGAGAGGGTCTGGGTGGTTGTTGAGTTGGGGGGTTTGTTGGGATGGGGTCTGTGGAAGATTTTTTTTCTTTTCTTTTTCTGTAGTTGCTGGCTCGAGGTGGAGGGTGGGGAGGAGCTAGGGTTCTAGGTTAATGGGGCCTAGAGTGGAGGGTGGTTGTTCGATGGGTTTGGGGGTTGGAGCTTAAGGGTGGTGGCCATGAGGGAATGGAGAGAGAGAGAGAGAGACAAAGAAGGAGGAGAGAGAGAGAGAGACAAAGTGTAACATCCCACATCGACCAACGAAAATGGGGTGATGTGCCTTATATGTACATGCCCACCTCCATTTAGCACGAGGCCGGGAGCTCATTGGCTTCGGAGTCATGGGAACTCCGAAGTTAAGCGAGTTAGGGCCAGAGCAATCCTAGGATAGGTGACCCACTGGGAAGTTGCTCGTGAGCTCCCATAAACAAAACCGTGAAGGCAGAGAGAGGGGCCCAAAGAGGACAACATCGTGCTACGGCGGAGCCAATCCCAGGATGTGACACAGAGAGAGAGAGACACGGAGAGTTTTTATTTCATTTTTCAATATTTATTTATTTTTAACGTAAGAAATGACCAATTTGCCCTCAATTTAACGGCAACATTGATAAAATGTAACGATAGGACCAATGGAGCGATTAATATATAGTGAATGGACCATTTGAACGAATAATTTAATTGAGGGACCAAAATGTAAATCAAGTACAAGTTTGAGAACCATTTGAGTAATTTACCCTTTTTTTATAATTTGGGCTTCTATATTGTGTATAATAGTGAATCTCCCTAATATTAAAGCATGCTTCTATTGTTGTTGATTTATCTATTAGACAAATGATTTCCCAAAATTAATTGGGATTAGCAAATGATTGATTTCTTCATTTTCAGCTATTAAATGACATTGGACCATCCAGACACTTGTGCTTATTTTATTCCTTTTGGTATAAACATTTGCCGCCAATTATTTGGGGCCATTTAGAGTAAGGGTGGGCATGAATTCGGCTAAATTGATGAAATCGGCTGAATCAAACTGTAATTATCAGTTTGGTTTGGTTTTGATTAAGAAAAAGTCAAACAGTTTAAAAATCTAACATGACTGTATGTGGTTTGGTTTTGAACTTTTGTAAATCGGCCTAAGCCAAGCAGGATCGTTTGAATTGAGCTATATTAATTATTGAAATTTGAAGTTTTATGGCATCTTGAACTAATGATGGTTTCATACTCTAGAAAATGATTTAAGTATGGGGCAAGTTGTGAATTTGTTGGTTGTAATTGGGCTAATAATGTTGAAAAAATGCAAAAGGAAAGGGAATTGGGCTTAGGCCCAAACTGGTTGAACCGAACCAAAGAAAAGCATCTTAAATTGGTTTGGTTTGGTTCAGTTTCTTTTATGACTTTTGTCAAAACTGAACCTAACCAAACTGTTATATTGTAATTGGTTCAACATAATCTATTCCGGATCGTGCCCACCCCTAATTTAGAGACAACGGAATGGGTCAAATAATGAACCAAGCTCAAAACACCAAAAGCAATTGAGCAGCACTCAGAGGCTTAGCATTTACGGTGTCCCAAATTTTGCTATCTTCATTTTCGCCTGCTCATCTTAGCTATAGCTTGCATGATGGAGTTGCCTCAACTCATTGTTGCTCCAGAATTTCTGTCAATAAATTGGACGAAAATTTGGATGCGTCCTTAAATTCCAATAAAATCAAACTATATGAGTCAAATTGCTAGAACTGAACTAAAAGGACGAAAGTGAAAATTTCGTCAAATTACAAGGAACGAAAAATGACTTTTGCCAATGATTTATGGTGCTGATTTTGCTTTTGCTGTTGTTGTTATATTCATAAATCAAAAGTCGTTTTGAGAGGTGATGGAGTTCAAATTCCGAGGTCTTCAAAATTGCTTGTAATTTCTAATTTATTTCTTGTAGTTGTATTGTTCTACATGCATAAGAATTCTATATCTTGTTTATGTGGTTCTATCTTATTCTTGCTAATAACTATACCAGGCTTAATCAATTATTGTAAAATTTTTATAAGTGTTTTTTATGTTCATTTCTATTTTATGCATGTCCAATTATATCATCTACATATATACTACAAAAACTATTATACTTCTTTGAAAGATTTAAACCTAAAGGCATGACTAGCCATTGAAAATATCATTTTGGACAAGTGAATGTTGTCACTCAATTGATTCTTTTGCTCATTTAATCTTCCAAAATCATGATCAGATTTAGAATCAAATTTACTAAAATATTTACTATCTTGAATTTTGTTTATGATCTCAACTTTATTTGGTAACTTATATCTATAATCATATTTTCAAATTCTTGCTTATCTTACAAGGGATATATGTTGTCTTAATGGTTAAATCTAGGTTAATAATATCTAATGTTGCTATTATCTTATTCTTGCTCCAATGTAACTGAGGGTCTTCTCCTATATCTTATTTGCATTATTTTTAATGCTGTTGTTTGTCCTAAAGTTGAATATTCATGTTCAAATACTGTATCATCATATTCTAAACTATTTTACTAATATATTTGTCTGTGATGATTTTGTTTTTTTTAACTAAGATTTTTTTTTTCATAAAGTAAATCCAACCCAATCTATTTTGAAATCCTCGCTCCATCCCTAAAGTAAATTCAACCCAATCCATTTTGAAATATTGGCTCCATCCTTGAATCCACCGCAATCGGTTCAGTTTTATTGCTGGAAGGAGTTTGTTTTTGTAACCTAATCTTCGCTTAACATGATAAGAAAAGTTTGATTTCTGTTGTACAAGAAACAAGAAATATGAGTAAAATATTTCTTACACGCCGTTTCACTTGTTAATAAATAACTAATTAAAGCACACGCTTCAGTGTTGTATGAGATAACAGGAATTTAACAAGAAAATCATATGATACATTTTTGTACAATTTAAGGGAGATAAAAATAATCAACTCAAGAAGGGACTTGTAGGTGGTTAGGAGCATCCATCCTTGCACTTAAGTCCAATGTATGATTCGTCTCCCCCCAATGTCGCTTTTGTAAAAACTAACCAACTCAGGTAGCATATCTAGTTTATGATTTCTCCCTCTTCTTCCTCAGCTCTCTCAATTCCCCCTTCTTCTTCATCATCTTCATCACCAGCATCATCATAATTACAAACATCATTATGATATTCATAATCATTGTTATGAACTATTTCAACCATGGAATTGTCACTGCCTTTAGAAGCATCTTTCGCTGCAAGTGAAGACAGTTCTTCAGCCATGTCTTCATTGCACCCACTTTCTTTAACTGCTACCATAGGAAATTTCAAAGGTTTGTCAGGACAATCTTTGAAGAAAGAGTTTGTCACCATGAACCTAAACACCTGCAGCAGACGGCTTCTATCTCTCTTTATATCTGCACTAAGAAGCTTCTGTAGTAAGGTTGGCTCCCTTTTGCTGAAAGAAGGGTCATTAGATGAATCCTTGTGATGAGATTTTTGCCTCTTGGCAAACCGATCCTTTTTATCATATTTTTCTCTCTTACCAAAATTGTTTGGTAATCTCCCCTTCTTAGTGAAAGACTTATTGTCTGCTCTTCTATGCCCTTGATTTGAATCTTCAAGGTAGTATGATGGTATTTCGGCAACTTCAACTCCCAACTCAGCCTGCTTTGTAAGAATCTCCTTCAGTTGCTGCAACAAAGTTCCTTAACATTTACTGAATGTTGATAGTGTATTTAACTCAAGTGACAAGCTTAGATACAAACCAGACAGAAATTAAATTGAAACATTAGAGGTTTTTTGAGCATGTAAGAAAAGAATAAAGAAAAAGACAAAACACAATAAATTTCCTGCACTTGAGTATTGAATGGATTAACTTGGGGCAGGGAGTTCTCATGCCACCTTTAACATAAAAGGGGTTTTCTCCATTTTTATTGTAATGATCACAATGCCCCTCTCCCCCTAGACTATCTACAGTAACCTGCGATCTGGACGTTAGCCAAAGTCTAGGCAAAAGTGTGCAAATATTAGGGAAGAGATATAACCAAGAAAGGCAGTCTCGAAGAGCTTTCATGACATAATCTGGATATAAGCCAACTTTCAGGTTTAATGAAATACCCGTGATCTATTCGAGTATCAATTAAATTTATGTGACAATGCGTTAGAGACATGCACAAGTGACAAGTTATTACAAGAGGCAAAAAGTAAACCAAAACTAGCTCAGTTGGTCCAGGTGTCAATAACTTGAGCAAAAGTATTGCTCAGTCTTGTTCAATGATTATAGTGTACAAACAATCAGAAGAGAGAGAGAGAGTGAGAGTTAATAAGCATACCTCTCGTCGCATTTTGGCCTCTCTCTCAATGACCTCTGAGTTTATCAGCTTTTCACTTAGCTTCTGCAAGTGATATTTTAATATCAGGACATCTACATTAGATGGGGAAAGAAAAAGCAGGCACGTCTCAGTCAGCAAACCTTCTCTATGTTGGATTTTGATGGGTAGTGCCTTCTACGTTCTTCACGCCACCGCTGAATCTCTTGTTCAGTATAGGGCAAAGAAAGAGATCTTCTCATTTGAGACAGAAAGAATTCATGTCCATTCAAGAAAAAAGAGTGATGAGATTACATTAAGAAACTGTAGTAACATATAAGAGTGATCATACACAAGGAGGCAAGACGTAAAGATTATGGATGCAGTGAATGTAAAGCTAATTCAGGTCTGTAAATTTTTCCATATATTCCTATGTAAAGCACAAAAACATTTTAATTTTCAACTCCTATCAGTGCTCCTTCGAACCAGGCCATCAGTGTCGAAAGCTTTAAAAGTTTTGGAATTCACAGATGACAGAAAGATCGGTCATCTTAACTTACACAGAGGAAGTCTCTTGTTATCTCTATCCTTGAAACAGATCAACTCATTCTTATAGAAACTTTATAATGTCACCATTTTCAGATTATATTAAAACTGATATTTTCAAAGGCTTTGGAATTAAAGTCAAAATATGGTTGTTATTGAAAACATTGGTCAATTTTCAATGCTAATGTCACTGTGCAGCAGGGAGGAAGAACAAGAGTGAGGAAGAATAAGGACCCGGTTAATGCTGTTGACATAGTAATTAGGACTGTCAATTTGGCTGAGCTATTTCAAACCCTAACTTGTTCAGCTTGAACTTTTTAGGTTGACTGTCTTTGAACTTGGACTGAGCTGATTATGGAAAAAGCTTTTAGGCCTGAAAAATGGAATGAAGCATAGATCAGCCCAATCCTAACAGCCCCAACCTACAACTCATGTTTTAAATAAGTTTGAAACTGTTGATTAAAACCAAATCTTCAAACTATTCCATGCTGTCAGTGTCTCAGCTCAAATACAAGTCTACATAACGGGCCGATTTTGTTCTCAATGCCTAGGATTGAAGATCAGGTTGGGATGAGCTCAGCCAAAGCACATCGTATCTTGGTGAAGCTCACATGTGCCCTCAGCTCGCCAAATGACAGTCCTACATTGACTACTCAACTACTCAAAGAAGCTATTACATTTCGGACACTGCCATAATCAACTAAGGGCCCGTTTAGTAATACCTTTGTTTTTGGTTTTAGTAAAAGATAGGGAGGAAATGCATGGGAGAAAAGAGGGAGAGGGAAGGGAGATTGAAGGGGGAGCAACGGATGAGGGAGACAATGTGCATGTAAGGTTACCTGAAATGAAAACAAAACTCAAAAAAATAAAAGATATTCCAAATAGCTTTCACTATCAAGTTTTTATTTCACACATTCTCCTTGAATTTCTTCCTTCTCCCTCCATCCTTCCACCATCCATCTCCCCTCTATCTTTAATACAAAAAACAAAAAACAAAAACCCAAATATGAAAGTGCTACCAAACAGGCCCTAAATAATTTAACTTTGATCACTGATTCCACCTTGAGAGGAAAAAAGTTCACTGATTAACACTAAAGATTTGGCAGCCTGAGTTGTGATATTTCAATTAGAGCATACTCATTAGTTCACATGTAACAATATAAGATACGAGAGATCAAGCAGAGATTACCTTTTCCTTTCCCCGCCTTGGTTTGTAAACTTTCCTTTGCTCTCATTTATCAACCCTGCTTTTTCTGTGGAGAGAAAAGAAACAGGAAATCTTAGATTCATAGTAGCTCCCAAACCCACACTCACGCATGCCGAACAAAGACGCTGAAAGAAGAGACCGGAAAGGAGAAAAACAGGGACTATAAAAAATTATATGAAAGGGTACTAGATGATACAGGGCTTCATCAAACAACGCAAGTTAATGAGCACACATGAACCTCATTTCTATTTTTTTGTAAATATTTTTAATGTTTTATTAATCCAGTGGGAAATTTTTTCTTCTTTGGCAAATATCCATTGAATCTCATATATCAAGCTTCTGTAATGCTAGTGTCTAAAGTATGGTGTTTTCCATGAACTTTTAGTAACACCGCAAGGCAACCCAAGAGAACAATTTGTGTGTTTTAGGCTACCTCAAGGCCACCTTCGTGGGATTCCACTCATAGCATGTGGAAGAGCAGTTAAATATAGTCATACCCATTTTGAATCCAAGTTTTATCTGTGAAATTCCATGATACTGATATTCCACAAGCTTCAGGTGGTTAGGGAGAATACACAAAAAAATAAAATAAAACTCTATGTAATTGAAGAAATTGATAAGGACTACTGCATCCCAGATCAAGCATATTGAAGAACAAGCACACAGGGAATAAGAAGTAGTAGATATATAGTTGGATTCTACTACAAGCCAAATTTGCAGTACCTCCGTCACGAAATCGCAGCATTTTCCTATCTAAAACATAAAAGACTTAATAAACTTGGTAGATAGATATGAAACCGCACCTTTTCCTTTGTTCCCGTTAGGAAAAGCAAACTTTCCCTTTGCATTTTTCATATGATGGAACTGAGAATTCTGAAATCTGCACAAACCATATTTATAATGAATCACAAGTCACTGGTCAAAATCTTCAGAAAAAAAAAAAAGATAATGAAGTGACATGAGAAAAACCTACCCCCCTTGAGGCTGCACCCCTCTTTTCGGATGCTTTGTAAAGCTTTTGCTTGGTGAATGTTTCCAATTGGTATTTGAACTGTTAACACCACCAGTGTTTGTATGATTTCCCTGAAAAAACTGATAACATGTGTATTCACCACAACCGATGCAGCTAATTCAGAATAGTATATCAATTAGAAATTATCTCTTTTCGAGAAAATGTACTTCAGAAAAATGCTGGCATAAGATCTGTAAAAGAGAGAACAGAAATTGAAGGCAGGAAATGAAGGCATAACCAAATATCGGATTTCAGAAAAGTATGGCCTTACAATATCAACATAATGTAAGAACTTTGTCCTTACAATCTTAACCAACAACAAAGTGACTCAGTTTATGCAAATTAACTACCCAGTGCACATACAAATGCACAGACAAAGGAAGTCCCAGAATCTATCACGTCCTTAAGCTTAATAAAACTAAGTTTTTTTTCTAAGATTAAAAAGATGAAATAAAAATGAAGATATGTGAGAGATATTTTTTCAAGAAAGAAAATAAATTCAAATACACACAGGGCAAAACAAAGCTACCTGTGTCCCTTGCTTTGCAGGCAGAACCGAGTTTTGCTGATTCTGGTTAACTTGCTGGCCTGCCTGATTAGAATACGGATTAACAAACTGATGAGTCGCAAAAAAAGGGGGAATTTTGAGAAACTGTAGCCTGAGTTTTTTTTCTAAGCTTAAAAAGAAGAAATAAAAATGTAAATAAATATTAGGAGATATGTGAGAGATATCCAAGTAACATTTTGCCACAAAGAATATATTTTCATATACACACAAGGCAAAATAAAGTTACCTGTGTCCCTTGCATTGCAGGCAGAACCAAGTTTTGCTGATTCTGGTTAACTTGCTGGCCTGCCTGATTAGAATGCCCATTACCGAACTGATGAGTTGGAAAAAAGGGGGAATTTTGAGAAACTGTAGCCTGAGGTGCTTGATTCAATCCCGCAAAAGCATAATTAGGACCAAGTTGGGATGGATTATGCATTTGCATTTGCACAAATTGATTCATATTTTGCAATGGATTTGGCAAACAGAATTGTCCATATGGCAAACCCATATTTTGGTTGATCTGTTGTGGTAATTTTAACAGGTTATGCCCAAGTAATTGCCCAGGCGGCTGCGATGAAACCGCTTGATTCACATTCTGCACCAAATTGCAGAATTGCCCATGAAGCGGAAAGGAAGCAAAGGAGTTCATACCGTGTACATTATTTTGTGAACCGAAAAATCCAACATGGGGCTGACCTGGTTGAGATGTAGGACCAACAGAACCGAATTGAGGCATACCCAGATGGTTACTTTGCATAGGATGAAGGTTGTTAGGTACACCCATGAAATTGGGTTGAGCTATCATGGAAGGTGGCATATTGGGCATGGCCCCTCCATGCCCATTGCTTAAATGTGCATTAGCATTACTGAACGGGATTGGAACTTGATTATTCTTGATACCCAATTGAGGCTGTATCTGCAGAAGAGTTTGCAACATATTAGAAGACGAATTTTTAAGCCCTGGATTAGATTGCATAATCCGCTGCTGCTTAAACAAACCAAAACCAAAACCCAGGAAAACAAAACGAAGCAGCTTTAAGTTTGTAAAAGCAATTATTGGCATCTACGAGTGCCTGGCAGTGTAGGAGAGAGATACCTGGTGAGGTGGAGCAGAGCTACCATTGACGTGAACTTGGTTGGAATTGTGCGGAAACGAATTGTAGTGAGGTAGCATTATGCCAGCATAGGGAGTCCAAGAATGAAGTCAGAGTACTGAATGATTGAACGAGTTCTGTGAATTTTTTTCCTTTCTTTCTTAGAGGCAAGAGAGGAGGAGCTAGGGTTTAAGAAGGGTTTAGAAGTGGCACCTGCCTTCTTCGTCAGCTTTTGTGTCAAAACGAAGAAGTCGGGGCTTTTTTTGTTCTACTCTTTTTAATTTTTCAAATGTTGGGCCTGTTCATTTTGGTTTTTACATTTTTGGTCTCAAAATGTTGGAGCCTACCCTTTCACATTTTAAGAGACCCAATGGGGAACAATGGGCCTGAAAAGAGTTAATAAAAAGTGAGAGCCCAACATTTTTTTCCAAAACATTCTCACATTTGAGGTGCAACCCTAAGTAAGATGTGCAGATTGATAGAGGTTGGCCACCACCTAGCAGCAATGCACAATAAAAGACATACAAACGAAACAAAAGGCTTTTGATCTCACTCACTTTCTCATTATTTACACCAACATCATACACATCACTGAAGCAAAAGGAAACATACTCCAACTTATATCTAGAATCAAGAACAACAACATTAATCAAAATATTGTTAATAAACTCCATTGAACCTCAATATTTATCACATTTTGTCTTCATGCTTTTCGTCATGCTACCCAAAAGAGGATCATCACTCGTACTCAAAGTGGTTTAGATAGTGTTTTAATTCTAATCAAACCTGGGTTCAAATCCCACTATTGTAAATATTTCTTTCTTTCTTTTTTGTCAAAGTGAATGGTTCTTCTTTAGTACTTCAGTTTTTGAATTTTTTTTGCAATCCATTTTTATATACATAAATAAATTATATATGTCTAATATCTAATGTTTTATTTATTTATTTATTTATAAAATTTTCCATTTTTATTGAGTAGAGGTATAAATACATAAGATCTATTTTCGCCTTGGGCCTTCAAAATCTCAAGGCTGGCCTTGGATGGAGTTGCCACATATTTTGGTATCACATATATAATCATGTTAGCAATAATTGCAAGCAACCTTAAGTTCACTAGGTTTAACATTTGGAAGTTTGGTAAAATGATCCCATATTAATGAGGGCAAGTGGTTTGTTTTGGAACCATGGCCGGATTTTAGGAATCAACCGGAATAAAATTATCTGAACTTTGAGCCATCACAAAAATCGCAATAAAGAGACAAACGAACTTACAAGTTTGCAAAGAAAATACAAAAGCTTAGCACTCAATTTTCCCTTCCAACCAATATTGAAGAGCGTTAAAAGATAAGCAACAATCAACAACATCTAGAAGAAGAATAAATGTTAGAAATATTAAATGAACAACAAAAATTGAAATTCAGAAAATGATAAATAAAAAAAATAAAAAAAAACCAACCTCATATGTGGACCGGAAAGAAGAGGATGAGATGATTTCAGGATGTGAGGGTGGTTGTGGTGGTGTAGTTGAGGTTGTAGTGGTTTGCAGCACAGGATTTAGGCCTTGTTTGGGATTGTTTTTTGTTTTCGCCAAAAATTGACTTCACTTTAAAGTTAAACAATTTAATGTGTTTGGTAAAAATAAAATATGTTGACTATTTTAAAAGCAATGATATCCTAACAACAACTTTTAGAAACAACCTCTAGGTTGCTTTTGAAAGATGCTTTCACAAGAAGTTGAGAATAACTTCTGATGAATTTTTTAAATTCCTATAATACCATCATTAATTTTTAAAATGCAATCGTCTACCACCACCACCATCACCACCGCAACTGCTCTTCCACTTCCACCACCACTACCACCTCCACCTCCACCATAACCATTAACTCTACCTCCACTTATACCACCAAAATCATCTCCACCACCACCAGCTCCATTACCATCATCATCACCACCACCGCCACCACCACCTCCTCCAGCTCACCACCACCACCACCGCAACTGCTCCTCCACTTCCACCACCACTACCACCTCCACCTCCACTTATACCACCAAAATCATCTCCACCACCACCAGTCCATTACCATCAGCACCACCACCACCACATAGTTAGCACATAACACTTTCAACATCATGTAATTATCTACAATTACAACAGTTTTATATTAAAACTTACAAAACGGTTTTGACATTGCTTTTTATACTAACAACAATTTGAAAATAATGTTTACAAAACATAGAACTGTTTTACTTTGCAGCTCGTTATTTTCACAGGCACGGCAGAAGCAGCTTCCTAAATTAGTTTAACACTTGGATTCCTAATCCTTCTTGTGCACTTGCAAGGGCATACCAAGTTTTGGACGCTGTTGTTCGGGGATTCCTAAATTAGTTTAACATTTGGATTCCTAATTTACCTCTAATTGAGTTTGTTTTCTAGTTTGTTTTGTGTTTTATTTTTTTTACTTCCTTTTTTTTTTTCTTATTTTACTATTTTTATTATTAACTTTTCCCTTAAAGTTGTTTTGGTTTAAGGTAATGCAAGATTCAAAAAGAAAAAGAAAACTAAAAGGAAACACGCAACATCAAATTGGAAAATGGCAAGTCCTAAAAAGCAAAAGGAGAAATCCTTCTTCCAATTGGAGAATTCCAAACCCACTAATTGGAGAACTTTTCTTTCGAATTGGGTAACGTCATAGCTGCTCCAAACCCACCAAGCTTCATTCCATGAACACAAAGAAGATGACGCAGCCAACAAAAAGGAAAGTTGCGAAAAGCAAAAAGAGAAAAAGAGCGAATCTTTCACGCATCCACTCATTGGTTCCAATTGGACAACTACAACTTCACTCAAGCTCAAATTGGAAAAATGGTTTCACCAATCGTTCTCCCTATACCAATTAGGAATCATCATGCCCAATCCAAATATCCTATTCAATTCAACTCATGTTCTCCTTCTACTTCTTCGATTGGGAATCATCTTCCCAATCTAACCCAGACTTCAATTTTTAATTTCCTTTCCAATTTCATTTGGGTTTTGTTGATTTCCTACCCCAATTGTATTATTCTTTTCTTATTTAAACAACTATTTTCCTTTGTTGCCGATACAACAACCTAATTTTTAAAAATTGTAAGCAAGGGAGACGTTCTCTCAAATTGGAGCTAATTCCCATCAATCTAGAGCTTGAGCGCACGGTACGAAATCATCAAAGGCAACGTTCTTTACCAAGCCTAGCTACGAGTGATCTAGTTAACCATGATGGGGATAACCCACCACTACCACCATAACAACTACTAAGAAATTTCTTTCAAAAATTTTCCCTGCTAGAAAAAGCAATGCTTTGATAACAAATGTTATGAGTTTTCGTCCACAAAAGGGTGAACAATTTCATGAATGTTGGGAGCATTTGTTCCTTCAATGCTCTCATCATGGTTGTGATACCTGAAAAAAGTCCACAACTTTTATGTAGGGTTGAACCCTCAAAGCAGGAGCATGGTAGATTCAACAGTTGGCGAAAGCTTCCTGGACAAGACGATAGATGAAGCCATAAATGCATTTGAGACCATTTGTGAAAACTATGAGCACTGGGACTTTCCGACAAAACATCAAGGAGTCACACCTACATCATTGACAAGGAAAGGAGGCATCTACGAAGTTAGTGCAAGCACGGGTCTGAAAGCACAAATTGCAGCTCTCATACGCCATTCATGAACAAATAACAACACATCCTTGTATTTTGCGTGCTAGTATCGACCATGACACTACAGCATGCCCCTCAAATCATACTTTAGAAGATGTGCAAGAAGTTAATGCATTCAATGGAAGGCCTCGAAATGATCCTTATTCCAATACCTATAACTCGAGGTGGTGACAACACCTAAACTTCTCTTGGAGCAATTGACAGAATACAATGAGACCCTTCAATTCCTCAAAGCCGTACTAGTAACCTTACCAAGCTCCTCCCACACAATAAGAAGATCCTTTTATTAAGGAGGTGCTATCTCAACTCTTGAAGAAATCAGAAAGATATGAATAAGAGGTTGCATCACTTAAACAGAGTCAATCAATGTTGGAAAAGAGTCAATGCAAATAGCTACTACTCTAAACATATTAGAGAGAGCACAAGGTCAATTTCCAAGCTAAACGGAAGCTAATCCTAGAAAACACGATCAAGTTCAAGCTATTATCACTTTGAAAAGTGGAAAAGTCATTGATAATAAGATTGAAAATCCAAAGATCACTCATAAAGAATAAAATGAGGCCGTGACAGAAAACAAGGCAGTTGTTTGATAAGCAGTCTAAAGACTCCTTGAAGTCTGATAGTCACGCCGAGCCTGCGAACCGTACTCTTCCTACTCAAAATGCAGACACTCACGGTCCTCTACCCTTCCTTCAAAGTAGGAGAGAAGTTTGAAAAGACAAGTATAAAGGAAATATTATGGAGCAATTTAAGAATGTACAAATTAATATCCATTTGCTTGAGGCTATCAAACAAATACCGTCATATGCAAAGTTTTTTAAACGATTGCACCAAAAAAATGAGGTTTGAAAAAGTGATGTTATATGACAATGTGAGTGTTGTACTTCAAAGAAAGTTGCCAGCCAAGCTTCAGGATCCTGGGGAGCTTTACAATCCCCTGTATCATTGGAGAAAGAAAGTTCAACAAAGCTTTGCTTGATTTAGGAGCAAATGTGAACTTAACGCCTTATTCATATATGAACAACTTGGGTTTGGAGAATTGAAGCAAATCTCTATCCCTTTGTAATTCGAGGATTGCTCTGTGAAATACTTAAGAGGGATTGTTGAAGATGTACTTATTCACGTTGATCAATTTATCCTCCCTGCTGACTTTGTCGTCTTGGATATGGAAGAAGTTGAAATTTCAGGTCGTGAACTCCCTCTCATCCTTGGCAGACCCTTCATGGCTATAGCAAGTACGAAAATTGATGTTAAATTAGGTTTACTAACCATGACTATGCAACATATTACTGTCAACTTTCATGTCTTTGAAGCTTTGAAGAGACCCCTAGACCTTTAAGATTGTTGTTGCGTAGATACAGCTGCTCCAAAATTGATTCAACTGCATCCTCAACTTGTGATACTCGCAAGTGCACGAGCCGTTGGTTGTTTAGCGTATGTAAGTGCGAGGTCGATTCCACAGGGATTGGTGATTGAAGGATCCAACTCAGTTTTCCTACACCAAACATAAATGAAAACAAAAGGAAATAAATAAAACAAGGAAGAAAGAAAATAACTAACTCAAGTAGATAAGTTCCCAAGTTCAATTAGAGTAACGGATTGATTCTAGCTAATGTATGATTAAGCCATGGTGTCTAACCCTAACCTTGTATTCCTAATTCCCTAATTTGATCATTTGTTGTCTAACCTAAAATTAAGCATTAGGAATCCATTAAGCATAGAAGAACATTTTAAACAACCGAGTATGTATCTAATCCAGATTGTCGAATTCTATACACACTCTTCCTATTCATAGTTCAATTCGAATTAAAGCATGGTGTCTACTCTTAATTCAAACCAAGATAGCTAACATGCAAGCCTAAATGGTGATCAATCATTCAAACAAGCATATTAACTTATAAGCATAATGAATAAGAACATGAACCATAATTGAAACTTGGAAACTAATCAAACTTGAAACTAAAGAAAAGAATTTACATAACAATGAAAATTAAAGTAGAACTTGGAAAGACTTAAGGAGCATTTTAGCACAAAGATTTCATTACAACAATTGAAAACTAGAAAGAGAAACTAAGAGAATTTGAGGGAGAGAAGGGAAGGGAGCTCTAGAGAAGTGTTTGAGAGCTCCCCCCCTTGGGGTGTGTTTACAAGCATAGAGAACTTCCCTATTTATAGGCCTAGGGGAAGTGAAAAATCTGAATTCAATATGGCTAATGCATACAACACTTGAATTATAAAATCTGAAATGGTTGATGCACTTGTAATAGAAAATCTTGAATGGGTGATGCACTTGTATTAGAAAATCTTGAATGGTTGATGCACTTCACCAATTAATCCCACTAGCAGCCCTAGGTCATCTTCATGTCACCATGACCAAGCTTCCAACCAGAAATGATAGCTCATGCCTAGCTCACCATGACCAAGCATCCAACCAGCACATGCTGAGGTCAGCATGACCAGCAACTTCAAGGGCTTACAACTTGGGCTTCTCTTAATCAAATTAGGACTTTAAGCACTCGAAATTGAAGTTCAGAATGTCTTCTTTCCAGCCATATGTTATTTGGGCCAATCCAAGGTCGGAGGAAAAAGTTAAGGCCGAAACAAATTGCTAACTCATTTTCCGCGCTGATAAGATCCATCCTGAGCATGGTTCTGTGTTTGCTAGGTAACGGACTCCAGATTTATCCAATGGGGCTAAATTTTGGATATGTTATAGTAAACACCCATTGGAACAACTTTCATGAAGAATGTGGCCTCATTCGAGCTATGTAGGTTGCTGAAACAAAGCTTGCAATATGACCTACGAAACTGGACTGGCAGGGGGCTGTAGCAAAAATGAGTTTGTCTTTAAGCTCTTCTTCCCTTCATCCAAATCAGGCCTTCACATGCTTGGATTGCATCATTTCCTATCCAAAGCCATCATTATTTACCTAAATCTCAATTAACTGAAAGATACACACAAAAAGGATTAAAAGCACAAGTTTAACTCAAAAACATAACCAAATCATAAGCTAGAATGGTACAAAATGATATACAATTATGAACCGATCAATTGTTTTCACGTCAAAGTTATGGATCGCATTATAGAGAAAACATTCATCGAATCAAGCCTAAGAGAGAATTGCGGGCCATAGTCATTGTTGAAGAAAAAATGTGAACCTCCCACTTAATTTCACCACCACTATTTAAACAATGGGGTTTAATTATTTTAGGTTCAACCCATTCGAGACGCGGTGTCCCTTAATTACAATCCCTTGCTTCAAGGGAACACCCTTTGATTCCATCATAAAGAAACAGAACGTGTGTGTTTGGTTTTGTGGTTGCTCCTAAGTCAAACCTTAGGGTGCCTATTAGGGGTGGTTGCGGTTCGGTAACCGCGAATTTTTGCCCAAACCGCAAACCGACCGACTATTTGCGGTTTGGTGATTTTTGAAACCGCAAACCGACCGCGTTTTGCGGTTTACCGCATTGCGGTAAACCGCAAAAAGCGGTCGGTTACCGTGAATTAGCGGTTTAAAACCGCAAGTTCTTTTTGTGTCATAAAAATCCAACTTCTCAAGCATATATAAATTCACAATCTCCTCAACTTCTCAAGCATTCACAACCTAAAGAAAATTAAAGTTCAATTCCAAGCATTCCAATTAAAGTTAAACTTCTCAAGCATTCCAATTCCAAATTCTTTAAAGTTACAAACCAAAAGGAAAATGCAATGAAAAATGAATTAAAGTTACAACCCAAAAGAAAATCCAATTCAAAGTTAATTAAAGTTACAAACTAAAAGGAAAATGCAATGCACCAATGTTACAAACTAAAGTTACAAACTCAAGTGTTGGTGGTGGTGAGTGGATTTGAAGAGAGAGAGAGAGAGAGAGAGAGAGAGAGAGAGCGAGAGTTGAGTGAGCGTGGTGGAGGTTGAGTTGAGAGAGAAGAGACAAAACTTAGATTGATAGAGAGAGAAAGGAGAAGATGAGTTCGATTCGGGTCTGTGAGAGAGAAGCCGATTTTGAGAGAGAGAGAGAGAGAGAGAGAGAGAGAGAGAGAGACGAATGAGAATCAGAGAGTTGAGAGAATATGTTGTATGAAATATATTTTACATACAATATAATGGGTGTGAATAGAAAATATTGTATGAAATATGTTGTATGAAATATATTTTACATACAATATAATATAGACAATATTATTTAAAATATATTCGCGGTTTGCGGTAACCGCAAGTTTTGAAAATCAAATACCGCAACCGCAACCGCAAATGCGATTCGGTTCTAAATACCGCAAATGCGGTTTCATTGCGGTAAATTATCGGTTGGTTTTTGCGGTTTTTCGGTATAAAATGCCACCCCTAGTGCCTATGTATCTCTTGCAGGAATCAAACCACTTGTAGTTCAAAGAATTGCAATGAATAAATCACCCATTGCAAGGATATTTTGATTTGAATTGTATTGAGGAGTGTTTGAGTGATAAACAAGGGATTCAATATGGAATTTTGTTTGGGGAGAATTTGGTTAAGAATAAACTAAGGATTCTGATCGGTGCATAAATTACATATCATTTTGTACCCTTTTAGCTTATGATTTGGTTATGTTTTTGAGTTAAACTTGTGCTTTTAATTTGTTTTGTGTTTGTTTCAGTGTTTTAAGTTTGAGACTCAATAAATGCATTTTGGAGACAAATTAGCTCAAAACAGTGTCTGCAGATCAGTCAACTTCACGGATTGGACTGTACTTACTCAAGAAGAACCAGATAATGAGCCATACATCATTGGAAATATACGGAAGTCTAGTTTCTGTAGAATTTTACGGTTCATGATTCCGAGTCTTCTAGAGAAAGTTATACATGTTTTGGCAACTTAAGGTCAAATTCGGCAGCATCTGCGTTACTGGGCCAAAAATCACATTTGAAGGCCTTTCCGATTTTTCCTTGAGCTGGGCTGCATATGCTTGGAAAGATAAGACACATAGCTTGAAGATACATATTTTTGCAGATTTTTCAGAATGAAGCCACAAGCCCAAAACGAGCCCACAAGCTGGCTGCAATGCATTGTCATGCATGACATATGCATGATGAATTGTTGTTGATTGTGGGAAAGTTTGGTGAAGCATATTCAATACCTATTTTTGAGTGGAATTTTGCAGCAGCCAAAAGATGATGAAGTGGGAGCTGCAACACTAAGCCTAAAGACAAGAGGAATTGTTTTCAAATGCAATAGTGTGTTAGGTGAATTAAGTGTTGTAAGTTGGTGAAGTTAGTATGTTTAGAAAATTCAATTGTATAATTCAGATTTTCAACTTCCTTAGGCCTATAAATAGTGAGGTTTCCTAAGCTTGTAATAACACCCAAAGGGGGGGAGCTCTCAAGCACTTCTCTAGAGCTCCCTTCCCTTCTCTCCCTCAATTTCTCTTAGTTTCCCTTTGTAGTTCTCAATTGTTGTAATAAGATCCTAGTACTATAAATCTCAAGCATTTTTCCTTTCTCTTCTTCTATAAATTCTCCAAACACTTCTACATTCTCTTCTCAAAGTCTCCATGTTCTTAACCACTTCTCCCATTCCTTCATCAAATTCTCTAAACTACTCAAACACCTTTCTCTCCACTCCCTAAGTTCTCAAATTCTCCAAGTTCACAAACATTCTCCATGTTCTCTAAACACTTTCTCAAACAAATCTCTCTTCCCTTCCAAATCATCAAAGCTCTCAAACACAATTCCCTTTTCTTCCAAAATCCTCAAGTTTCCCAAACACCTTTCTCTTCTCCAAGTTCTCAAATACTTTCTTCTCCCTTCTCAAATTCTCCAAACACTTTCTCAAACAATTCTCTACTTCTACTTTCTTCTCCAAAAAGCCTCCATGTCCTCAAACACTTTTCCCAAACACTTCTCCTTTCTTCCTCAAAGTTCTCTTAGTTTCCTTAAATGTTTTCTTAGTTGTAATTTATTTTTCTTGTAATGTACATTCTTTCTTCTTGTTTTGTTCTTTTGTTTTTATTTCTGTTTTGTGTAGGAAACTAAATTGGATCATTCAATCACCAATCCCTGTGGAATCGACCTCGCACTTACATATGCTAAATTACCAACGGCTCGTGCACTTGCGAGTATCACAAGTTGAGGATGCAGCTGAATCCATTTTGGTGCAGCTGAATCTACGCAACAGATTCTGTTTGGATTTAAGATTTGGGCGGTTGCATTTAGATTGAGTCTCTAGATTGTCTACGTACCCTTTCGAATGGATTTGGGGGTAAGTGTGGCCCATTAATTTAAGAATTTGTCTTTGAGACAATTTGGAGATTTTGAAATTTTCATAGGTAGATGACCCATGGAAAAAATTGGATGGTTTTGTACCATTTTCTTGTTTTCAATGTCCAAGAAAAATAATGAGCAATTTTGATGAACCCACTAATTTTCTACAATTGACATTTACATTTGGACCCAAATATTGCTTTGCAGATTTTAAAATTGATCCATTAAACAGTTTGAGCCTCTGTAATTTTAAAGGGCAATGAGAACAACCCATCAAACATTTTGGGGTTTTGAGAATCAATGGGCTATTTTAGACAACGCACTCGTCATTTAATCAGCTGGCCCGCTAGCAAGGACTAATCAGTGGCCTTCGTGAAACATCACCAACCAGCGTGAGACTCATCTTCTAGCTAAACCAATCATACTCCAATTAGGACTTTAGGAATTGGAGACATGAAGGAATTGTAGCCTTTATAATCTTGGAGAACAATTGCACGAGACTTTAGAAAAAAGTGAAAATAAATTGGATACCTTAAAATTGTTTAACTTTCAGGCTTGTAAAAGCTGCAAATATTGGTGATGTCAATTGTTGTAAAACATGGAAATCAAAAGTCTTTGCAGTGTCTCCCCACAGGGTTATTCTAACATCTTCTTTTTTGAACGATTAGATGTGGAGAAAAAAAATATTTTAGAAAGAGTCATAATGGTTTAAAAATTTAATTATAAACATTTTGTCAATATTTGTACCTGATATTTTCAATGTAGACTTCACATTTATTCTCAAGCCTCTGATTGCTGACCATTTTTTGTTCCAATGGTTGTATTCCAGTAATGTGTCCAAAAACATCTTGCAATTTGATAAAGAAACATTATAAGGATATTAAAATATGTAATTTTTTTTATATAAATACTTATTATATATAGATGTATAGTTTTTAATAATATATAGAGTATTACCTTCAGGATGTCATTTTTGTCTATACGAGTGGACAATTGAGTATAATCGACAGATAAAATCGATGTCGTGGAATGTGTGGGTGAATGGTTGGCAGTTCTTTAAAAGTTGTTCTGACATTGAAGAACAATTGTGCAACATGTGGTACAACTGTGTGATGGTTTGTTGCGACTAGTGTGGAAATGTGTTATTTCATAAATGCAACTAGCTTTTATTTTTGGAGCTACCAAATCATAGTCGATCTCTTTGACGCTAGCTTGTATTGCATCTGTCTACATGATTGAAAAAAGCGGAAGAGAAAAATTAATAAGGGGTAAATTATATTTAAAAGCAAGGAAATACAAATATATGACAAGCAATTAGATAATGAAGACATACATGTATATATATAGAGATCAAAAAAAAATATTGAAAATGGTATGTATAAGATTGGAAAATTAATAATAAATGTGGATGAAAGAGATTTCGAGTAAGAAGCAATTATCAATGTAGAAATTATATGAAATTTGTTTTGTTCATTGTTTAATTTAAATGAAGTATAAGTTTACTTTAGGTCAAAAGAGCTTTTCTTACCATTTGGTCAACCAGTATACACTAAAGGCCGCTGAATTGGTCATTAGATCCAATAAGTTTTCGTCGCCACATTCTACAGATATGTACTTTGAGTTTCTTGTTAAATTGGAACGGTTGCAAATCACTGATATAAATGAAACTCATTGTATTTTAAATTTGCAAATAAAATATATTTTTTGTTAGCATAAAAATGTATGTATATATTTATTAAAAGTAATGGGAAAAAATATAAAAATGTTTAATTATGGATATATCAAAATTGGAACCTCATTGTAAATTTTGAAGAACATCTTTATACACTATGTTTTTAGTGTAATTATTTGGCCCTTCTTTATTATTTTCTATTATGATTTTAAGACCTTGCCTTGATGTAACCTTAGATAATGCAACATAAAGTTGTCCATGAGTAAATACAGGTTGAGAAAGATATAGCCCAACTTGTTTCAATGATTGGCCTTGACTTTTATTTATTGTTATTGCATAACACGGTCTAATTGGGAATTGGCGCCTTTTAAAAATGAAAGGCCATTTGTTTTCAGTTGCTGTAAGGCATATTCAAGGTATGAAAACTTTGTGACCAATGTTACTACCAACAGGTATTTTTGCTTCAATAACTTTATCACACAATTGTGTGATAACTAATCGTGTTCCATTACACAAACCTGAAGATTGATTTAAGTTTCTCAATAGCATGATAGGCATTCCTATTTTTAAAGCTAAATAATATGAAGGTAAACCATTGAATTCAAGTTTGTTTAAAAATTCTATAGGATAAAAAATGATAAGGTTTTCAGATGATGAGCATAAAGAATCTGAGCTTAAATAAATGCGCTCTTGTCCAGGTAATAAATCAATTGCATAGTTATTTATTTCAGTTACAGTTGTGTTTCGAGGTGTTATAATAGCTCATTCTTTCAAATAAGCAAAATTGTTAAAATTTCTTTCAAAATTTGGGTATGTTGCTGGAAAAATGAAATGAATAAGATGTGTGTATGAATGAATAAGTAAATCTTGAGGAATTTTGATCCAAGATGCATTTTTATCATTTGGATCATCTATATCAACAATTTGACCGTTACCAAAATGATAGAAATCCACACAGCAAAATCATTTATTTTTTGTTTTTCTTCAGGGTTTAATCCATTTTTTGATAGTCTCATTTTCTTTTAAATGGAATATTTTAAAAAAAGGCCATAAATACGAACTATTGAGAGAGGCATCTATTATTTCTTCTCTTGTTCCTCCTGGAATAACCGGTAATATTTGTCTGAAATCACCACCTAACAATAAAGGTTTGCCACCAAATGGAAATTGTTATCTAAATGATTTAAATGTGATAAAGTATCATAAAGTGATTTATCTAATGCTTCAAAACAATGTTTGTGATTCATAGGAGCTTCGTCCCAAACAATTAAAGTGGCCTTTTCAATTAATTTGGCAAAATGAGTTCCTTTTTTTATTTGACATGTTGAGCAATTGTTAACAATTAAGGAAATTTTAAATCTAGAGTGAGCTGTTCTGCCACTTGGTAATAATAATGATGTTATTCTTGATGAAGCAACACCTAAAACAATATTTCCTTGGGATCGAATTTTACTTATTATAGTATGCCACAAAAAAGTTTTTCCTGTTCCTCCATGGTCGTGGGCAAAAAAGAGGTTTAGCATTTTTTCTTCAACAATTTTTATAACACAATCATATACATCTCTTTGATCTTTGTTGAGTTGTGTAACTAAAGTTGAGTGTTTTTTTTCTAAATTATTATAATCATAATTCAATTCTTCTCTAAGCAATTTATTTCTAAGTTCTAACATTCTATATTCATCAGGCATAAGAAGGTGATGCTCTTTTAAAGAGCTGGAAGATACATTAAAAAGTTGTTCTAATTCAAATAAAAGAGAATTTTTTAATTCAGATTTTGATACAATTAGATTTGGTATTGTGAAAGTTTGTCGCAATTTGTACAAAATGTCGTCATTAGACATATTTTGCTAATAAATGTCAAAAAGAATTTGAGGATTTCCTACATCACAAAATAAAATAATTGTCTTAATTCAGGACATGTGGCTGTGTTTATAACATTTGCTAAGGCTTCAATCTACTCTTTATCATCTCCTAACAAACCTAGGGATTTACATGCAGCTTGGTATGATGGTTCTATGATACCAGTAATAGTTTTTAGGTTATTAAAGTGAAAGGCCCCTTTTTGCAAATTCAAAAGCATTCTTAAATAATATAATTCACCAGATGCAGGATGTACATAAGCTATTCTACCAAGGGATCCTTTGTTTTTTTTGTTTTTTTTTTCTAGGCTTCCACATCTTAGTGCGAGAATCCCACACAAATTTTGAAGGGAATTCTGCATAAGTTAATGTTCGTGCTTCACAAAAAGTTTTATTAGCTTCAAACCAACTTGTTAACATTGTATATTCAATATTTTTTTGGTTAACAATTGATTGAAGCGATTGAACACCATTGAAAATAATATTTTGTTCTAAAGGTAAATGTATTCGTAATTGTTCAACTGAGGGTCTTCTAAAATGAATAGGATATTGAAACAACCTCCAAATAGCTTCATATGGAGATATGTATCTACAATTTAGATAGGCTAGTATTTCATCTTGTTGGTTCTCTTGGAAAACTACTTTAGCTCTATCTAAACCTTTGTTAATATATTTGAAAAGATATTTTATAAGCATTGATTGACAACATGATTCAACATTTATATGAGCGTTGTATCTAAACAGTAATTTAGAATTGTAAGGTACTACAAAACTGTTATCAATTTGTAGTCCATTTTTTATCACAAATTTTGTTGGGTCGTCACGACATCTATATACAGGGTAACCATTTGTTTCAAAAATTGTTTTGCTTTTATATTGTTTGGAATGACTATTTCAAAATGAATCATTGCATACTACTTACATCTATCTACTTTTGTTGCCTAATTGAATGCTAAATGAATAATTTTATGATATTTTAGATCATTATCATTCATTTTTATAATTTGTTTTGCTCAATCCCTAAAAAGCATGTAGCTAAGCAAACCACATCAGCTTCTTTATGTTAGCAAGCTATACCAAACAAACACACAACTGGTTAGGAACTTTCAACTCCTCAATTTTGTCTTGCAGGATTTAAAACTGAAAAGGCTCATTTGCACTTATTTTTTACTTATCTTATATCTGCCTGTATTCACAATAACCCAGTGGTTCAAATCTACAGTCAACAAAGCTCAATAACTTAAAACACTCAAAAGATTCAACAGCATGCTCAGATGTTTCAATCCATTGGACTTATTTTATATCTATCCTGTATTCACAAAAACACAAGGGTTCGAATATATATTCTAACAACAATCAACAAAGCTCAATAACTCAACACACTCAAAACATTCAACAACATGCTCAGATGTTTCAATCCATTGCTCTGGCCTAAAATTAACCTCGGCAAAACACCCAAAAGATTCAACAACATACTCAGATATTAGAGGGATTAGGGTTAGAAAGCTCATTTTTTATTATTATCCAACAACATAATTGATAAACCCAAATAACATGATTATTAACTCATAGATTGACAGAAACCCCAATAATAAAAAAGAAAAAAGACAATGAATGAAAACCAAATTCAATAGAGGTTAACCCAGTTGCTCACACGATGAAAGCCGAAGCTGATGAGTTCAAAACAACGATTAGAAGATGGAGATTGATTTTCGAATCCAAAAAGAAGAAGGCAAAGAAGTTGTTGGACAATGGAAACCGAAACTGATGGCCTGGAAAAAAAAGAAGAGAAAGGTTGAAACAAAGAGGAATTTGTTTAATTTGAAAAGCAAAAGGAAAAAACAGATGGCTCGATAAAAAAGCATAAGCCAACAGATGGCTCGTAAAAAAGTAGAAGCCTCCATATGGACATCGAAGAACCAATCTAGCTCTCCCATCTTTGCCCCTGAAGCTATTGGAACTAGCTACTTCAAACAGAACCATGTGCCTCTCAAGAAAGAACATCCGCATGGTTAAATTTGAAGCAGGGGGCAAAATGGGGAAAACACAAAGCAATCAACCAAGGATAAAATCGTGATTTTACTGTGTGAGGAAAGAAAAGTAGCTGGCTGAACAGTTAAAAATAGGGGCATTTTCGTAAATTTATTGTGCTTAGCTACAAGGATCAGTTGGATTGGGTTTTAGTATATATAGAATTTAAAGTATATACTTATCAGTACAGTACTATTCGTAATAATTAATAATAATATTTATGAAAGTATAACATGTACCAAGACAACTATATATAATCAATTTAAATATGTTATTATAAACTAAATAGATAGCAAAACATTTCATCCCCAAATATATATACTTTTAAAAATTCGGGTCTTCACAATTTTTCATGGCATCAACTAAGACAACTATATCAAACAACATACTTTCATGGAAAGATGAAACAAACACATAAAAAAACAAAAAATACCCTCTATGTCGTGAGCCCCTCTATGGTGTTCATGCTCGTGCCTTTTCATTTCATGCCTCTATTGCCTTTATAACTCTTATAACATGTGGTTTACAAAGATTTATACAATCATAGGCTTCAAATAAACACATATATTAAACCATTTAAAAAATCAAACCCATATTGTTTTCCAAAACCCATAAGGCGCATCAACCTTTGAACATTTAGTTATTGATACCACTTGAAGGAAAGATTGGATTTTTCATAAAAACATAGGTTCATTAAGGCATGTACACAACAAAATTTTACGAGTTGTGCAACATAAGACTTCATACAAAACTAGAGCCCAAAGTCAAAACATTTACAAGGATCTCAAAACTCAAGAGGGTTGATGTCCTACATTAACTACTTTGCAAGAAAGTAAGAAGAGAAAGATGGAGAGGAACTCACCCTTGGAGTGTAACTTGAGACCAACCCAAGTATTCCACCAAAGGATGGTGGTAAGATCCATTTTCTTCTTCTTCTCCAAGTCACAAAATAGTGACCTCCAAAGACTCCACACCAAGCTCTTCTTTGGAATGGATGATGATACATAAGAAGGTGATGTGGTGCTAGCAATACCTCCTTAATGGACCCATTTTTTAGCCTCCTGGGATGTGAGAGATTTGATGCTCTCTCTCACTTCCTCCTTAGGGCCTGTTTGATGGGCCAGATTGGACAATACTGGATTGGACTTGGAGTGTTGGACTGGGCTGGCTAGGACTAGACCAGACTTTGAGTATATTGTTTGGTGCTTTACTTAACTTTGGACTGGACTGGACTTAAGTCCAGTGCACTGTTTGGTACAAGACAAGACTGGACTGGACCTCCAAAAAAAAAATTAATTTTTTTAGTGCATATTAAATTATTTAATATAAAAATAATAATTTCGTCCAAAAAAAATATAAAAAAATGTACATAATTAAAATTGAAAAAGCCCCATCACATGCTAATTCTAAAATAGCTCAAAACATATCCAAATTTAACAAAGCAATTAAAATACCTATTTGGCTTTTGCCCATCAAAATACAACAAGTTCAAAATATAACAAGTTCAAAACTCAAAACTACGTTTCAACAACGAGATCTATAATCTCTAAGCAGTGTCGTCACATACTCGTACCTATCATCACCCTCATCTAATGTCTTGAACACACGCACTTTTGCTGAATTAGTAAATAAAGTCAGCAAAGAAATTCTATCTGAAATAGAAAATTCCATCTTTTTTAACTCATCTCCAACAAATTTAAGATCATCATCTGCATTGTGCTCCTTTAAGCTCTCAACCAACCTTTGCACTTTGGCATCAGAGTTCTCCATCATACTCTCAAATGCATTGGCAATTCTTCCCAAACCATCAACCATTTTATTTCCTTGTCTTACCCTTTTGTTTCTTGATGATGATGATTTTGATTGAGCTTGAGTTTGATCAGTATGATGGCTCCCATCCAACTGAACATTAGGAATGTTACTCTCAGATGCTTCATCGTCATCATCTAGAACCATCTCAGCAGGAGCTAAAGCAGAATTTCCGGTTGCACGGTCCTTGCCAAATACTTTTCGAAGCCTATCAAACTTTGCAAAAGATTTATCTCTCCACCCAACAGCATCACTATGGTGCTGCAATAAAATAAAACTAAGATTTGTTAATCCAACCAAAACATAAACTAAATTAGAAAAAACAAAGAAATAGAATGATGAATTACCAACCTCTGCATAAGCATTCCACACCTCATCGCTATCAACCTCTACACATTTCTTCTCATCATTCCAAGCAAAACCACTTTGATTTAACATGTCAACAACAATACTATAATCTTTCTTCAATCTCTTCAATTTAGAATCCAAATGGGGTTTAACTCTAATAGGTGCATGTGGGATCAATAATCTAAGTTTAGTTTCTACCAATTTCATCATTCCCGCTTTGAATGTGTCGGCGTCACAATGTTGACCACTCGCAACTAATTCATCAAGGATATTTAACAATGCTTCCTCTTCGTTGGCTTGCCATACATATCTATTAGCCTTACCATTAGACATCTACATGAAGTAACAACCACGTATATTAACAATATTGGCAACAACAAAATCATAATCTGGCCAAAGAAATTGCAGGACATAGAATTGAAGAGGAACACCCGCTGAAGTTTAGAAAATCAAATAGGAACATTGAAAATATAGATGTATTCCTCTTCAAATAGGACCATACCCTCATGCACATAAGAAGATGAATGATGATGTGATAAAAGCATTAGTTCTAAATCATGAACTGTTACACACTTAAATTAAAGAACACTACAAAACTCGAAACATTGTGGAATAAAAAAACAAAATAACACCATAATAGAAACCCAATTTGTTTCTCCTACTTATGGACTCCAACATCTTCATATGTGCATGAGGGTATCGTCCAATTGTAGTTTGTCCTCTTAACCACATGTATGCATCTTTAACTAATGCCTAATATGCCAAAGAAAGATCAAAGAGATAAGTAAAACAATTTTCAGAGATACGTGGGCAGTATAACTTTACAATGACTCTTGATCTCTGCAATGTAAAAATTGCAATATGCATGCCATACTAGTAATTTCACAAATGAGCATATGTATAACATTAATAAGAGAAGCACCACATACATGTTGGGTGGTTGTTGTTGCTGCTTAGACCCACTTTCAGCAGCTCCCTTTTGGTGCAATAGCAAGTTACAATTTTTTGTCCTAACATAAATGCTGCAAATGTTTCATCCTTTTCTTATTTCAATTTCAACTCAACCCTTGTGTCAAAATTGCTTCCTACAACCTGCAAGATAAGCATAATCAGTAGGATTAATACAAAGCATTGTTGGCCATGGCATTGAAAGTCCTAATACCAATGATGAGAACAAAGAGAAAAAAAAACAATGTTCTTTTTTATACTCAAACAAAAACTGATTATCAGATTATATGAAAATTTAATGTCAATTCTCAAGAACACTTAATGGCATAATTACTCGCTTGAAATAGGAGAAAGAAATACTAGATATGGAATCACCTACTCCGCCAATCAATATAATTCTTGATCTTCATGAATCGGATCAATTTAAGATCATCATCATATTGGATATCATGCTCTGCAACACCAGCTTGCATCATATTCAACACATTCCAATTTGTCCATACATCATTCATGATTAAAACACACAACTCTTTCTGGTCTTTACAAAGAAATTTTCGAAACCAAGGTACGAAACAAGATATAACACAAGTCAAATTAATTTGAAAGCAGAAGTTAAATCCATATCACTCTCAAAACTGGGGATTAGGATGGATATGAAGCTATGAAGAAAATCAAAACTGGTGATTAGGATGACCCAAAACAAAAAAAATTAAATTGAAACAAAAGAAAAAAATCGACAATATGAAGCTACGAAGAAAATCAACAGAGCAAAAAACAAAAACATTACTTCAAAAGTAAAACCCATCCAACAACCAAGCAAGAAGATCAGATTTTTTGTTATGATCAGAGGTTTGACTGAACCTTTTCAAAAGAAGAAAAATACAAACCAAACCAAGATGTGAATGAGTTTCAGATCTGAAAAGCGTGCGATGAAAGAAGAGGAGAGAGGAGATATGGGAGAGCATAGATTTGTACCATTCTTCTCTTTTGATTTTTGCTTCAATTTCAGTCACAAAGCCTGCGAAGTTGACACGCAAAGTCGACAAGGCTCAGTCACAAAGCCTGAGAAGAGAAGCTTCGTTCTAAACCTGGGAGCATCAGAGATAAAGATGAATAGAAGAAGAGAAGAAAGAAGACGAAAAGAAGACGGAGGCGGAGGCTTCGAAACCCATGGTTCCACTTGGGTTTACAAAACCCTCGTTCGCTGGATTGGTATCCTATTCAAAATATGAGCCCTAACCAGTCTCACAATGCATTTAGGCTCACCAAACAACAACTAGGATTATAGTCCATTTTAATTGAAAAAGTCTGGTCCAGTCCAGCCCACCAAATAGGGCTTTAACTCTTTGAAAACTCAAAACCTTAAAGAGAAATGAGGTAAAGAGGTGCTTTTATAAAAGCACATGAGAACCCTAAGGCTCTCTCCTTGTCACAATGGATAGTAATAGGGGTGATGTGGGGCACTTGGGTCTCTTGGACCAACTTATCGCACTTCATTCTTCTAAAGCCCATTTTGCCAATAAGAAAAGTTTATAAGGGTATGATCTGGCTTTTGAAAAAAAAATCATTAAATGGCACCGTTGATTTATGAGAAAGCTATTTTGAGAAGTAGCACTCCCTCAGCTTCTCCAATTCTATGTCATTGATTTTCAATGAAAGCATATATTTTGGGTTTTACCAAATGAGTTATGTAATCAAAATTGCAAAAAAAAAGAAAGTGAATTTAAGCCCAAAAACGCAATGCCATTCGGCCTCAGGCTACCCACTTTAGCCCATGGGCCGTAGGCCAAATTATGATCCCTATTTGTTGGAACATGCATGAGATTTCAAGACCACCAACTACTTCCTTTTCGGTACTATCAATATCCATGAGTTGTTTTATATATAAAAAATGCCAAAGTTTAGAAGGGGTTAGGGGAAATGTCTTTGGAGTTCAAATCTAAGGTCACTCATCCATAAGCAAATGTTCTTACAACTGAGCTATGGTTGACTTAAATGCAATATTTTGATGTAAGAATATGAGTTGAATATCCTAAGACAAGCACAGTGCATTAGCTAACTGGTCTTATTCAATCAAATCAAATGATGATTTATTTGTGTTTTACACTCAAATAATAAGTCACAAAATAGAATTTTTAATACATTATTTGAATTTAAACTAATCTAAATGATATGTAGGTCATTGATTGTACCCAATACACATGTCATAAACTCACATATTATAGGATTGAACTTCCATAAAATGTAAATATAAACTCATGAAAAGTTTTCATTAATGTAACAGTGTGGCTCAAAATGTGATGGAGTAAGCAACTTCTACTTTAATGTATGTTACGTATATTATTATGTCACCAATTGACCAAGGGTTGCTTGGAAACATCTTTCTTCTTATAAATGATGAGAACGGGGAAATATTGTAAGTGATATTATGGGACAAGAAAGCACCAAAGTTTGGTGCAGCCATTGTGGTAGGAATTGGACAACATAGCCCAAAACTAAAGCCATTGATTTCGAACCATTATCATTTCCCACTGCAAGAAAAATGACATATAACGACATGAGTTTAACAACGTGCATTTAATGTGTGTTGTAAATCATCATGTTTAACAACGTGCGTTTAATGCGTGTTGTGAATCATTCTTTGTTACAATGTGATATAATTGTGCATTGTTAAAATTGTGAATAAAAAAATTATTTACAACATGTGGGTGTTGCATGTTGTTAAAGATTTATTCTACAACATACATAGATGCGTTGCGAGTTTGATTAACTACTACAATATGCCTTGCACGTTTTGAAATGATTTTTTATTATAAAGATTTTATATGGGACCCAAAACCCCCTTTTCGCAAATTTTTATTTTTTTGTTACTCGTTCTCTAGTCTTTTCACTTCCTCTTTCTCTACTGTCCCTCTCAACCTTTTTACTTCCTCTTATTCTACAACCTATCTCTCATCACTCTCAAGCTTATAAAAACAAGACATTTCTCTATAGCCTCTCTAGGAAATTCGGAGTGTTGCTTACCCTTTGTTTAATATTCCTAGCAATATAACAATAGTGAGACAATTTCTGAAAATGTATGATGAGCATAATTTGAAGTTGAAGAGAAATTTGAGGAAAACTAGGGTTAGCCTCACTATTGACACTTGAACAACTTTCCAAAACTGTAACTATATGGTGCTAACTGCCCATTTGATTGATTGTGAGTGGAAAATGCACAAGTGAATTTTGAACTTTTGTGTTATTTTCAATCACCAAGGAGCAACCATAGGAAAACTCATTGAAAAATTTTGCTTCATTGAGGGATAGAAAAGGTGATGGCTATAATTGTGGATAATGTATCTACCAATAAAGTGGCTATAAATTAGGTTAGGTCAAAGTTGAATAAAAAGGATAAAGTAGAACATGTTTTGCAAAGGAAGTACCTACATGTGCGATGTTTTGCTCACATCACAAACCAAATAGTAGGTAGTGGTTTGAAGAGGCTTTCTAACTCTATTTTGGCCATTAGAAATGCTGTTAGGTATGTTAGGACTTCTCCTCAAAGGTTGGAGTTTTTTAGAACTTATGTGGACGCAAAGGGACTATCCATTAAAGGTATGGTTTGCATGGATGTCCCCAAAAGGTGAAATTAAACATTTATAATATTGGATGCAACCTTCAAATATAAAAAAGCTCTTGTAAGAATGGGGGAGGATGATGACAACCCTTTCTTGGCTTAGTTCAAGAAATGAGAACATGAAGTTGATGAGGATGGTGTGGTTGTGAGCAATAGTAACCATATTAGGGTTGGACCACCAAGTGAAGATAATTGGGACAATGCTACTATTTATGTGAAGTTCTTGAGGGGTTTTTATGAGGTCACACTAAAGGTGAGCGCATCTTTGCACCCCACTATCAACAAAGCTTTCCATTCTATTTTAGCAATAGAAAAAGAGATTGATAAGTTGTTTGTGTCACCGAGATGGCCACTGGTTCAAAAAGAGAGAGTGTTGGTTGATACGGCATCCAAAATGAGAAAAAAAAATACAACAAGTACTTTGTCAAATTTGAAGATGTAATAACCCGATCCTAAATTAATATTTAATTATTCAAGTATTCAAGTAAATGATAATTTTACCTCGGGAATATTTTAATGAATTTAAAAGTTGACTTCTTGTTCGGGAAAGAATTTGGGGATTTGGGTGGTACCGTTGCGTAGAGCTCGACGATACTAGTTCGTAGACATGCAGAACGCCGATTCTAAGTTGTAACGAAGGAGGAAAGGTCTAGAAACGAAAAGGACGTAGTGGGAATTTTTTAATTTGTTATTGTAGCAACTGGGTGCTATTTATCTTCTTCTCTCTCGCGACACTCTCCCTCTCCATAAGGCATAACAGGCCAGCCACGTCCACTGGCGATTTCTCCCAACTCCGGCCACCGGTTCAAGCAAGACCGGTCCCAAATCTTCGTATCTTAATCCTCTACCTAACCTAGCCTATTTCCCAGCTAAAAAACCCAACGATTCGTTGCTGGAACGACTGGAAGTGTCGATGATTTTTGAAGTTTCCGATGCCGTTTTCGGCAACTCGGCCACCATTTTCGTCGAGTGATGTATGAAACTTTGTCTACTCTTCGTGCTCTATCCATTTATGTATGTATTGTAGATCAATTTGGAGGTTTTAGAGATCGTTCAAAACACCCACTTAGGGCTCACGGTTTCGGCTTCATTCGGCTAGTTCTGGTTAGTTTTTAGCCATGGTCGAAGAACAAAAGTTGGTCCATTCATTGTTTTGATAATGTAGGTATAGGTCTTGACCGGTTGTTTGGAGATTTTCCGATCGCCAAAATTGCTTTGGACACTCACGGGCTGCCGGCGCCTGTTGCGGCGTGTGGGCCACTTTATGGCAGGTCTTTGGGCCCTAAAATGATTCCCATGTCGTCCCAAGCACGACGGTTAAAATTGTTGTACGCTGAACGTTTGAGATTATAGAATTGTGTTTTATACAAGTGAAAACTTTGGGAAACGAGCGAATTATAGGAGAGATTCTGCCGAATTTTCGGCAGAAGTCAAACCTTAAAAGAATTTTGAGTCTTAGTTTAAAAGGGCAATTTGGTCAAGTGTGCCTGACACCTGCTAGGTGTTGGACATGCACAGGGTTCGGCTGAGATTCCAAAGTGGAATTTGGGTTGGTCCTGCTCAGAAGATATGTGATGCTGGTTGTTACTATTATTTTGGACCCTAGATTCAAGCTTAGGCATGTGACACATCTGTTTAGGAAAGAGAAGTTTGATGATGTCTATGTGTGAAGAGTATGCACCTAGATTTGATTATGGAATTCACACGAGAAGTGGGAATGTAAATTCTGCTCCACATAATCTGAATTAAGATTCACAAGATGTTGATGATATAATGGATGATTAGATAAAAGTGGTGGAAGAGAGCAAGGAGGATGTAGTGGCACATGAAGTGGATTCCTACTTGCAAAATCCTTTGGAATTAACAACCAAGGGGTCTTTTTTTGACATCTTGTTGTGGTGGAAGCTCAATAGTCCTAAGTACGCTTTGTTGGCAGCAACTGCAAGGGATATTCTTGTCATTAAGTTTCAACAATCACATCTGAGTTGTTTTAGCACTTGGAGAAGAGTAATTGATGCATTTAGGAGTTCATTAACTCCTAGATAAGTGGAGACATTGATATGTATGCAAAATTGTTTGAAGGGAGATGACATTTCCACCATTTTAGAAGATGAACCTACTCCTAAGAATATAAGTTTTATGAGTGTTGAATTAGGTATGTTATTACTTTATAATGTTGCATTTGTTTTTAATTTGATTAGGCTTTTTTCTAAGCATTTTTTATGATTGTGTGGATTTATTTTCTATAGAATACGCAAGTACTAAGCTTCCACCAGTACAAACACAGTAGCTTCAGATCCAAAGGGAAATGGGCAACCAAGTAACAAAGTGTCCTGCTCTTTTGTTATTCTTTGTAAACTGTTTTGTTAATGTAAAATTTTTCTTTGTGTTTTAAACTTTGGTTGTGAGATTTCCATTATGTTCTGGTTTTTTGTTTCTTTTTCTGTTGTAATTTAATTTCCAACCATTGAGGTTTGTTGAGTTACTTTGAGTTTGAGTCTTGATTCTTGATTTGCAATTAATTTCGTAGATCTTGATTGTATGAGGCTTGATTTCTAAAAGTCAATGTATTATATAGGAAAAATGGCAAGTCTTTTTTGGTTTCCGTATGGCTTAGACGTGTCTTGAGAAACATCCATATCATCTCGTCCCGTCCCGTCCCGATTATCCTTTTCGGGATTACACACGGGAAGTCCTTCATCCTTTGTCATCCCATATCGTGCCCAATAGTAACTTCAATGCTTTGAAGTTGCTCTTATTGGTGGAAAATGTAATAGTGGGTTAACTTTATTGTTATATTTATGAGCACGGGCCTGTCCTAGACATGCTTAACTGGGCCAAGCCAATCTTGACCCAAACCCTACCTAATCTTAAAGTAGGTTGAGCCAATTATGCTTAAACAATGAACCAGGCCAGCCAGACCCACTTCGGCCCATGGGCCTTGAGCCAAATGGTGATCCTTATCTCAATTCCTATATCTTCAATCTTTTCTATTGAATTGTTGATAGAAAATAGATGTTGAAGAGGAAATTCCCAATGAAAAGCTAAACAAAAAAATTGTGATTTTCCCTCACGTTTTCACAAATATTTGTTTTTTTTTAATGAGGTAAGTTTGTTCATTCAACCGTAGTCGAATATCCTTGAGTACTAGAAAAAGCCTCAATATTCACAAGTTTATCGGACATGGTAATAGCACTCATGCCAATATATCCCAACCTAACATAGAAAAACATCATAGCCTCTCATCTTTCCGTATCTTAGTGGGCACGATACATCTTTCCCTTTTTATTAATGTTCCACTTGGACATCTAAACATTGTTCACATTTTCCCCTCTTCAAGTGGAACAACCATGAATTGTTTCATTTTTCAGTGAATTATGCAATGATGGATGATGGAATAATATATCTTTACAAAATCCGATTTTTATATAAACAAAATTACATATCCAACGCATTATGAACACCAATTGTACACAGCCTCCAACTACATATTGTACCGAAAGACATCTTTGTTTTTCTAGAATTACTGCACATGTTACCGAATACGTTGTAATTATTTTTAGGTTAATAATTCGCTCCAATATAATCGAAAAGAAAATATGTGATAATGGGAAGCCACCACAGTGGTGGTGGCTTCCCCCCCCCCCGCTCGAACCTGTCACGTGGTGGCTTCCCCCCCCCCCGAGCTCGAACCTGTCTGAACTCCAATGTAACCACACACAAAATGCAAGAGTGCATAATTATCTTTTGGCAATGGAACATCTCTACTATTATAAAGCCAAGCCAAAAGCAGTTGGGTCACACGTTTAACCCAAAAAAAATTGGACAGGCCCCTCAAACAAATAAAAAATCAATTGCTGCTGGAAAATTAATATTTAAAGTTGAGATGGGTATTGTCGTAAAAAGGACAAAAATAAAAAATAAATAAAAAGTGAGAAACTGAAGAGATGATCCAACTTCCTCATTCAGAAGAAATTATCACTCTTTACTCCTCGTTCAGGGATAACTGCAGGGCACAATGGAAAGAAAAAAGTGAGCACACCTGAACTAGACGAGGTAAAATTAAATATGAATTTATAGCTAACTTGAGATATCATTAATCCCCTCATAGGAGATACCAGTTCAGGGGATTATTGATCCACTAAACTACACTTAATGAAATAATTCCTAACAAGATTGCTAGTAAGTAGGAACAAATTAGACTTCCCATTTGAGAGTTCAAAATAATTTAGTATTAAATAATCTTCTATCTCCTTGGCTTTGCATCTTCTTTGTTTCATTCATCATCGTTGAAAACATGACCTAAATAATGGCATCATCAATTAAATGTTTTGTTACAAACGGCATGATTATTTCCATGTCCATTAAGCCATTGGGACGAGGGAAAAAGGGGGCGAGGTAAAGAAAATTTAAAAGTAGATAGGTCTCCATCTCGCCTCACCCGATCTTCCCTGCTTTAATGTTCAATTACAAAGTAGATGTATTTGTAAAACACAGAGCAGATAAGTTTCATTGGCTCTGAAGAAGCACTTTGCAAATAATCCTTTGTCACAACGGAGGAAAGTATGTCTTTGATGCATGGTTCTGGAACTTTACGTCCGTGCAACCACCACAACATAGAAAATTCGAACAGTTGCGGGGGAATTAGGCAATAAACAGGTACAAACTCGCCTGAAAATACTTGGCATTCATCAATTTTGTGTCGGTCTTGCTTCTGCTTTCTGCCACGTGAAAAAAGTAGAAGGGGGTAACTGCATAAATCATCTCTCTCATCCAGACGTGCAGGCCGCCCTTAACCAAGTGCTATAGATTCCATAATCTCTCACTCTGTCGAGAAAACAAAATACTTATTAGAAATAAATACAAAAAGTTTTGCATCTGTTATATATAATAAAAATGGGAGTGATCCTAACACCACCTTATCATCTTCATTAATATCTGTTTAAACAGAAAAGCATAAAATGTGATGCCAGAGCGACTGTTTTTAGGTCACCTATAACAAATTCGGTGGGAAAATGGATAAACATTTGGGAATTTTCAGAGGAAAGGAATTACATGAGAAGGAAACTCAATAAAGTGATCTGAATTGTGAGAAAATGGATAAACCTAGGAAAATTACAGAGGGTCCTGCACATAGAGAAAAGGAATAGGGATGCATTCCTTTTGTATACCTGACTTTCAGACAGCCATTTCAATTTTGTGAATTGACTGGACTGTGTACACTCATAAATTGAACAGTGACCATTATATTCATGCACAGACGCATGCATTGTGTGCACTATCCTAATTTCATAAGGTTCAATTTCATCCTTCTTTTGTGATGTATGTCTTGAACCCAATGTCTAGGCTATGCCCACAATTCAAAGTTAGTTAAGAACCAATAGTTCCAGCTGGCCAATTCTACTACAAGTATCAACACTTCTGAAAACCGGAAATCTTGACTATATGTCCTACAGCCATCACTAGCTTAATTGTCACCATACTCAACTAAAGAATGTAAACACAACTTTATTCCAAGTTTTATTGACTATACACCAAAGACACCAAAAAACATAAGATATCTACATCCAAGCATCATTATGCAGTCACAGTCATCAGTCAGTCAATCTGGTAGCTCCTACCCTATATCTGTGGGTACATGAGTATAAACACATTGTCCTGGAAATTTACAACAACCCAACATAAGAGTGATCGTTTGCTATTCACATTTCCAAATGAACCACTGCTAGAAAAGGTGAGAATGTAAAAGTTATTACCAGTTACTAAATCTAAATAATGATATGAGTAAACGAAACACTGACCTACAGGGTAAGACACAGACTATTTATTACAAGACAATAAGAATCAATTAATGAGAAATTATAGCAAAAGAAACCAATTCCACCACAGAATAATAATTATTGGAGAGGTTGATCTAATGAAAATCTTTTTGAAGATGCTTAGATTGTAAATAAAATTAAATTGAAGTACATTTGACAAGCAGCTTTGTCAATAGATTTCACATTTGGCAAACATAAAGTAAGGAGAAAAATCAGCCTTGCAAGGTCAACACAGATTTCACTTACGAGAACATGTCATTTGGATCGATTTCAGGAAACAGGTTGACATAAAAGCGAAAGCCATCGGGGCTTATATCTCTGCATAGCAAACCTGCCAACAATAACCAATATTAATCAAAATTTAAAAAATATTAGAAATTCCTTTTGATAGGAAACATAACTTCTATGTAGAAAACATTATTAGAATATTGTCAAACAAAGTTGTGCAACAGTGTACCTTTGCTTTCAGCAGTAAGAAGATGCTCCTTGGCCATGCCTGGTGCAATACCTAATGTGATTGCAGCATCACTGGCACTTATCCCAGTTCGAAGAGCATCGGGCTTTGTTACCAGGGTCTTGATTCTAGCAAAAACCTAATTTGACAAACACAGTAAGTTGTGTCAAGCAACTTGAAATGGCTTCTGATGTAGAATGACCATGACATCATAATCAAAGATGCAAACGAAGTGTAAATTTTAGCCTCTTACTTGGCCAAGATTTGTTTTCATCATTACCACAAAAGCAAAACAAAAAAATTTGTATTCATCGCATAGCTTGAATGGTCAAGAATGAAAATCATTCTCCTTCCTCCTATTCCAGTGTTTACAACATAGTAATCAAGAGAAACATGGGAGCCATATAATATAGGCCCCGCATAAAATCAGGAATCTCATTCCTGTCCAGGAATCATTCTGAAGACTTGGGAATCGAAATCATTTCCACCAGAAATGAAATATGTTTCAACCCACACAACTGTAGAATCTTATCAACATGAAACAGCTTATAGAGAGATAATAAGATCACCTCTTCATCACTATGGGACTTATTCTGGATGACCATGACTCCACTATCAAACTTTCGAAGCATTACAGGGCTGCAAACATAGAACGAGATTATATTATGGTAATAACAAGCTCATGTTACAATGCTACTGAGATGGACTGGTATTTATTTTTCACTTATTACAAGTAATGAAGACTAGCATTTATATTTTGCATTATCATACAAAGGTGCATCCATGCTTTCAAATAAACACATTTAAGAAATTCCTACATACACATCAAACTTCTCCCAGAGAGAACATGCTTGCAGCAAATCTTCTGGCGAGATCAATTCTGCATAAAGAGAGATAACAATCATGTTTGACCCTTTAAACATCCTGACAAGAACTCAGAACTTAACAAAGTCATGCAAACAAAATTAAATTAAAACAAGAGCTCTGATATCATCACACAAAACCTGTGCCTCGAGCACGATTGAAGAGACAGTAGATGTCTATAAGATTCATCATTCCCCCAGATCTCTCAAGTGGAAGTCTGACAAAATCTGCTAACTATTTACCAAAAACGACAGAAAATGAGTTTTCTCCTCTAAGACGAAAGATATAAAAAAACTAATAAACAACTTGAGGTATTGTTCATAAATCAATAATGTGAACATCCAATAAGAATAAACGTATATATCAGACAAGTTAATACAATATAGTTTAACAAGATAAATCAGAATTGCACAATAGAAATTTCCTAGCATAACTTCAAATTGCTTGGTCAAGAATTTTTTTTAAAATTTATTTTGAAACGAGATTGGTCAAGAAAGTAGAAATATTGTTTACATTTTGTTGCTTTTTAATGAGGAATAGCTCAGGGTCTAAGGATGGTGCTAACTTTCTCTTCAATGGCACAGACTGATATTCCAGTGATACAATCTGACTTTACAGTTCACTTGATCATCAAATGCTAAAGAGAGAAACTAAACAAAGTGGTTTCATTCACAAAGAATATAGAGAGAAGACAACCTGACGGGACAATTGTTGGTGATACATAGCGCCAGCAGACTCCTTGGTAACAGGCGATATAATACCAACACTCAGCAACCAATCTTGCATCTCTTGTTTGGAACCCAATTCTTCATCATTTTCCGCACTGGGCTGAGAAGTCGAGCCAGATAAAAGTTTCTGCCTCATTTTCTCTGCTAGCATCACCATCTCTTTAGCCTTACTCTGTAAATTTAATATTGCTCTACAACTTAAAGCCATTCACAAACAGAGAACATAACATTGGTTCAAAAGTATCTACACTGAATGCACCCACAAGTCGAAAATATATAATAAAAAATAAGAATACAAGCCTACTTTTAGGACTCAAATGCAATTACTTTTAAAATTTAGAAAAAATAAAAATAAAAATCCAGTGTTCACTAGCTAAGCCGCATATTACAGCCTTCAGCTGTGCATTCAACAATTTTTTCGGCAACTAAGCAAAACATATATGATCACAAACCCAAAAACGAAAAGCCTGAGACAAAAATTCTCAATAAAAGTCCTTCAACACATATTCTCATCAACCCAGCACAGCATTGCAAATTACTTTCCCAAAAATCAAATACTTGAGATGCAGACATACACAAAAAGGCACATTTACCCTATCGATTTCAGAATTTTCCCACATTCAGGGAACAGCCAGATTCTACTTTCCCAGTTGATACAAAACTTAAATTCATGGAATTCAACAATTATCTTAGTAACCAAACAGGCAGCATTACCATGAGAGCATTCAAGTCCTGGAAAGCGTCCTGCAAGCTCTTATCAGTACTCTCCCACATCTCCTGCTCCTTCCTTAGAATCCCTGACACTCCAACCATCCTCACCGCCCCTTCCCTCGTATACATCCCAGAGCTCGACCCGGAACCCGAAGCAACATCCGAGCCGGCCTGCTCATGCACAATCTCCCAGGCCCTTCCCCGCCAGCTGTCCCAAAACTTGTTCAAAAAGGCGTCCAAATCGCCCTTTCCCCTGACCACGACCGTCACCACCACGGACCTTGAGCCAGAACCCGAATCCGAAACCCAGCCTTCGGGCGAGACCGAGAGCTGGAATCGGAGCCGGGGTGAGGCGAACATGGACTTGATTGACTTTTTGGCGGAGAAGATGTGGGTGATGGCGGCAAGAGGGATGGCGGAGGCTGAAGAGGCGGCGGTGGACTCGGGAAGCCATAAGAGGCGGCGGGTGGTGAGAATGAGGAGACCCGATTTGAGGTGAGGGAAGTTGGGGAGGTCTTCGCATTCGAGGTCTACGGTGGAGAGGAGTGAGCATTCGATCTCCGTTGGAAGGAGGACTGGGCGGCCGCTGGTGGTTAGCTCCGCCGCTTGCAGGCAGTTTCTGGCCATTTGATGATCATATGATGATGATGATATGAAGAATTTGTGCTGTAGGATTGATTAGTATGATGTAGTTTGATGTTGCTAATTGTAAGTCAAGTTACTCAATTAAACTGAAGGGGGAAACTTCAACACAAGTCAGAAAAGGCTTTACACGAGCCATGTCGGTTATGGGAGAAAATGTCATTTTCATTTTTGGACAAATCAATGTTTTGGTATGATTGCTTCTTCTATTTTATTTTTTTCATTTTCTAGGAAAACCTATTACTTGGAAGGAAGAAAGTCGTGAATCGAGAAAGCAAGGAATAGGCAAGAGAATAAATGAGTATGGAATCAACTACTTCTACCTAAATCAATCTAATTTTCGTACGTAAGTAAACTAAAGCGAAATCAAAAGTAAAAATAATTTCAATACCCATATACTAGTACACAGAAGAAGTCGTGAATCAAAATAGTGCTAGTACCCTTCTATGTAAATAAATATGCCATTATTTTCTTTCCCCAAAACCCAAATCGGATCATGCACAGAAGTCCAAAAATTATCTTTATTCTTAAGCCTGGAAAACTAAGGATGGAAATTTTTTTTATATGGAAGTCACAATGAAAATAATTAGCCAAACATCTTTATCCCTACAACTTATTACTTTGTCTTTTCATATGTGTGTGAACGCTTCAACTTCTATCCATTTGATAAAGTAGTCAATTGCTACCAAGAGATAGGAGGAATTGTATTTGTTTTAGCGTCTTCCGTAAAGGGCTTATTATGTCTAAAACCCACTATGTGAATGCCAAGACTCACCCTTAAATTTTTCCTTGAAACCGAGAGGAGCTCTGAGCATGTTTGACACCTATTGATTTTCCTTTGAGACTCGAGAAAAGCCCTGAGCATGTTTGACACCTATTGAGCATGTTTAAAGAAAAGTTCGAAAACAAGAAATAAATGAAAATCATACGATAATGAAGGTGACTGGAAATGAGTGGAAAGATATGATTCAATGTAGCCCGAGTCTACCTCAAAATCTACTACTTGGGCTAAAAATAATTTCTTAGTTTACCCATGAACTTAACAAAAAATTTGACGAAATTAACAAAAAAAACCATTAATGCAACATATAACATAATTTGATAACAATAACAACTATAAGTAGAATTCGAAGATGAAAATGCAAATTGGTATAATTCATAGACCATTGCTACACTTTAACCTATATTTTTAACCCTTTTTTTTTTAAAGAAAACTCAAAAATTCAAATGTAACTTAACCCAAAAACAAATTATCACACAGTAGCATTGCCCGAGAACCAAAACTAAGAAAATTTTATCTCTTTCGTTTCACGTCAAACATCAAAACCAATGCTTGCTTTACACGACATTAAGGTTAATGCAGAGACTACTCGGGTCCCAGTCCCACTAACGACGAATCTAGTCAAAGTTCATTACTCAAGTGTGATTTACAACCAAAAAAGGGGTTGCAAGAAGAATATGGCAAATTGGGCCAAATTTAGACGTATTTCTTAAAAGGCTAATTTTCGTTTTTGAATTTTGATTCATTGTGTTGGTCTTGGTGTTGATTCAATTTGATTTTGAATTTTCTTAAATCCTGTTGAGCTTTCATTCTTCTGGGCATTGGTCTTGGTGTTGGGTATTGCAGAATTATGGATCTGCACTGCATATAAGTGAAGTGACCTTTAGAATAAGCTTTCTGAGAGAGAGAGAGAGAGAGAGAGAGAGAGAGTGAGAAGGGAAGACGAGTAAGACACAGTCCCGGTCGATTAAACCAGCTGGAAAAGAGAAGAGAAGCTGAGGGAGAAATGTCAGAGATGAAGTGAACGTGTAGAGCAAAAGAAAACAAAGCAAAAGAAAACAAACAGATTGTCCACTCAAAACGGGTCAAGAAGTTGAGAATGGGGATCTATCACGTATTTTAAGCCGTTTGATCTGGCCAAGCATAATCCTACGGTTGTAAATGAATAGTTGCTCTCAGGTCCTCAGGTGCATCGGTGCCTTGGTTTTTCCTCCTTTCTCTCAGAACGGTTACAACGGGTTACAAAACAAGAAGGGTTGAAAAAAGATATGGCAAATTGGGCCAAATTTAGACGTATTTCTCAACAGGGTAATTTTCGTTTTTGGATTTTGATACATTGTTTTTATCTTTCTCTTAAATTCTGTTGAGTTTTCATTCTTCCAGGTATTGCTGATTGCAGAATTCTAGTTATGGACAAGTGAAGAAGCTTTCTGAGGACATCTCCTACCCCCCTACATTACAAAAATGATGCAGGTAAGAAAAATCCTGAGTTTCTTTGCAAAAAAGAGTCTTTAAAAAAAGTAAATTGTTTTGAATTCATGGGCTTAAATCAGTTTTGCTATGTTGATCAAGGACAATGAAGAGGTAGAGTAGTAAAGGAGGAATTTAAGATGTTGTGGCAGCTTTTTCATTTTTCCCATTATGTTTACCTGGGAATTATGATCTCATGCATGTACTGTGAGGAGTAAATAAGCCTTGTAGATAAACCATGTAGATCTTGATTTCAGAAAGACTTTAGAATGAACATGTGAAAGTCAGAATACTAGGTATTGTTAATTCCGGTGACGAACCCTTTTGCGAGAATGTTATGTTTAGAATACAAGTTATGATAATATCTGGGAAACTCAGCAGGCATCAACACATTAGGTAATATACTTTGCTAGTCTTTTCTGACCAAAAAATGTATTAGTCTTTGAAAGTCACACACAGATGCAACAATAAAATACGTACTTGTTTGTTTCTTTTTTGATTCGAGGATGAACACGTGGACTACAAAATTCTTCATATTAACTTTCTCTTGGAAAATAGAAACTTATTGGGTAAGTAAGTGGTGTATTGAAGGCTGAAATTGTTTGCAGGAATTGTCAACCATTGATGATCTACCTGCAAGTAATGTGGAACTTGAACCAGAAAGGATAGAAGATGGGAAAGATGGAGGTCCTGCCTTCCATTGTGATCTTTACGATACAGAATTAGTTCACAAGATAGCTCAAGTTTTCATCCCTGGATTAGCTACAGCTTGTGTTGACAATACATCTGGTGATATCTTCTGGACCCCTGCTTCAGTGGCTGCTGATGTGAGAAAGGAGATGGTGGAGTATATCACTCAGAGAAGTGAAAATTTTGTTGCAGAATCAGTTATCTTAGAAGGTGGCACAGATGCACAAGTATCTGATCATCCTTATGATATAATTTCTGATTTTGTTGATGACTTTGCAAGTTCCAAGAGAAATTTGTTTAGTCGGGTTTCAGGATGGTTGCTAAGTGAAAAAAGAGAAGATAAGATAGATGATTTCGTGCAAGAGATGGAAATAAATGGGTTTTGGTTGCTTGATAGAAGAGAAACAATAGCTCAGTCTTTGCTTAAGAATGTGGACTTTAAGAATGAACACCACTGCAATATGAAATTTAACTCTCCAGTGGAGCTTGCAGAGCATGTTTCAGACTGCAGTTTTAGGTCTATGACTTGCACAAATCGAGGATGTAGTACCGTATTTTGTGCAAGTCACAAGGAGAAACATGACTCAATTTGCCCCCTCAAGATTATTCCATGTGAACAAAACTGCTGCAGTACCATCATGAGACGCGACATGGACAGACATTGTATTACTGTCTGTCCAATGAAGCTTGTTAGTTGTCCTTTCTATGCGGTGGGTTGTCAATCTCCTGTTCCGCACTGTAAAGTTGAGCAACATAATTCAGATGATCTCCATTCTCACTTGCTTTTTGTTCTTCAAAGTATTCACAAGGAAGCATCAGTGGAGGATCTGGAAAAACAGCTGGAGCGACTGAAAAAAGTGAGTTTCATGGTATTTTCCTTGCATTTATGTTAATAATTTTAAGGTCAAATTACCACAATAATCTGCAATTTCTTATCAGCAAACTTATATATAAAATACTTAAAAGCATTGAATAAGAAAAATAAATCTGCTTGTACAGCGGCATGCTAAGTACTAAATATTCCGATTGCCAATATCTTTATGGATCTGTATACTTCCATCTTTCTTCATTAGAACAGCTCGAGGGAGTGCTCTGCTATGATTAGCCGTTTTAAGACTCAGTTATACTCTTCAATCCAGTAATTGCTATTCTCTTTTAACCATGCAGAAATCTAGTTGAACAAAAGCTTTTCAATTTGTTTTTGTGAAACAAATTCTTACATAACGGTGTTTCCAAAAGATTTTTTACATGTGGTACAACTTGTGGTAGTGTACACCCACATGTAGATTTTATAAAAGCTTTTAATTCAGGATATTGAGAAATGTAACAGGAAAACTATTTTCCTTGATTGCTTTTGGACAAGAGTATGATTACCTTTTGGGAATATGCATGCTGGAATTGAGTGTTTCTCTGCATATTTTTTTTGTAGTTCTTATTAGCAATGTATTTGTGATGCTGTCTATTTGTCTAGAATGATACCAAATACTTGGTCCCTCTGCTAACTAAGACCAGCACATTTCATGTTACATGACAGGCATCATCATCCAGTCAATTAGCAGATGCTCGAGATGTGAGATCATTAACCCATGCAGTCAAGGAAATTGAAGCCAAACTTGGGCCAATGGAAGTGAGCAGCAAGCAGCCAGAGGATTTTGAAGCAAAATTAGGGCCTAAGGAAGTGAGCAACAAAACCCCAGAGGATGATGAAGCAAAACTGGGGCCAATGGAAGTGAGCAGCAGCAAGCACCCAGAGGATCTTGAAGCAGAACTAGAGTCAATAGATTTGAGCAGCAAACCTCTAGAGGATCTTGAAGAAAAATTAGGGCCTAAGGAAGTGAGCAACAAAACCCCAGAGGCTGTGGAAGCAAAACTAGGGCCAAAAGAAGTGAGCAGCAAACCCCGGGAGGATCTTGGAGGAAACCTTGAGCCCAAGGAAGTGAGCGGAAAATCCCCAGAAGATCATGAAGTAGAACTAAGGCCAAAGGAAGTGAGCAGCAAACTCCCTGAAGATCCTGAAGCAAAACTTGGACCAAAGGAAGTGAATAGCAAACCACTTGAGGATGTTGAAACAAAACTAGTGCCAAAAGAAGTAAACAGCAACAAATCCACAGAGGATCTTGAAATAAATCTAGCGCCAAGGGAAGTGAGCAGCAAACACTCAGAGGATCTTCAAGCAAAACTTGGCCCAAAGGAAGTGAGTAGCAAGTCCCCAGAGGATCTTGAAGCAAAACTTGGGCCAAAGGAAGTGAGCTGCAAATCCCCAGAGGATGTTGAAACAAAACCAGGGCCAAAGGAAGTTGGCAGCAAACCCCTAGAGGGTCTTGGAACAAAAGTAGGGCCAGACAAAACGAGCAGCAAACTCTCAGAGGATCTTGAAGCAAAATTTGGGCCAAATGAAGTGAGTAGCAAACCTGCAGAAGATCTTGAAGCAAAACTAGGGCCAAAAGAAGTGAATAGCGAACCCCCTATGGATCTTGATGCTAAACTAGGGCCAAAGGAAGTTAGCAGCAAGCCCCGACAGGATGTTGAAGCAAAAATAGGGCCAAATGAAGTGATCAGCAAACACTCGAAGGATTTTGAAGCAAAACCAGGGCCAATGGAAGTCAGCAGCAAAGACTCAAAGGATCTTGAAACAGAACTGACAACAACGGAAGTGAGCAGCAAACTGAACGATAGTAAAGAGAGGAGGGAAACCTTGATTTCGAAAAATGTATTGGAGGAAGCTGAAACATAAACTCAAACCTGTCAAGTATCCAGTTTTATCAGACCTGATTCACAAATTAAAGAGTTCTTGCCTTACCAGAAATTGACAGCATCTGTAACTGTTCTCCACTGCCAATCAGGCAGTGTGATTTTTATATACTCTTAGATCAGCTTATTTTGTGCCCTGTTCTTTATTCCTTGTTCCCAATCACTCTTTGTAAGCAATATAATGTTGTGATAAAAATTATTTACTGCGGAAATATTTGTCTAGTGACATATCTATTGTTGTAGGGTGTTTTTCTTATTTTTTGGGAAAAAGTCTTGTGTACTGCTGTTGTATGCAGTGCCCCTCTGACATTAAACCTGCCACATGCAAGTTACATGAGCACTTTAAAAAATATTCATTTAGTATGAAACAGTTAAAAGGCAAGTTTAGAATCTCCAACAACAATGGAAAAGTGATTCTTTGGCTTTAGCTCAAGTGGGAAGGGATTGGATAAATGTTCCCAAATAATAAACAAAAGAAACACAAGGGCTTGTAGCTCAAGTGATTAAAAGCATTTATTCTTGCATCCGAGGTCCTAGGTTTGATTCCCCTCCCTCAATATATCTTTTAGAGAGAGAGAGAGAGAGAGAGAGTAGTAAAACTATCTTGTAGATTGAGTTTACACCTACTCTATGGTCAGGTGATGATCTATTTGTAGTTATAACTTCATTTGGTTGGCATAGCTTGGATTAGAGTGACATTGCCTATTATACTCACAAAAATAGCTTTGCAGATGCTTGAACGATCATGTATACTAGTGCTCATTTGCTGCACAAAAATAGCCTAACAGAGACTGAAAGTTTCCTGCACAACTATTTATGCAATTCAATTTTCAAATCTAACTCCAACTGCACATCTATTTCTTCCAAAGCAAATTCATGACTTGTATTATTTCAGTAGCGCTTCTACTTTCTGGCTAAGCATATTAACTTTTAGCTATTGTTGAAAATGTTTTATCAATTGGTAAACTTCTGCAGATCTTGAAAAAAATTAAGATAAAAACTCAGCAATAAATCATTGCTTTTCTTCTTGCATTCATGAGGCAGATCCTCATCCAGATACCATTGCAATTTTTTTAAAGACCTTCCTTCAGTTAGTTCAAGACAAATGTTGAGCTTAAAATTTGAACTCAAAAATCCAAGAGCAAATAGAGGGCATGCAAGGAAAGACAATCACATTAAAAAGAGCAGGTTCATTGAGAGATGGAATGTAGTTCATGCGTGATCGTTTTATCAAACACATCTATTGAGCTTTCAAGAATGACTTGGATCAGTTTGAGGTTTACAAGTCAAAGACACATCCTGCACTCCATTATTCTTTGCCAACACAAGGCCTTGCTCTCGTGGGTAGAATTATGGGCAAATCTATGCATACAGATCAATGCCCCAAAACTTGGCAGGCTGATTTGTCCGGTGTTTCCTGTCTACCTTTTTAATCAGGTCCATTTCCTCTTTCGTAAGCTCAAAGTCAAAAACTTGGAAATTCTCGTTCAATCTCTCAAGTTTTGATGTCTTTGGGATGACAACTGTGTTGCGTTGGATGCCCCAGCGAAGGACAACCTGGGCTACAGTCTTTTTGTATTTCTCAGCCAGATTCTGATAGAGGAATGTGATTGAGAAGCCAGATTTTTTACAATTAGCACACAAAATGATGAGATTTATATTCCCAATAATTTGAAAATAAATCTAGTGATTCAAGTGATATAAAGGGAACTAGCTTACCTTAAGAACTGGATCATCCAGACATGAAACTGAACCAAACAATTCGCTGTTGGCCGCAGCACCTCCAAGAGGAGTGTGGGCAGTGACACAGATGCCATGCTTCTGACAGAATTTGACAAGAGAATCACGTTGGAAGTATGGGTGAGTTTCAATCTGATTCACAGCAGGCTTCACTTTGGAATAGACTAAGCAATCTCTCGTTAGAAAGATGTCATAGTTACTGCAGTTAATTGTTCCATCAGATCCCAATTCATAGAGAATTCACAAATGAATGAAATTAAAATGCCAAAACATAGAATATGAATGTTTTACTAGGGCTGGTGGCAAATATTAGACTAAGCTTGATGAAGGACATATAGAAAGTTCAATTTCTATGTTTATCGAAAAGATCAAAATTCCTAGTAGCAACAATAACAGTTCTTACTTCCAAGTTTCAAACAGGGTGATGGAGCAATAACAAAGTGACATGACCGGGTACTTAAAGGAGCTTACCCATATCATTCTATGCATGTTCAGAAGCACACAAACTTGTTACTCATACTTCTTGACTAATATGATCGTAGCAGAAAAATAATACAATAATGTGATAGCTCACAAAATCAAACCTAATGGTATTCCAAAATGTGCACGAACAGCCACAAGCAAACAACACAAAATTTACCTTTTCATGAACAAGACTAATATAACTCCTCCAACTGAAGCTGTTTTTGTAGAAATTTATTACCATTTTCACATACACAAGCATGCACACATTACTGCAAGGTTTCAATTTTCTTCAGCACATTCACTTATATTTTTCCAATTTGGTCTCCCAAATATTCACAAAATGAACTAACTTACATAATAGTATGTATAGAACCATAATATTGCACATGGAACAGTAGGAAAAGGTAATATAAAGTCACAATATCATTACTATTGATTCAAGTAGTCACTGAAATGTGCTAAATTATTATAATCACCTAATCCCAATGCTACGAACTAAACCCATAGAAACCAGTTCTTCCATAGCATGCCAGGTAGTTTCCAAAGATACGGTTGTGTCTATTTCTAGCACCCCATCCTCATCCAAAGCACTTGCAGTTGCACCAACTCCTGCGTACATGCAAATAAATTGACAGATGAATTCCATATAAGGGTCAATAAATTTGAAGACTACAAGAAAACAGTTCATAAACAAATTCATAGAAGGATGATTATATTTTTCATCATTTTTAATTATCTAAAGGTACCATTCGTACTCAATAACAGTAATTGTGAGTAATTAGTTAACCAGCATACATGATAAAAGAACTAAGGTTGTGTGTGGTACACTGGAATTGGATGTCCAGTATGTTGCAGAGCCCACTTTTTATCTCTCCAAGCTCCAATCTCCCGACTCACAGTCGCTCTCAACCCACTTACTGGAACGTCATTGATGCATTTGAAACTTTTTATTTATTTTAATGTTCTCATCTAGCTTGTTCAACCTGTGAGAAAGTGTTCTGCAAATGTATTGTTTTCCTCCGTCAGTCTTCAATTTTGGGATCTTTGTTTAGGTGTCAAATGAACCTTAAGTTTGATTTGGTTTCATGATTTTGGAATATAATTGCTTTCTGTTTCTTATGGAGGTCATTTGGCCTGTAATAAGTTTGATTAGATCATTCAGCAAATGTTCTTTAACCCCATGAAGTCGCTTTCCTTTTTTTCTTTTTTCTTTTTTACCGTATGGTATAAAATTTCTTCTTAATCATACACGGGATTTACTGGTTTTGCTCGTTAATGAGGATGGAGCAACATAAAGCCACACATGTAAACGGTCATGATTATGCCACAGTTAATATTATTTTTCTCAGTATCCTTGACAAGGAGGCATAGGTGAGAACTCTCCTCAGTGACACTATCTAGATCCGGATCTATTTGATGGCTGATGACTGTTCTAACACATTGTAAATTGTGGCTTTTGTAGAGGTTGGTAATAGATACTTATGAACTTAACTCTTTCGTCCCTGCATTAAACATGAGAGTATGACTCAACCCAAAGGTGTAACTCCTTTAACTTTTTTACTCACATATGAAGATATGGCATGTGTTAATGTTCAAATGAGAGTATGAAAATATATGAAGGCATATTGTCTATTTTTTTTGTTTTTTTGTTTTTGTTTTTTATGTGTTAGTGTAATGCTTTTTATGAACTGTAACTTTTTGGTTTACTTTGTAATTAAGTATCGAATTAGGAATATATATGACTCTACATGGTGTATAACCCTCACTTGACTTTATTTATAGCGATATCAAGATATGGCAAATGTTGATGTTTACAGAAGGAGAATATTAAACTTTACAGAGAGATGTGTCCTGTAACAATTAGCTTGCATGGTGACGTTGCCCCCTTCCTAGACACGCGGCAGCACCATCAATGTTGTAGGATAGACATTGATAGCAAGTTAACCATTTTCTTTTGTACTCTATAGTTTTTAATCGCACACTCCTATTGTCAAACAGATTTTAAAATTATACAGCCAACATTATAGGGACATAAAGTAGTAGAGTTTAGATTACATAACAGAATATAGAGAAGTATTGTATGAATAATGAGAAAAGCAGGAATTAATCACCAGTATGCTTGGTGGCAACAGGAAAGTGAACAAGGTATAGATCCAGATAATCCAACCGAAGTTTCTTCAGACTGTCTTTACAGGCCTCTACAACATGTCCATGATCTGAATTCCAAAGCTGCAAAAAGGATGAAGAAAAGGGGAGAGAAAAAAAATTTCGTCATAGTCTAGAATGCATAATATGCACTACTTGAGCAGAAAAAGAAAACTCTTGATTGAAAATTAAACTGGCCTTGGTGGTGATGAAGAGATCCTCTCGCTTAACAAGCCCAGTCGAAAATGCTCCTGCAAGTGCCTCCCCTACTTCTGCTTCATTTTTGTAATCAGCTGAAAGCAACATTAACTTGTTCACGTATGTTACAGCCCAATGGGTAATTTGTGCTACTACCTACAACTAAGTTACCACCATAGAGGGCCAGACAGGAAAAAGAAAAATATAGAGGGATGAGAGAGATTAACTGGTAACTACATGTATCACATTTTTAAGTGCAAAGTCAACTTTGGACTCTAGTGGACTTGAGGATACTATAGATTGGTTGAATGCAAAACAAGGTTAGAATGCTTCACAATTTCCTTTTTAACCAACCTCAAGCTCAAGGGCCCTGAGGTCGGGCAAATGAGTAGAACCTAGATTCAAATGTTGTTGTAAACAGGAAAAAAAACCAAACCAAACCAAAAACCAGATAATAAGCTATTTCATACTCATGGCATTCAGTGGTGTCAAAATTCCAGTAGAAGAGGTGTGATACATTTCAGAAACAAATTGGTAACTGGCAATCACCCTGGAGAAGAGAGGATATTTTAGGTTCAAACTGTCACATTGTTGTGCTGTGTGCTTGCAACTAAATAAATTTATGGTATCAATTTTACTATAATTTATAAAAACCTATCACCCATGGAACCTATATTTTATAAAACCCTCTTCAAATGCTCCAATTAAGCCATTTTCAACAAACTCAGATGACAAAATAAATTAAACCCCCACTCCCCTTCCTCCACCCATATGAACAGAAAATAGTAAACTTGTACATGAAATAAGCAGAGAAACATATCAGAGAAAACATCGAGATTGACGATGGAGGAGAAAATGAAATACCAGCGCAATCAAAATGGCGGTAACCAATGTTGATGGCATTGATAATGAGGTCTCTGATTTCTTTTCCGTCCATGCGCCAAACACCAAGACCGACTGCTGGCATTTTGAACCCATTGTTCAGTGTTATTGCCATTTTTCTTTGGACCCTTCAAAACCAGACTCACTCTACTGTGTCCTACTGGAGCTCACGACGCCAACACAGCTGCTTCGCCCTAAATCTATTGGCGCTGTCTCTGGGCAGTGGGCATTATGTGATGTAAAGATTAAGGATAGGGTTAATTACATTTGCATCCCTCTAGTTTGGAGTTAGTGACAGTTTGGTCCCTTTTTTACAATATTGACACTACTTCAAGGTAATAGGAGGATATTTATTGAGTTAAAAAAAGTCAAATTGTTAAAAACCGAATCAAACCGTAATGGTTTGGTTGCGGTTTTGGGCTTCCTGAAACCGGCTTGACTAAATCAAACTGTGTACTTATACATTAATATTTTTATTTTAAACATGTAGTTCCAGAAAATGTCCTTGGTTAATTCAAATATTAAAAATTGAAATTATTAATTAAATGAGGATAATATGGTAAATTCACTTTTTTCATATTATTAAAAAAAAATCAAATAATAAGTCCTACTTTTATGGGATATAACTACTCATGTTATCTTTTCTTAATTCTAAAAATAAAATAAAAAAGAAAAAAGAAAACCAATTGGCAATGTAGAGGTTTGGAGTACTTACTCCTCTAGGCAAAGTCCTAGGTTAAAGTCTTAGCATCCGTGTAGTGTGTTTGAGTTTAATATAGTATCGCCTCTGTCAATAAGAAAAGTCCTAAAAAAAAACCAAGATCTTCAAAAAAACTGTCTAGGGATGTTTAATTTGAAGTTTTATGGAGCTTTAAAGTTATTCATCTTTGAATTGTATCTATATTAAATATTGAACTTTAAAATTTTATGTTATGTTGAATTTTAAGATGGTTTGTTGTTGTAATTAGACTACAACAGTTTTTTTTTTTTTTTTTTTTAAGTGTAAAAGTAAAAAGAATTGGGCTTAGGCCCAAGCTGGCCATACCAAACCATCAACAATTAGTTTGGTTTAATTCTCTTGGTAGTTTTTGTCAAAATCAAACTAAACCAAAATTTTCTATTGTAATTGGTTTGTCGATTTTGGTGTAAAACTAATCTAGTTCGGACCATGCCCACCTCTACTCTTTATATACATTTCGAGCCCAGAGTTTAATTTCAAACAATGTGCAAATTGGAAGTAAAATGAATTCTTAATTTTTTTTTTTTTAATACAAGCGATACTCTAAATTACAAGAGGGAGGGTTGGCAAACTAAAATGAATTTTTGTTAAAAACAAAAACAAAATTTATTATTATTATTTTGAAATACCTCCACAACCATCCGGGTCAAACTGCCTCCTTTTCACTATCATAAAGGTCCAAAGGTAAGCCCACATGCCTCCAAACCAAGGTCTAAAATATTGAGAGTTTCATAAAAATATCGGTGGTCCAAAAAAACACAGATATATTGATGGAAATATCGAGGAAATATCGATATCGATAAAAATGGAATAAAATCACGGAAATTGTGAGAAAAACTTGGAAATTTTTATTGAAACTTTAGAGGATGTTTATTTAGTCAATTGTCTATTATTTTATCACAAAAAATTGGAATAAAATGTATGTCATGGTGAGTTTGAGTGATTTAAGTTGATTATGTAGCGACCTGATAAACACTGTGTCTTTAGAAAATATGTAGTAATTAGTGAAAGAAAATTAAACACACCATAATTTTTTAGTTATAATAATTTACTACAATATATTACATATGATAAGATATATGAGCTTGACAAAATATATATATACTCAACTTAGTACCACATAGAAAGAATTCCTATTAAAGTTAAAACTTAGTATCACATATATTGACCAATATTAAAACTCAATAGTGAATAATAATACAACTCCATAATATATAACCAAAAAAAAAATACAACTCCATAATAAAATAATAAATAACATTAAACATATGCCTAAATTTATCATTAGGGATTTTTTTTAATGAAAATTTATCCTAGATAATATTAGCTTGCATAAATTTTAAAGACCATATAAATATTACATGTCGTAGCTTTATTAACACATTCGCAGCATGTTGGATAAGGCCCAGGAGGATCCCCTTGTTGGCAAAAGCGTCATTTCTCAACAAATTTCATTTATTTTTCAGGTTAATATCACGATATTTAAGTGGATATGGGTTAAAATATCGCCCATTCAAAAAAACGATATGCTTACCGATAATATCGATATTTAAGACTGTGCTCCAAACTAAACTGAAGCATTACATGCTGGTTTTAACCAACTGTTTTTTTCGTTAATAAATATATCATATATTTTCTTCATATTAGTGGGACAAGAAAATTTGTCTTTTAATCATTTACGCTAAAAAATACATTACAAAATTTAAATGGTAAATTTTATTAATGTTTCCTGATCTTGGGATCATGTCTTATGTTGGTCCATCAACTTTTTTTTTTTGGCCAAATTTTGGTCTATAAACTTTAAAACATGTAATTTGCTATGCATTATGATATATGGGCCTTCTTTCTTCGATTCCAAGTCTCGGGCCCAAGCTTTCATACGCATATTAAAATGTTTTTTTTATATAGAATTTTGGTTGTGAATGGACTCTTTTTATTAAAAAAAAAAATTATATATTTGCATTTCAATATAAACTATTATTTTACTTGTTTGACACCATTTTGAATGTATGCTTCAAGACAGCAAAGAGAAAAGTGGATTGGAAGAAGAAGAATGAAGGCGATGCTTGGAGAAATTTTATAAAAGTAGGCATCACCACGTCAGCTAGTAATACTTCCATTTAAATTATGTCATGTGACATATTTTTAAACAACTCACACTTTATTTTACAGCTGGAATTGGAATATTTAAATCATTTAAAAGTTGACTTTTTGTTCGGGAAGGAATTTGGGGATTTCAATTATAATGTTGCGGAGAGCAAGTCGAGATGAGTCCATAGACATGTAGTGGCCTCAAATCAGAGTTGTAACGAAGAAGTTACGATGAAAAAAAAGTCCAATGGCACGATCGTAAATTTTGTGAAATCAATTTTTATTTAAAAAACAAGATCTCCCTTTCTCTCTCCATACACACACAAGCCTCACTCTCTCTCTTCGAATCTACCAGCTGCGACAACAACAACTTCAGGCGACTATTCCGGCTACGTCCGGCCGTCTCCGGCCATGAAACCGGTCCTAAAAGGATCACCTCACTTCCCTCTACCTGCCCCGCCCCTCCTCAGCCCTAATCAGCCCGCCTGTCACCGAAACTGCCATGAAACGGGTCGGTTTTGATAGTTTTTGACGAAATTTCACGGAGCTCGTTCGGACACCTCCGACCACCGTTTTCTTCGAATTGGGTATGCTTTTCTATCCTTTCAATGTGTTCTAGCTACTAATTGTGGTATTTAGGAGAAATCTCTGAGTTTTGGAGGTAATTAAGCAATAATAGTTTGGCCGGTTTTCGGCCTCCGATTCCGGCCACTTTCGTCGAGTTTTTTAGGTAGGTCCAAAAACAAAAGTTGCTCCAATTTGTGTGGTGAATGTACATATAAGTCTTGACCAGCGGTTTGGAGTTTTTCCAATCGTCGGAATCGCTTTGGACACCCACGCGCTGCCAGCGCGTGTGGCGGTGCGTGGGCCACTTTTTGGCTAGTCTTAGAGTTCTAAAAAAATCATAATGTTAGAATGGTACGGTATCACCACGTTAGCCGGTGATACTTCCACTCAAATATTGACATGTGTAATTTTTTTTAAAGAAAATTTAAATGTTTTTCTAGCTAGACATTAGGTCTCAATTTTACCCTTTAGAATAAAAATAAAAGATTGTGCCACAACCACCTCTATCCAGTTCATAGTCTCCCTCCGTCATGCCCTACCCTCCCACCACTATCCACTTTGCAGTCCCACTCCACCTCTTCCTCTCTAAACCTCCATATCCAAGTTCTCTTTATCCAACTTTGAGAAGATCCGAGAAACACATATCCAGAAAGATCTCTATAGAAAACTTAACTAAGAAGCCCCAAGAAATTCTTGATATGCAAAGATAAGGTTGGGCCCCATGGAATGTGATGATAAAAGCAAACTATTAAATAAATTGATTCAGAGAGAGAGAGAGAGAGTGAGAGAGAGAGAGAGAGAAAAGGGGTAGACTTATTGCAAACCTTGGCGGCAGTTGTCGTCTTCTCTTTTTTTCTTCTTAAATTTTTGTTCTGAAGGGTAAAATTGAGACCCAATGTCCATCTGAAAAAACATTTATATTTTATATTTAAAAAAAAACACATGGCAATATTTGAGTGGAAGTATTACCAGTTGATGTGGTGATACCGTACTATTCTATAATTTCTCGTCCCAGAGCACTACAGTGTGCTCAATATGATTTTGGTTCTCGTTTGATCGTTGATTGGATATCGCATATTAGGCGTTATCCGGGTTCGATATGTTCGGATTATTGGATCGACTTCATTTTAATATATGTTGATCTAGGCATCCCTAGAAGCGAGTAGGAATTCGTGGATCGTGAATCGTAGCCCCGGATGTTCCAATTCAATAACTTAAAGTTTGCATTAAACGATAAACGTCCAATCGTGTGATCGCGAGTGATCCGACCGTTCGAATTCGGACCAAACTTACAGGACGTGTATTCTAAACCTTGTTGAACCCATAGGAACTTTCATATTGTAAGCCGGAGGTCATGGGCCCCGCGGGCCCGGTTGACCATGTTTGGGAAGTTTGACCCCTCGATTGATCGTGAGTCTTCTGAGGTAGTTTTACCCTACGAGAAGTACTAGAACGACCATGTAAACGAGTCTTGACCGACAGTTGAGTTATTCTAATTATTTAAGATTATGAGTTTGTTTTATAGTATCTTATGGAAATTCTGGGATATTATATTGATAATTGAAGATATGGAATGGGCGAGCTTGGGATATCGGATGGGTGGGTTGTGAAATTGAGCCTCTGGCTTGGCTATGATTATTAGTAAATAAGTGAACGTTTGTTTTTAAGAGTACGTAGTTATTTTAGTATGGAATTTCTTGTATAATGGGTTTAGATTGGAAAGTTGAGAAAGGACTTGGAATATGGTTTTCAAACCCACCTCAGGAGTACCCCCCCAGCTGCCTTTGAAACAGTTTTGTCAGTTATGAAAACGCCCACGAGTTTTGGGGATGCCTGAAACATATGGTGCGAGGATGTGCGGGCTGACTACATGTCCCCCGAGTTCTGCGAGGAATGCGGTTCAGGTTGACTAGATGTCCCTTGCGAGGATTGCGGCTTGGGATGACTTTGTGTCACCGAAGCCTGCGAGGATGTGACAGTCAGGATACTTGGAATTGACGATATACTAACGAAATTGACGGAATATAAATGGGGGTACGCCTAGGTGGAGAATATTTGAATTTTAAGAGGTTTAAACTAAAATGAGGATTTAATCTTGGTATTTTTGGGTAAAAGTTTTCATACCTATTTTTCTGATTTTATGAGGCAAGGAATGAATGGTTTTGTTATTCATTTGCATATATGAGCTTTATGTGAGTTTTGAAGGAATAATTAAAAGTTCTTTATGAGTTTGTTTGTTTTTACATATGATTTATGCAAGTAAAATATAAATTGATTCATGGATTTGAGGAAATTCTTTGAGTAGCCTATTTATATGCAAATATAATAAGTGAAAGAACTACGTATGGCTTGATCCCTCAGTAAGGGTACGTAGGCAACCTAGAGTTACTAGGTGCAACTGCTAGCTCAAGTATTTGAAAGGTTGTTCTGCTAAGCTATTTTGAAATTTGTTAACGTAGTCTTGATGTTCTAAAAGTTGAGATTAGTTTCAGATGACTGAACGATTTATTTGGATTAAAGAGGCCTGGGGCCAAATTGATGTGATGTTTGGTTGCATGAATTCTATTATTGTGCATGTTAAACGTTTGAGATTATAAAATCATGTTTTATATAGGTAAAATTTTTGGGAAACGAGCAAATTACAAGGGAGACTCTGTCGAATTTTCCGCAGAAGTCTACCTTGAAATAAGTTTTCGTTTCTGTTAGAAGGGCAGTTTGGTCAAGTGTGTTTGGCACCTGCAGGGTGTCGGACACGCACAGGGTTTGGTGCAGATTCCAAAGTGGAATTTGGGTCGGGTCCTGTCACCCAGCTATATTTTCTCGTTGATGAATGTTGACTTCTAAATTACAGATTGTCATCAGATGTTAAGAAGGTTGTAATGGGAGGTGGGTGTATCACAAACAGGCCACATCATATATTGATATTGAAAAGGTTGATTGTGTTGGGTATTACGTTGGTTCTCAGTTGTGGATCTAATAAATCCCATAAGATATTAAGATTAGATAATTATTTAATTCATTGATAATGATGATGAAGTTTCGGGTTGCAACAATGTCTTGGGCTAAGGGGATTTTTGGCTTAGTTGTTGTGATTAATGACTGTTGATGGTAGCCAGAGAAAGAAGAAGACATAGGGGGCGTTGGATGTGGCATGGGGGAGGCTTTGGGCTGGGTTGTTGGGACATTTTCTTTTCTTTTTTCTTAAGTTTTATTTTATTTTATTTTATTTCAATGGATATAAATAAAGTCCAGCTGTAAAAAAAGAATAATTATTTTCTTTCTAAAATGATACATAGCATATTTTAAGTGGAAGTATCACCAGTTGACATGGTGATATCGTACTACTATATAATTTCTCCGATGGTTGTCAATTGAGCTATTTTTTCGTTAAAAAATATAGGGTAATTATATATGAACCCCATTATTTGCTATTTTCACCCCCACATTCTTTTTACACCCCACTAAATTTTAATAAAATTTAAAATTACTCATTATACCCCATTTTTCTTCCTAAATTGCCCTAATGAACTCCATTCCCTAACTTATTGTGTAAACCTCATCCCATATCACACCACCCATTGAAAACCCCCTTCTCTTTCAAACACACCCCATCGAAAATTCCCTCCTCTTGCAGACATACCCCATTGCACACCCTATCAAATTTCAACAAACTCCATCGCAGCAAACCCCAACCCCATCGTAAACCCCCATTGCACACCCCATCGCCAACCCCAAACACCTCACCCAGTAGCAAACCACAATCGCCTTAGCCATCGCAAACCTCCATAGACGATCTGTCAAGTTTTCACAATCTCATCTAACCTCAAAATCCTTCTAAAAGACAAGGTTTGATTTCAATTTTAATTTCTATATTTACATTTTTAAAGTGTTGATTAATCCAGGTTTGATTTCACTCTTGAAAAGCCAAAGTTTGATTTTTGGATTTCAACTTTATGAGTTGATGGTTCGAACCTAGTTTTACGAATTTGGATTTTACTTTTGGTGGGTTACCACTAAAATGGTTACATTGTTTCAATGGTAGTCCACCAAAATTGAACTTGGTTTGTACGAAAATTAATTTTACTTTCGTGGGTTACCATCAAAATCGTTACCTTGTTTCGGTGGTAGTCCACCAAATTTGATTCTGTTTTTTAGTAGTTGTCCACCGAAACTAATTTCGTTTTTTAGTGGTAGTCCACCAAATATGTTTCTGTTTTTTTAGTGATTATCCATTGAATTTGTTTTCGTTTTTCAGTGATTGTTCACCGAATTTGTTTTCATTTTTCAGTGATCATCTACCGAATCCGTTACTAAGTTTGTACTTGATATTGTTTTTTAGATATAAAGAGGACTCGCAGGGGTGCTACTGAGGCTTCATCATCTCGACCTGATAGACAACGTCCCACAGCCTCAACGAGGAGATAGAGAGTGACTCCCCAAGATCACTTTGAGTATACTACAGAGGTTGAAGATGTAGCTCCTACTCATGATAGAAATGTTGACGCAAAGGTTGAAGATGTAGCTCCTACTCATGATAGTAATTTTGATGCAAAGGTTGAAGATGTAGCTCCTACTCATGATAGTAATGTTGCGGTACATGCCGAGCCTATTGAGGCATCTGGAGTAGGTCCCATTGATCTATATTTACTTACGAGTTTTAAAACTCACAAAGCAGCTGCAATTTGGAATCACCAGGTAAGTCGTTTTACTGTAACAATAGAAGGCATAATATAAGTATGGTTCATGGTAATTAACCAAAATAATTTTTTTTGTATTTGACTAGGAACGTGAGCCCCTTGGGTGCTTGTCGAAGACATTTATCCTTCGTGAGTGGAATTGGTGGGCTAATCCAAATAATGGTATATTCAAAGGGTACTTTCAGAGGTATGGATTAGAGCAACTTATTAGTTGTTTTTATCGGAATGCAGATAAGATTGTGGTATCTACATTTGTTGAGAGGTGGCCTCCCGAAATGAACACATTTCACATGCCTTTTGGTGAGATGACCATCACATTGGATGATGTGTCATCTATTTTAGGCATTCATGTGTCTGGTGCAACGGTTGCTCCGCTTGAAGATGATAACGACACAAATTTCGAGTTGTTAGTTAATTACTTAGGAGTGATTGATGAAGAGGCTCCTGAACAATTGCACCAATACAATGATGAGTATGTGAGTTTTTCATGGTTACGAGTGCAATTCTCCAATGTTTCAGACAAAGATTTAGAGGAGCACATCGTGTATTCAGCTAGAGCAAATTTGTTATATCTCTTGGGTTGCACTTTATTTGTTGACAAGACTGGCACAAGAGTCCAAATTGTGTACCTTAGACTACTTAGAGACCTTGATAGTGTTGCTGGTTATTCATGGGGGTCTGGGTGCTTAGCATGGTTGTATAGACAATTAGGCCAAGCTTCGAGGTTTAAGGTGAAGCAGATTGCTGGGTACATGACTTTGCTAGAGGCATGGGTGTATGAGCACATGCATGATGTTGTTGTTCCTGATCATGACCTTGATTATTTAAAGGTCCAGCCTCGTGCACTTCGTTGGATTCCACGTCGAGACAATGGCACAACATCGATAGACGTACATAAATATAGACATCGGCTTGACGCTTTGAATGCTGATCATATGTGTTTCTCTTATATGTCACCCAACTTTGTTGTGTTTTGTATTTTACATATATATTTTTTTGGGAATTTTGTATTTTCCAGTAGTTCATACTATATTGTATATCATATTTCAGGTTATATGGGAACCTTACAAGTTTGAAAGGGAACACCACCCATTTTCATATGTTGCATTCTACTCAGGGATGCTCAGATGTTGTGATGTTGTTGATCCCTACCATCCTGAGCGGGTTCTTAGGTAGTTTGGTCGAGTGCAGACGATTCCTCGTAGAATAAGTGCCCCAACCAGAACTGGAGGTCGTGCCAGTTCCTATAATTCATACTTAGGGGGAATGTGGGACAATCGGGAGAACCACATGTTGGGAAAGGCGAACTGTAGTTTATTAGTTCCTATAATTCTTACATGCAATAAGTAAACTTAATTTACTTTTCTGACTCGCACACAATTACACTCAAAGCCTTTATAGAAACAAAACCTACTAACTTTCTCCAACTCCGGATGCATGAATCTATGTTGAATAAAGCATCGACTCTTTTCAAAAAGTGTCTTTATCTCTGTGTAATCCAGCTCTAACAATGAGTGAATAGTTACCCATGATCTCTCAAAGTTAAATTGACTCGAGCGGAGTTGTCGCTTCAACTATGCATGTGCACTTTCCGCTTTGTTGATAACAATAATAAATTTTCTTGAAGCAAAATAAATTTTCAAATTAACATATCAAAAGTGGACTAAAATACTTACCTATTTGAGGTCGTCGATCTAAGATGCATACAAGTGTCTGTCAATGCTACCACAAACCTATCCTTAAATGGATTTAACCAATTGTCATGTATGTATTCAAGAGCTTTTTGAAATTCACTGAACTTATACTCAATCTGTCTCAAACAACGCCAATATTCCATCTCCGTTTCTGAACCAACCAAAGTATTCCAATCCTCATTAAATTGCTTCCATTGTTTGAGGGTCCCAAATAACTTCTTACAATTTGCAACACTTCTTTGTTAATATGTCATCTACATAATAAATGTTGTGCTTTCGAAAATATAGACGTAATAGAATTCATGAGTGCTAACTCTCGATCAGTGACAATAACACCAGGAAGACAATTATCATCCTAAAACTCCTCAATGCAGTCAAAGCCCATGTGTAATTGTCTTCCTTCTCGGCATTCATATAACAGAGAATGTCATATTAGTAGATGTCACCTCCACAATTTGCAATAGTAGGAAATGATACCTATTAGTCTTATAGGTGCAATCCATGATAAGTACATGTGGAAATGCACACAAAATCTCAATATTAATGGGGTGTTTCCAAAACAAGTCAATTACAATATCACCAGATGTCTTATGCCAGTCAATATAATTGTGTTCGGATAACTTAGTAAGCAATTGTTGCATTTGTGTTCTCCCAGCAAATTCTTCGGTTCTATTTCGGATCTTAGCATTGTATATTATCTTCATAGTTGAAACATTCATTGCATCTCTATTTTTCAGGGTGACCAAAATATCTATGGGTTTCACCAAACTCTTAGACATATCCACCAACAAAGCATTCTCCTATTTTGAAAGTCGCCCCACAAATGAATGACCTTGAAGATACTCTGAAATAGGATGGTTGTGTACTCCGCAAACCACCTCCAACTTCCAATCATCCCCATCACCAATATTGACACCTTTCAACAAGAATGGGCATCCACATTTTTTGGTACCAGTGTCCCTAGCACACTTTTCGTATCACCATTTGCATATGACCTTACATCAGTTGTCTCACTAAACTTGCAAGACTTATAGTTCCCGCTCCTCTCACAACCAAGTATTACTCGAGGTCTCCCCTTGCCCTCACCTCCATAATCAGACATTCTAATTATAATTACAATATTATTCATTTTCCCTTATGCACGAGCCCATCTAAGTAATGCATCTCTATCATTGACTATTAACACATCAAACTCATGTTAGTTAAAGGTAAAATTCAAAAAATTAATGCCACATTAATGATACTAAAAATGATTTCAAAAAAAAAAAAACTCAAAATAATTATTGAAAAAGTTGTGAATTGATCACTATAATCCATTACACATTATGTTTCCACATTGTTGCCTTCAATAGGGGCGTCCCTTTGTTTGTGTTCCTTTAATGGGAGTAAGGTCAAAATAGCTTGCATTAAATTTGTGATCGACAATAAGTTACTAAAAAAATAAATATATTTCGGTTCGTTGCCACTAAACTATAGGTAAAAATTCGGTAATAGACGACTAAACACCGTTCTATATTAAAGTGGATCTCCACCGAATGTTAAGTTAACGGCCAATCAAACACAATTGAAATAGGTGCAACGTTTCGGTGAGATCCCACCGAATATACCTATCGTTCGGTAATGATGTGTTAAACGCAACCAACGACCATCATGAAATCCTAAACTTGAAAAACGCCAAAAGGAGATGCATAATGAAGTGGTAGCGCGACAATTCTTAAATCACTAGTACAACTACAAATATTTGATGATTCATTAAAAATAAATAAATAATCAGAGGAATTAATGTTACTGGTGGAGGAGACATGTGATGCCGTTGCTTTCACTGAAAGCCTTGCTGCCCTTGCCACCGCAATTGATATAAGGAACCGTGCTATTGTTGACTTGTTACACCGATGCCAGTTGGCCCGTAACATTTTTGTCACCCATAATCTGATTTTCCCAAGAATGTTATACTGGCTTGTAAGAAACAACTTCATCAATTGCATGCAATGGATTACCCCGGATGCATTTGCAGCAAACAACAATTTGGATGGTGTGACACAACTAATCGAGTGGGGGTTCTTGGATCGTACATCAAAATTCTCGAATTTCATGTTTCTGTTGTAGGTGTTTGCAAGTATTACTTTAATAAATTGTTTGAAGTATCAAAGTTTGCATATAAGTATCAAATTTTGTATTTAATAACTATTGGAGTGGCTTATATCTTGATTAGGGATTTGTTCGAGTGAGCCAGGATCGTAAAGTCTTTAAACACAAGAATGACTTGTTCATTCAAGGGCGTCAAGACTTGCTGAATGATATTAGGTCCTGAAAGAAGTGATGTAATGTTGTTGTAATGCAACTTTTTGCAAGGTTGATTTGTAAATCTGACAGCTTTCAAAGTAGAGACTATTTTAACAATGTAGCTATTTGCGACATTAAAGTTCTTTGAAATATATACTTGGAAACCAATGAATTGCATTAATTTCCTTTGTGTTTTTCTTTTATTTAATTATCGCCTCTAAAAATGATTTGAGTAAGGGAAATTCTATATGAACCCCATTATTTGCTATTTTCACTCTACATTCTTTTTACACCCCACTAAATTTTAATAAAATTTAAAATTACTCATTATACCATTTTTGTTTTCCTAAATTGCCCTCATGAACCCCATTCTCTAACTTACTGTGTAAACCCACCCCACCCCATCCCATATCATGCCCCACCCCAACGAAAATTCCCTCCTCTTGCAGACACACCCCATCAGATTTGCAACAAACTCCATCGCACACCCCATCCAATTTGAAATAGAGCCATCATAACAAATTCCAACCCCATCCTAAGCCCCCATCGCGCACCCCATTGCGAACCCCAAACACCTACCCCGTCGCAAATCACCATCGCCTCAGCCATCGCAAATCCCCATCGCCGATCTGTCAAGTTTTTACAATCCCATCGAACCTCAAAATCCTTCGAAAAGCCAAGGTCTAATTTCTATATTTACGTTTCTACGTGTTGATTAAGCCTAAGTTTGATTTCACTTTTGAAAAGCCAAAGTTTGATTTTAATTTTTGATTTGTGAGTATATGGTTCGAACCTGGTTTTACGCAACTGGATTTTACTTTCGAATGGGTTACCACCGAAATGGTTACATTGTTTCAGTGGTAATCCACCGAATATGAACTTGGTATGTATGAAAGTTAATTTTACTTTCAGTGGGTTACCACCGAAATCGTTATCTTGTTTCGGTGATAGTCCACCAAAATGTTTTTGTTTTTCAATAGCTGTCCACCGGATGTATTTTTGTTTTTCAATGGTACTCCATCGAATATGTTTCCCTTTTTTAGTGATTGTCCATCGAATTTGTTTCCGTTTTTCAGTGATCATCTACAGAATCCATTACTGAGTTTGTACTTAATATTGTTTTTTTAGATATGAAGAGGACTCATAGATGTACTACTGAGGCTTCATCATCTCGAACCTGAGAGACGGCGTCCCACAACCTCAACGAGGAGACAGAAAGCGGCTCCCCAAGATCACTTTGAGGATACTACAGAAGTTGAAGATGTAGCTCATACTCATGATAGTAATTTTGATGCAGAGGTTGAAGATGTAGCTGCTACGCATGATAGTAATGTTGAGGTACATGCCGAGCCTCCTGAGCCATCTCGAGTAAGTCCCATTGATCCATCTTTACTTACGAGTTTTAAAACTCACATAGCAATTACAATTTGGAATAACCAGGTAAATCGTTTTACTGTAACAATAGAAGGCAAAATATAAGTCTAGTTCATGGTAATTAACCTAATTTTTTTTTTTTTGGATTTGACTAGGAACGTGAGCCCCTTAGGTGCATGTCGAAGACATCTGCCCTTTATGAGTGGAATTGGTAGGCTAATCCAAATAATGGTATATTCAAATGGTACATTCAGAGGTCTGGATTAAAGCAACTTATTAGGTGTTATTAAGCTTATCCAAATAATGGTATATTCAAAAGGTACAAATGTATTACATTGCATATGTCACTTTGTTCATGCTTCATTCTAGAAACTGGTGGAATAGGATGATCTGAAGACAAATGAACCTACAAAAGAAGAATTCATTAATATACGCGTAGCATATAAAATTAAACTATATAGCATAAACAAATCAATTCATACATGGACATAGTGATTATCATCAACAAAACCAATGGCAATCTCACGTTGCTTGGTTTTGCTTGCTTGAACTGAAGAAAGGAAGAAATGTAAGGCATTGAATCATGCCTAGAAGGATTAAAACCACATTAACATGTGGCAATAATATGCCCCATATCAGGCATGGTCATCCAATAAAAGAATGGTGCAAATCCATCATCAAAATAATTTAGCGCTCGCTCAATCTCGTTGTACCGTTTATGTTCCCGAATACACTTCTTTAAACAGAAGACATATTATGTAGTTGCTTCAACAAATCCTTGTGTACCCTACGCCATTCATTATGACCAAATCCTATTGCCACAGTTACCATCCGAAATAACTTCAATCTGGTGAGTTATATATTTTCTAATACCCTCAGGGAATTTCTCTATATCCATATATGTATCGAACGCTAATTGGTTTTCGCAAGGCTTATAAAGCTGAAAATAAAATAATATATTAGTTATTTGGTAATAACACATTGTAAAATACAACATTTGTAGTACATACCTTAAATTTTTTTGGATTAGAGAATATGGAACTAAAAGCAACCACGTTTCTTTTCTTTGGCACTGCAGTGGTACTCTTCTTCGGTTTTATTTTTAGTGAGGCAGTGAGGCTTTGCTTTGGTTTATTTTTAGGTAGAGTAGTGGATGCCTCAGCAATCTCAAATACATATGGAAAACGAAAATATACAATGCTAGGATCCAAAATAGAACAAAAGAATTTGTTGGGAGAACACAAATGCAACAATTGCTTACTAAACAATCTCAAATGCAAATGGCACGCAAAATCTCATTATTAATGGGGTGTGTCCAAAACAAGTCAGTTATAATATCACAAGATATCCTATGCCACTTAATATAGTTGTGTTTGGATAACTTAGGAAGCAATTGTTGCATTTGTGTTCTCCCAGCAAATTCTTTGGTTCTATTTTGGATCTTAGCATTGTATATTGTCTTCATAGTTGAAACATTCATTACATCTTTATCCTTCAAGGTGACCAAAATATCTCTAGGTTTCACCAAACTCTTAGACATGTCCACCAACAAGGCATTTTCCTATTCAGAAAGTTGCCCCACAAATGAATGACCTTGAAAATACTCTGAAATATGATGGTTGTGTATTCCGCAAACTACTTTCAACTTTCAATCATCCCTATCACCAATATTAACACCTTTTAACAAGAATGAGCATCCACATTTCTTGGTACCAGTGTCCTTAGCACACTTTTTCGTATCACAATTTGCATCATACCTTACATCAGTTGTCTCACTAGACTTGCAAGACTTATAGTTACTGCTCTTCTCACAAGAAAATATTACTTGAGGTCTCCTCTTGCCCTCACCTCCTTAATTAGACCTTCTAATTACAATTACAATATTATTCACATTTCATTGTGCATGAGCCCATCTAAGTAATGCATCTCTACCATTGAATATCTGCACATAAAACTCATGTTATTTAAAATTAACATTTGAAACATCAATGTCACGTTAATGACACTAAAAAGGATTTCAGACCCAAAAAAAACTCAAAATAATTACCGAATAAGTTGTGAATTGATCACTATAGCCCATTACACATTATGTTCCCACATTGTTGCCTTCAGGAGGGGCGTCACCTTGTTTTTGTTCCTTCAGTGGGGGTAAGGTCAAAATAGCTTGCATTAAATTTGTGGTCGATAATAAGTTACTGAAAAAATAAATATATTTCGGTTCGCTGCCACTGTACTACATGTAAAAGTTCGGTAATACACCATTGAACACCGTTCCATGTTACGGTGGATCTCCACCGCATATTAAGTTAACGGATGGTCAAACACAACCGAAATAGGTGCAACGTTTCGGTGGCATCCCACCAAATTTACCTATCGCATTTGGGTCCTAATGTGTTGAAAGCAACTAGCAACCATCATGAAATCCTAAACTTGAAAAACACCAAAAAATAAACTCATATCTCATTCGAAGCCTCTCTAACTTCAATATCACCCTTCATGAATAAATACAAGATATTTTTACACCAACATAAACGTATAAACCTTGTTAGGGTTGTAGGAACATGATGATTTGAGAAAAAAGTCTAACTAGGGTTGCAGGAAAATATGTGGGGTGTAGTGAGCAATTTTAATTTTAATTTTAAATATTTTTTGTCCTTAACAGTAATTATGTACAAGGGTAAAATAGGTTATTCATGTTTAAAATTAGTATGGGGTGCAAAGAACAAATAATGGGTTGCCAATAAAATCTCCCATAAATATATCATATATCTTTTTCATGGATTTTGAGCCTCTGCATTTAGATAACGTGCATTTACCCGCAGTCAACTTTCAACCATAACTAGGAATATATATGATTTAGATAGGCATAGGTGATATCTGAGCCTCTGCATTTAGGTAGGCATAAATTTCAACAGCTTGTGGGCATAATCGATGTACCCTTATTTGATATATATATATATATATATATATATATATATATATATATAAGAAGTTCATTTTCAACGTATAAGTTAATGCCTTAACTTCAATTTTTATGTAAAGGTTTAAAAAAGAAATAAAGCCATTTTTTTTTGGGGAAATGTTTATATAGCCATTTTGAAGATATTTTAGCATGTGAAAAATATATTTGTTGTAACATAAATCAAACATTAATGCATTGTCGTTATGTAAGGAGATGTGTAAATGTTAGTACATAAATTTCCGAACCTAAAGTTTGTGGGGTGCTAGTAATATATTAAGAGTGGAACAACCTAGTCCTTCTTGAACTAGGATTCCATTTAGACATGCATAGGTGATATCAAAACATACTAGAGCTCGAAGAAGGTAGGACCTAGTTCCCGAAGTTGTCGGCTCCGATTAAGGAATCGATTATGTTGTTGGGCTGAGGCGGTCAAGGACGGGATCAGCGGAGGTGGGGTATATTGGGTGGCTGAGATGGGTTGTGGTAGGGAGGATGGGCCTAGGATGGGTGGGTGGAGGAAGAAGAAGTGGGTTGTGGTAGTTGGCGTTGTGGGGTTGTAGGGAAGAGGGTGGGTTTTTTTTTTCTTTAAAAAAAAAATCATTTTTCATTTTTACAATTATAAATAACATTTTTTATTATTATTATTTTCTTTTAATTTTATGTATTTGACTATTATTTTGTTCAAAATTACAAATTTACCGTTATTATTAACGGAAAAATGAATGAAATTTAGAAAAACTTAACGGCAAGGTCTGAATTGCCCAATTTAATTAATTCAAGTGTTAAAGTGACTGACTTTTTAGTTCGGGAAGTTAAGTTCGATTAGAGTCCTAATTTAGGGGTATGCGGCAATTCACTCTTAATATATTACTAGCCTTCTCGTACTCATTTATGCGCCTCGAGAGGCTTTTTTAAAAAAAAATTTATTTTAGAATTGAAAAAGATAATGAGTAGTTGTGTTTCATAAAAATAGGATCAATTATCTTATTTTTCTTTTAATTTTAATTTTTTTAAATATGAAAAAGTGTGAATTTACCTTATTATCGTCATTTAATTAATAATTTCAATTCTTAAAGTTTGTATTAACTAAGGACATTTTATGGTATTTTGAATGTTTCAACATTCTTTTGCCTTTTGCTTTATATATACTAGCCTTTTTCCCCATGCGCTTCGCGCCTGCAAAAGGCTTCTTTTTTAAAAAAAATTAAATTCATTTTAGAATTAAAAAAGATAATGGGTAGTTGTGTTCCATAAAAATAGGATTATCTGATTATTCTTTTAATTTTAATTTTTTTAAATATAAAAAAGTGTGAATTTACCATATTATCCTCATTTAATTAATAATTTCAATTCTTAATTTTTGCATTAATAATTTTTGCATTTTGAATGTTTCTCTGTATTTTGCTTTATATATATAGATATATATTAAACCTTTCTGCCAGTAAATATTATATTATTAAATCGCAACGGCGGATATCAGTTCCCTAAAAATCTAAATTTATTTACACCGGTCGGCCCTAGAAGAAGAAGAAAAAGAGGAAGTAGAAGCTAGGGCGAGAAGCAAAATCCGAGCATGGAAGAATTTGAGAAGAAAGTCTCACTAAGAGACCCAATGGAAGAAGAAGAAGAAGAAAGGGATAAGGCAGGAAAGTGCTCGTCGAAAACCGTCGATTTGCTGCGCGAGTTCCTCGGAATTCAGCAGCGGAGGGCGGAAGCATACGCGAAGTTGAAAAGAGGGTTTGGGGAATATATGGAGTCGTGTTCAGGGGCACATGGGGAGTTGGCCTACCAACAAGTTTGCAGTGAGGTGACGGTGGAATTCAACGAGTGCTCAAAGCATGTGCTTCGTATTGAATCGCTCTTTCTCAACGATCCCGATTATGGCCGAGTTGATTTGGCCCATCTCCTCAGAGCTGTCCAAACCCAGGAGAAGCAGAAATTGAATTTGGTATTTAATTCATCATATATACTTTCCATTTTTATGTAATTTAGTTGGGTTATTTAATCTGGTTATGAATGGATCATGGAATGGAGGACCAAATTCGTGTATACTTTGTCAAGATTTTTGTTTTTAATTTTGGGTTTTTTGTTTTTTTGTTTTGTTTGTGTTGTACTAAATAATGCTTGTAGAACAGCTAGAGAAAGAACCCATACCAACCTACACAAACATTAATATGCTTATATTTTTGTACATGATCATGGGTTCTCTGATTAATGGGGGTATGCTGTGCTCTTGGAAGCTTTGTTTTTTTTATTTTTTATAAGTGTTTGTTTTTTAAAATTATAATTGGGTTATGCTATTTTTTCTTTATTTCAGGTACATATTGTAAGCAATGTATGTAGTTAACCATTTTCTGCTGACATTAAGTATACCTTTGTTTGATTTGAAGACGGCTACAATTCAGGTGCTGAAGAAGGCTGGTAGACCCTCGGAGCGTCTGGTGAGTCATGAAAACTGCAGTTTTAAGAAACCAATGGAGCATGAGTGTGTGCATCTCCATGAGATAACAGAAGCTGCTGGAACTGAAGAGGCAGAAGCAGATGCCCAGTATGATAATGATCTCAAGGAAGCCATTAGAGGGGTGCAGGATGCTGTGACCGCTATAAATGAGCATTTGGAAGAAGTCAGATATGAAATTGCTGCCCTTGAAGCTGAGTAAACTCACATGTTTCATTAGGTATGCATTTCTCGGTTTCGACAACTAAAACTGTGAACAAGGAATGCACAATGCTTAGATTTTTGCATTATGTTATCATTAAATTTGTACAGCATCCACATGCTATGCATGTGAAATATGATGCAGCTTACTCTGGCTAGGAATGCAATGGAGGTTATAGAAGTTAGAAAAATATGTGGTATGTGGCATGAAAGTAAATAGATTGAAGTGGGGCAATGTAATTACCCTACCCTGATTCAAATTGAAATATATATAAAGTGTGTAAAGTAATGAGAATAGATTGATAATTTTTGAGTTGTCTTCTTAGTATAGATGTTTGCTCTGTGACATGCATATAGTTCCTCATGGTCATGGCTTATGGATAGCACATACTAAGATGAAGCTACAAACAATAATTGCAGGGATCATCAAATTTTGAGTGTCATTCTGAATCTATGCTTTCTTTTGCCAAATATTGCAGGGATATCTTATGGGAAAAATCTTAGTAGTTCCTTGTGTTGTGTGAATAGGGCCATCTTAGCACAAAACACCAATGAACTTTGCAGTTGCATGTTTGCCGAATCCACTTTTCTCTCAACTCGTAGGTAGATTTCTCATCCGAAAGTTCACAGGAAACAGTTCCATGGAATGGAAGTGAAAGAGGGTGACATACGACATGTCGTTGTTTGTCATACTATTAGTATTTTTTGTTCAGCGTAGAAACAATCTAATTTCTAAACTTCCTTTCACAGGGATTGAATGTTTTCTTGGTTCACTGATTAGCTAATTCATGCGTTTAGATATGTTGCTCCTAATCTCATTAGTTGTTAGGACTTCATCGACTATATGAGAAAATTTTAAATTTACTTAAGAATTGAAACAATTTTAATAAATAGATTTGAAATTCAAGGATCATAAGATAAAACAATTGTATTCTAATTTTCATTTTTTATCTCATGTTCTCTCACTTTCTAATTTTCACCTGAAAAAAAATAAACCAAGAATTGAAGCAATGTGCCACATCATATAAACTTGAGAAATTTTATCAATTTTGTTGTCACTTAAGTTTTATTATGAAATAAGTGCTTTGTTCTGACATGAAATGACCATTGAGCCTAAAAAAATTAAAATTAAAAATTATTTACTAAATATACTTCCTTCGCAATCCAACGTTTTATTGATGAATTCCCAACTAGCAACATCCATAAGAAGGCAAAGAAAAAGTTAGTATCTTTAAATTGGCTCAACTTCTTGTTGATGAAAGTTGTTCACCCCTTTCTCCCAAATCAGCCCCCTCCACTTTGAATAGGGCTGGCTTAGAGTGGGACTGGCAATGGGTCGGGTTGTGTCGAGTTCATGTCATGTTAGGATTATGTACGTGTAAACAATGCCCAATTCAAACCTGATCCATTTAATAAATGTGTCATTTACGGGTTGATTCGCTAATTTCTCGTGTTAGTTTCGGGTCGTTTAGGTTAACCCGCTAAGTGGTATCAAATAAAAAACGGGTTGACCTAAAAATGACCTAAAAATTTCATCGTGCAGGTTTCGAGTTGTATATCGGGTTGTGTCAAAAATTGTCACCACAAACTTTGAGGTGTTAAACGGGTCATGCCAAGCCCATCCATTTATGAAAATCATCAATCTTGGCCCGAGCCGTGCTTGTGTCAGGTCATTAAACGGGCCAAGATAGGCGTATTGCTTCTTCCTTTTTTTGTTTCTTTCTAATTTTATTTACAACTTCATTTAAATTTTTTTTAAAATTATTTATATACTAACAAGATTTTATTATTTGTTGAAAAAAGAGTCCACTAACTTTATTTAAAGTACATTTAAATAGAGAATGACTAGATTATTGTTTGGATTTTAAAAATTGAAACTTTGAAAAGAAAATAATTATTTTATATATAAAGAAAAAAAAATTAAATTTTAATACATATTATTAGAGAAAAGAAATAGACTTGAATTTAATATATAAATGTAATAATATTATGTATTATTTTTCTAAAATAAATATAATTTAATAAATGAACTTTAAAAGGGCCAGTCCGTTGGATTTCCGGCCAGCATGAAATGACGAGTATTGGGCCGGCCCCCCCATTGAACCTAATTACTTCGTCTTGGCACGCCTAAAGATACGGGCCATGTCGTGACGAGCCTTACTTAAGCCGCTCGTGTTCTTGCCGTGCTCAAACCGACCCGATCCGTTTGACACCTCTATCTCCACTTCCTTCCCATCTCTCGCTCTCATGAAATCCTTAACCGGTCATGTCTCTCATGTATGAATTCGTCTCAATGTCCTCTTTCTTTTGGTGCAAGATACACTCTTGAAAAGTTGAGTTTTGGTTGAAATACCCCATATCATTATATGTTGTCCTTGACACAATGTGTAACTTAAATTTGAGGCTATTGATTGATTTGTGAAGCCGAGATTGGAATTTGGATCTAAATTAGGCTATTGATGTGTAATTTAATATACTTGTATGCAATAATAGATCGTCATGGGACATGCTTGAATGTATTTGATGTCTCAAACTTGTTCTCTAGCATCTTTAGAAGGTCTAGGAAACTCTCGGTGTACATGTTTGGGATTTAGTAAGAATCAAAAGTGTCGAGGGTAATTTGCGAATTTTGGGGCTAGGTTGCCTAGTAGGACACTCAAACATATTTTCTTGCTTTAGGATGAGTTTAATTATGCACCTGATGGGGACCCAGCCCGGACAGGGATTTATGCCATCTCTATGTACTATTTGGAGAAAGTCGTTTTGAGTTAATCGGACCCCCAATAAATTTATTCCGGAAAACAACTTTATATTTTTTTATATAATCAAAATTAAAGTGGTTGATTACTTGTATTCTATTTTATTCTTCATTTTATGATTATATCCTTTATTTTAACATTACTTTTAGCATAATATATAGGGCTTTTCACATGTAAGCCCATAAGTATGGCTCAAAATATAGAAAAGCTCTACAATACTCAAACCTTAGGAAAAAGCTCATTTGGACTTTTCAAATGAACCAAATATACCATACAAGACTTTAAAAAGCCTAATAATTATAGCACTACAATAAGAGTTTGTTTGTTTTTTTTCTTTCTAAAAATCATAATGCAAGAATAATATTGGTATTTCACACATGGTCCTTTTTGGGGATTTTTCTTTCAATTTATAGTTTTTAGTGTTTATTTATAAAATTAATGCAAGAAAAGAGTTTTATTATAGATTTCTCTAATATATATGTAGGTTTTTATTGGGCTTTTGTTGCTGCTGTAGAAATGAAAGAGTCAGAAGTGGGATCATGGGAACTTGAAACCACTGCCAGAGCAGCAAGTTTTGCACTGCAGTGGAAAAGTTGACGGCTCGCCATGGGGGTTTCATAATAGGCGCCTTTGACTACATTATATGAAACAATGGACTCAACAATGAGACCAGAGGGGGTGGCAGGGATTCCAATTTTCCTGTTATCAAATCTCCTGTGCTCTTATGTTTTCTCAAATTTATGACATGCAGCAAACAACTTAATATTAATTTAATTTTGTTAATTCTCTTCAGTAATTTTTAAATTAAAATATATTAAAATACATATTTGACAAAAATAGTTTGCACGCCTCTTCATCTTCTCCGCCCTACTTAAAAAAGACCCATGTTAATTTTGGCCATTATCTTTAGCCGGGCACAAAGAGCACTACTACAATTGCTCACCTCCACATGCCCTCTTCGTATGGAAAGTAATCAATGTCTTCCTTTTTAACGCAATTTGAACGTCAACGCCGCTAATGACCCAAATATTCCTGCAAAAAACCATCAATCACACACAAATTTTAAAAAAAAACCCTAGAAAACGCAAATCTGCTCTGCATCTTAATTGTTTTGGTTTTAAATCTCTTCGTTCTTAAATCGCAGGGCCTGAGTTTTGCCAAGCGAAGAAGATGCAGCGGCTGAGTTTTGCAGGGCAGAGAAGATACAAGGGGTGAAGATGAAGAGGCGTGCAAACGTGCTTGTCAAACATGTATTTTAATTGAAAAAATTACTAAAGAGAGTTAACAGAGTTAAACTAGTGTTAAGTTGTTTGCCACATGTCACAAAATTAAGGAGGAAACAAGGAGCACAGGGGATTTAGTAACAGGAAAATTGGACTCGTGGTAGGGGGAGGGGAAGTTGGAGTTGGAGTTGAAGTTGGAGTTAGTGTTTAGTTTGTTTTTTAATTTTAATTTCTTAAATATTTTCAAAACATAAATTGCTTTTCATTCAAATCCACTTGGTATGTTATTATTGGACATGTGGGCTCCATATACATGTCACATCATCAATTTAACAGAAATTTCGACAGAACCCAATGGCATGACCAAATTAATGTGGGAGGTATAACATAAACGACCAATAATGTCAACAACAACAAAAAAAACATAAGAGACTAAAGATGATAATTTCCCAAATCTCATAGACCATTTGTGATTAAAAAAAATACCCTTACCAAAAAACAACCAAAAAATTAAAGACCAAAAATGTCGAAAACCTTGCATATGAAGGATTTTCAATTCGTTAATCGACTCATTTAACTTTACCGATATATGATGGAACGCAAGTAAACATTAATTGTGTGTAGAGTTTTCAGCGAGGAAATGAGCAATGAGTGTTGATTTTGTAGCTACAAGAGTGTGAGTAGAGGTGTCAAACGGGTTGTGCCAGGCCGACCACTATTTAAACTCGTGCTTTTAACGTTTTCGTGTAAGGTCGGGCCCCATTTAATTTATCGAAGCTGTGCCGTGTCGGCTCATTTAATAAAATCATTTATCCTGGCCCAGCCCAAAGCCCAAGTCCACATTGAAACGGGCAGGCCGAGCTCGTGCTCGTGCCATACTCAGGCCCAAGAACCAACCCATTTAATTTGATTTTTTTTCATTTGATTTTTTTTCCACTAGATAATTCAAATTATAAACGTTAAAAATATAATTAGAGGCAAGAAATGATGAACTATTTGAAAACAATAATCAATCAAACATCAAACAATATGAAAGGGCAGAGGGCAAAAAGTGTCCAACTCCACAAAATCCACTTAAACTTTTCATCTTTAAACAACTTATTATTTTATATGTGAAGAAATGTCTTGCTTTGATTATAAGAGCGTATATGTCATATGTATTGATTAGATATCAAGTCCAATGTTGTTTAATTAATTTGTAGTTGATATGTTTAATTAATTAAGGACCCCAGTAATTTCCCTAAAATGAAATACATCAAATATATGTTTATGATTAAAATAAAATAAAAAATCATATAAATAATGACATTAGATGTCAAATTATTGCATTTTGACTTTTGAGAAAAAAAAAAACAAATGTTAAGTGGGTTGGGCTTGGGCCGTGCTTGAAGCGGGCTCGGGCCATGAGCCGGCCTGATCCATTGGACCTCATTTTTTGATCTCAGCCCGGCCCAAATTTTCATGTAAGTCCTGAGTACGGCCCATTAATATTCGTGCTCGTGCCTCATTTAAACAGGCTAGGCTTGTGCCGTGCTGGGCTGGCCTGTCCCGTTTGACACCTCTAAACGTTGAGGAAGAGAATACACCGTATTTCTCAAAGTGGGTTTGTTTTTCTTAATATGATGTACCATTTGACACTAGGGTAATGTTGTCCTTTAACAATCGGGTAAAATTTGAAATCTAAAAATCGTTAAAAGGTTAGGAAAGGAAAATAGTTGCGTTTAAATGGAGGCAGAGTTACCAAAATTATTGATATCCATTAAATGTGACTATTCTCAAGGAGGGACATTATAATATGGAAAAACTTGTTCAGGGTTAGAGTTACTAATTGGTCACCATTCTCACTGGGAATGGTCACCAAATTTGTGGTATAATTTACCTTTACATATTAGCACCAATACACCGGCCAAGACAAAATATTAGCTCTACTAATTGATCCTATTGCTGAGAGCTATTCACTTCTTTTGACGAGCGGTTAGCCGAGTGCGGCAGCTTCAACTTCTACCTCCGGATCCTCGTCTGTTGCTGAGATTAATGAAGCAGATTGAATCTTTCCAGCATGATCAAGCCTCATCAAAATGACTCCCCTGAAAAAAATGTATAGTGAGTAAAATATATGATCACGACATCTGCCAACCACAGTACGAGATGAAAAGGATTTGTCTATAATACATGCAAATCATTTTGTTCCGTCGTAGTGAGTAGTTGATGAAGCATATTATGCCAATATATTTCTGAATAAAAGGAAAGGAAATACCAAAGTTGAAGTTTACCTTGCATAGCGAGACTGTATAGAAATATCCCGCACCTTAATTCTATTGACTGTACCACTTTGGCTTACAAGAACCACTTGTTCATCGCTTTCTCCATCTTCTGTTAAGTTACATTAAGTTGAACAAAATTCAAGAGAACGCTCATAGATATCGGAAAAAAACATCAAAAATAGTTTCCAAAAATCACCTGCCAAAGAGAAGCCCACAACAAATACTGCTGCCAAGCGATCCTCCAAGGCAAACTGAAAAAGAGCAGTGAAAAATAGGTTTATTTCTTATTCAGTCTTGAATAAGTAACTTCATAAGACTTTGAACAAGGAACTTCATAAGCATACCTTATATCCTATGAGGCCAACCCTATTCAATTTGGAGGAGTGAAATCTGCTCAAGGGAACACGCTTTCCATATCCGCTCTCAGACACAAATAACAACCATGGCCCCTTCACACTTCTAGCGCTGTGGAAAAATCAACACAAAATATAAGATTAGCATATCCGGTTATTCGGGTTACATTGCATCTGGAAAATAAATTCAGCTTTAAACCATCTTAAGCCCAAGCAACTAGGCTCAACTATGTAAGGCCAATTTTCTTTAGGTCGTTGCAACATTAACCCCTTCCATTTTCAACCTCCCTTAAGCATTTTTTGTTAGCTGTAACTAGTTAACTAGTAGGTCAACTAGTAGTGAATATCCCTCAGGTTTTCTGCCATTCAACCCTTACCCTAAATTAGGTTTATTTCTTATTCAGTCTTGCCTCCATTTCCACTCGTCCAGCACATCCACTTTCTAGCTACAGATTGCCAACATTCTATCAACATTATTTCCCTTGTATTAATAAATGAGATGCCATTCAGATTGGCCAAGTAACCAAACATCCAACCAAAAGCACTTATATTACTAGGTTTTGGTAATTCAAGCTTATAGTGCAGCAAACCCGAAGTCCAGTATGGTGCTAACCAATGATTAGGTAATAATAACAAGCTAGAAAAAAAAAATCAATATGTTAAAGAAATTACGCAATATGGGGAGCTTCCAACACCCTCTCCAAGTCTTTTCTCATAGCCGCTGGTATAATGTCCACACTTGCCATCTTATCCCCTTCTTTAAGTCTCATGGCCACTGCCCCCCTAGTGTTTCTCCCTAGTGCACGAATCTGGTACATAACAGAGATGAACGTGATAAGATGCAAATTAGCAAGTACAAAAACCCTTCACGAAATGTAGCCATTAGCTGGTAATATAGCACCAAGAATTTCTAAAACTTCTTTTTTTTTTTTTGTAAAATGACCAAGGATATAGGACCACAGGTAGTACTAGTTCTCTTCAATAATGAGATTTCTACATGAACATAGTGAAACAACTACAGAAACTCAATTCCAGAGATTTAGGACTTGCAAGTTTTAGACACTTGCACATAAACGGGTTCCAAAGTGCACGGGAGATACAAGATGATCCCAGGAAAGAGAGAAATAAAGAGATAAACAAATAAATAAAATGGGAGAACATGGGTAGCCACAAGAACAGCAATCTCAAGGCACAAGAACTTGAAATTATAAAATGATTATTGTTCTTCATTTCAAGAGGCTCTACATCAGGAACATGGGGACACCTGAAGTCCAGAGGTTAACGAACTTCTTGAGGTTGAAAAAATTGCGCATAGTAGGTAGGAAAAAATGAATTCCCATGCATTGCCTTGCAATTGCCCTAACACCACAGTTTAATGATATACAAAATCCAAATAATAGCAAAAGATTCAAACGAGGCTGGTGAGCTACGAGCCTACGAAACAGTAATAATACTAGTAAAAATAACAGTAGTAGTAATGACAATAACAATACTAGTAATAACAACAACAATAGCAATAACAATAACAAATAATAGGTAGTACTAACAATAAGAATAACAATAACAATGATGATAATAATAATAATGGGGTTGGTGAAGGGAGGGCCGCAATTGGTAAAAAAAAACCCGCAACCCCTTGGGGTTATCCTGCACTTGGAAGAAGTAGAAAAAGGAATAAATATAGTGATAATTTGACTCTTCATTGCCGTAGTAAATAGGCAAGAAAATAGAATTTGTTTCTTCATCTTTACAAAAAAATAAAAAAGGATTAATTAATTGTGACACGTTCACTAAAAAAAAATCCTTTTCTAGCGAATTATTTATTAAGAAAAAAAAAATACACTTAACTTAAAAGCAGAAAAAGAAATAATAATAACCTGGTCCCGTTTTAGTATTTATATTTAAATTTGTTTATTTAAATAAAATATTTTATTAAATGTAATACAGTTTTTAACTGCATACCAATGTGTATATCAATGAGAAGGAAAGTGCTGTATACTTACAATATCAGAGGAACTTAAGATGACCATTCCATTCTGTGACGCCATCGCTACAAGGTCATCATTTGTGCAACAACGGACCCATTTTAGCTCATCACCAGGAACCTGTCACATGAATGATGATTTGTGAACCAAAAGAAAATTTATGCACGGCCGGAAATACAAGACTTGCACAGAAAGAGAACGAACCAGTTGAATTGCTATGATTCCTGTTGACCTGATTGACGAAAAATAACTCAAAGAGACCTTCTTAATGTAGCCATTGACAGTAAGCATAAGCAAAAACTGATCCGCAGCAAACTCACTCACAGGAATAATAGATGTAATTCTCTCTCCATCCGACAACGATAAGATCTTGCTCCAGTGTAAAAACAATTATTAACCTTCAGCAATTTAAAAAAGAATGTCTGAAAAAGAGAGACTGATTAGTAAATAAATTACCTGAACCAGTGGTGTACCAGCAGCTGTCCGAGTGCATTCAGGAATTTTATATGCACGAGAAGAGTACACTGTTCCTTTATCACTGCAAACATAACTTTTGTAAGTCATCCATCGACAAATATCAAACAAATAAATTTGGAAAAATTGACAATCTTAAGACTGACACCAGATGCAAAAGTCCTTTCATCACAGAAGTACAAAAGCAAGCTCCTCCTTAACATTCAATTAATAGGCAAGCCATATGGCAGGACTCTGGGAACTAGGTTTGCACCATCTTTTAGGAACCCCGGAATCAAATGAAACTACCTATCAAGACAAGATTTTAGCGTCAAAGCAACATCTTGTGTGGGCTGTGAGTAATTAATATTTCATACCGTAAATTGGTGAATAACCCATGGGATGAGAACAGTTTGTAATTTAAGTATGAGCATAGGGAAGTGGCAATTTGATAAGGCAAGCCTTTTGTTTTCATTTTGCCGAATTATTTAGGCACAATATATTACTGTGCATGATTCCTGAGTAATGTGGTGTCGGTGAAGAAAATTTCACTTGGCGCAACAGGGACTATGGGGAGGATGAATCTTTGAAGCATAACATTAATGTCTCAGTAAGTTGAATCTTGAAGTTTTAAAAGGCTAGGCGTACAACTGAGACGTAAATTATTTCAATAAAATAATATAAAAGTAATTAAAATATTAAAAATATGTGCTAAAATTTATTAAAAAGAAATCTTAGAAGATGAGTCAAAGAGAGAAGGGAGAGTTAGAATAATATGATTTGGGAGCTTAAGTTTGCAATTTTGGGAGAGTTAGTTGAATTAGGGTTTACATGGTCTGATTTGGGATTGGATTGTACCAGTGGTAGGGGATGAAGAACCTGGTGGTGTTGTAAGGCTTAAACAAAAAAGGATGTGTTTGCTTTAAACATCCTTCACAAACGATGATGTTTTGATATTAGCCTTCCATGAAACATGGAGTTTTATCATAAGGAACCAGCCTACTTGACAAATGGCTGCGTTTCAATTTTAAAAATTCCAGAAAAGTTAAGCAGGCAGGGCAGGAGTCGTCTTCTTTGCAAGGTGCAGCCGCCATTGCTGCCACTTTTAGCTGCAGCGTGTACGCCTCCAACTGCCTTGCACTGCCCAGCACCCAACGAGTACGCTTTTTTGCAATATGCTAGTGATTGTACACCTGAGGCAGTTTGCCGACGCCTCTTCTCAATGGCCACCTGAGATATGCTTTTTAAACCATGATCTTGTTTATAATCTACTATGCTGCCACAATCCTTGTCCCATTGTCTCTTCAAGCTAACAATATTACATATAACCTTGGTAGTGATAAGGACAGAAGCATTGGATCTAGTTATACTTCGCCAAATCCCCATTTGGCACAGCCAAGTATAAAACTTTGCTGTCAACATGAAAAACACTAGACACCAGAGTATGAGCCCTCCAATACATACCGAGAGTTCCAAACGTTTTAATCCTTCTAATTACTAGATAAAAGAAACCTTCGCATAAGAAAGCCAAGAGATAAAGTACCTGAAGTATAGAACATGATCATGTGCGCGACAAACAATAAAGTCTGACATTGCATCATTTACCCTCAATTTCCCAACAGATTTGCCAATGGTTCCTCGATTTTGTAGATTGAAAGTGTTAGGTTTCATCCGCTTAACATACCCCTTTTCACTGAACGCCTGACAATTATATGCAAAGAAAACTTTAAGGAAAAAAAACATGAAGAACTAATGGTTTCTTTTCTTTTAAATTTTCCTTCTTCAAAAATAAAGGAGTAAAATATAACTTGATGAAAAAGAAGGTTGATTAGCATATACCAAAAGCATTTCTTCATTTGGAATAACATCTATGTCATCAAGGTGGCCACTATCACTGTCCTCCAGCATTGAACGCCTTGGACTGGAAAACTTGCTTTTTAACTCATTTGCTTCTTGTTCAATCAACTGAATGAAAAAAAACAAACAAACAAAAAAAAACAGAATTGTAATTCAATTTGAACCAAATGGAGGCAATTAAAGCATCTTCCCTATAAACAGTAAGATATTCATCTTAAAAACATTTAACATCATTTCCAAACAAGGGTAGATGAAAAAAGGAAGAAGTGAAAATGATGATACAAAGACAGCCTATGCACCAATTTTTTTCCATAACAGGTTAAATCAACATAATGATCAAGATCCCACTTCCAACCCAATTAAATGCATTCTGCACTGCCTCAACAGGAGCGTGGCACAAGAGGTTCGACCTAATCAAATGTGCACTTTTGAAAATAATATAATACAAAGAAGCGCATTGGAAAAAATTATCTGAAGGATTACAAAACAGAGTCTTAAAACTATGTACAATAATCAGAAGAAATATATAATACAAAAGTGTATAACTCAGTAGGTTTATTTCAAAACATGGGGAAAAATTCAAACATATATATGGAAATATGGGAATCGATACGATATGTCTAAACGTAATGTGTAATGAAAAACGCAAGTCTGAAAATATGTCCTGATCCTTAAAAAGAATTATAAATGACCTCTCCAGTGGCATGCATATACACCTTCACAATACATGCAACCAATTGGTATTAGAACTATACCTGTAATATGTATTTCTTGCTTGACAAGAGTTCTTCTAGTTTTGAAATTTGCTCTTTTAACGATTCACTTTCATTAATAAACTTTTTCCTCTGCACAATAAGGAGAAAAGGATACCAAGTTATTACCCAAGGTCTCTCATCAAGCAATCAGAAATTACATTTGAATGGCACGCCTACTATGCACCTCAAGCATGGTAATTCTTCTTAGGCTAATGTCTAATATTGCTTCAGCTTGTTTCTCAGAAAGATTGAACTCTGCATAAAAGAATAAGAGATAATATCAGTACCTTTAACCACACCTACCGCTCAAAAACAGCCGCCACAATTAAGTAGAAAATATGAAAACAACCTGAAAACAATAGTCACCATTGGGTATAAAGACATGAAACTGGCTAAGGTGTAAGCTGGGGAATCTTGCAACTAGGGATGGCAATTTTCCCCGCGGGTAAGGGTCTTCACGGGGATTCGACCCTAATGGGTTGGGTATGAAGGAAAAAAAACGGGTATGGGGATGGGTACGGGGAATTTTTTGGGTACGGTGTTCGGGGGAGGGGCGGGGATGGTATTTTAATCCCCAACCCGAACCCTCCCCGTTTAGAATATATATATATAAATTTTTTGATGAGGTATATATATTATAGTATATATAAATATGCTATTAAAGTAATTGTACCAACTAAGTTTTTTATTATTATATTATGTACTTATATAATTTATACAAATCTTAAGCCACACTACTTATTTATTTAGTTAACTTACAATACATATATAAACATTCTTATATTGTCTAATAAGTATATATTATATATTGCCTTAGTACTTTTTTTTTCTTTCAACAAAGTAGTTATATATTGGTTTTTTTTCCATAATGGGGCGGGTCGGGGAACCCATTCCCCAACGAAGGTGGGGATGGGGAATCCCCGATATGAATATTGCGGGTATGAAGGCGGGGATGGGGAAAAGAGCTTAACGGGGATGGGGATGGGAATGGCATACCCACCCCCGATTGGACCCATTGCCATCCCTACTTGCAACTAGAGTTATATATGGCTTCACAAGTTATTATTAAGTTATCAAATTAGAGCATTCAAACCAAAATAAATTGGCAATAGGAGGCCCATATTTCATGGCTTCCGCTTGGGAAGTAGATCTTTGAACACAGTTGATTCGCTAAGGAATACATTTAAGAAAAAGGAAATCAAAACACCAGGGTATGGATAGAATACAGATAAAAAAGTCTCCATTCCAGAGCTGATTTCAAAGAAAACCAAACCCTAGACATCAAGGAAATTTGAATAACAAAATTGCAAAACATGATTACATTCTGTCACTAAACTGGAACTCTCATCTACTCCCAAAAAAGCCTTACTAAGTCAGGCATTAAATAAACCCTACCCCTAAGAACTAAGTTTGAAAAAAATAATAGATTATTAGAAGGTTCTATTTAGTAAACCCCAGGTGCCAAAAAAAAATTTCACATGTTATAGGAAAAAAATTTCATTGATCAAAAGAAGCAAACACAAAGCACATGACAAAAAATCTACTGCACCAAAAAATGTTCCTTGCAGCAGAAGCTAGAAAGCGAAAAAACAGAAATACAATAAATGCAGAACAACAGAAGTTTAATGACAAAGCCAGAAAATCATGTCTCAGTGCTTTTGAACCACAACTTCTACTTAAGTAGAAGAAAATGAAAAACTCAAAAACATAGGGGAGCTCACCGCTCCTTAGACCAGATGATGCAATTGCATTGCTAGAAGATTCTCTTAGTATACGAATTACTGCATCCAAATTATCCAGGCCCACAACAATGCCCTATTTCAACAAGAAAATACATAAGAACTATGAGTCTGTAGTGTGGTGACATAAATAAAAATCCAGTAAAATAGAGTCACAATAATACAGCAGTACATAAAGACAAGCTAGAATAATGTGAAATGCAATGGGAAAAAGAATGAAATCTTCTCAAGTTCTCACTCGTGGTTTAGAGCACACATCCAAGGACATGTATGGATGTCCAAAAACATCAATATAATCACTTTGAGACAACTTATGAATAAACTTATCTAGAATTAGAAGGAAAATAAATAAAAAAATAAAAAAGGGTAGCATACCGCAACAATATGTCTTCTTTCCTGTGCTTGTGAAAGTTTGTACTTGGCACGTCTCTCAATAACAGAGCATCTGAAGTCTAAGAACGCCTGTGAATATTGATTAACAAAGGTAATATTTAGTACAGCCTCACCATTTGGTACATTGAGAACCTTGTACCAAAACAAGTACCAATATCTTAATGCAAGAATATCATAATCTCAATACAACAATGAATGAGTTAAGCATCAATACTTAGGAGTGATGAACCAAATATTAACCGTTCACTGCATGCTTTAAAACCAAAAGAGCAAAATTAAATAAAAAATAAGTAGCCAGGTAGGTTGAGGTAAGACGAACTATCCAAGATTGAAGCCATTAAATGTCCCAACAGAGTAATACAAAAGCTGAGCCAAAACAATATCCATGAAATCAGAATATAAATTTTCCAATGAACGTTTTGCTGAATAGACTTACTGATGTAGTACGGCCTGTAGGTATTAGATTAAGCACTTAAACAATACAACAAAGAAGAATATAAGAGATCGAGGAGAAGAAAATAGAGATCGAAGAGACAAAAGAAAGGGCAGAAACAGTAGAACAAAGAAGAATATCAGAGATCGAGGAGAAGAAAATATAGATCAAAGGGACGAAAGAAATGGCAGAAATCATAGAGTTCTAGAAATGGTTTACTCAACATTTAAATCTGCATTTTAAAGAACTACATGGGGGTATTTATAGCAAACTAAAACCTAGACGTAATAGGATAAAAATCCCTTGCTTAAACAGAAACCCTAACCCAAATAAAATAGGAAACTTAAAACTAGAAACCTGGAAAAGTAGAAATCCTACTAGAATTTGGAAAACTAGAGAATCTATGAAACTAACAAATACATTAGGAAACTAATAAATTTAGGTCCTACACGTCCTGCATCACTTACATAGTTAATAGGAGCAGGGGAACTCAAAAGCCAATAAAATATAAGCCAGGGGGGCTCAAGAATTTGAACTAACCAACCTGTGGAAGTGAAATATTTTTGAATTACAAAAAAAGTTTGCCACACTTGAGCAACAACATATTTTCAAATGGCAATTTAATAAGGCATATATCTTCAGATGATGGCCTCTTGACAGTTTCTCTTTTTCTTTCGACATTGACGTCTCTTGAAAGTTTGGACAATACCTTTCTGCTTTTAAGTTTTGAATGCGTTCAAAGAAATCAGAAGAATTTCACTATCCAATAACTCTTTCCAAATTGTAGTTGATTTCAATGCATCAGCTCTTTTCAATTTTTTCAAAGACGACTACAATACTAGTCAAACTGTCAGTACCTAAAAATGCTAGCAATGTTAAAATAATTCGTACTTGCACAAATCTAACTAGATATCAAAAACTAGAACACTAAAATCCAACATGATTTATTTGAATTTCCATATCAGTAGTTGACCTAATTATTATATGCTTATTGTATAAGTTATCTTTTTGCAGCTTCTACATGAACAGTACACTAACATGTCCATGTGCTGCAACTATTTCCATAGCCATAAGTTAATTTTATTTATTTATTATATATTTAGTTTAGTTAACTAGGAATCATACATTTCACAGAATTCCTTCAGATTGATTGCTAAGCATTCCTGAAAGACTTGGAAGTACAGAAGTACTGCCCCTTTCAAGACACTATTAACAGAAATAGATGGACGGCTAAAACTGATCAACAATTAAAATTCCACCCTGCCACAAATCCCTGACAGTTCGACCATTTTTGCTGCATCAACATATAAGAAAGTGTAGTGTTTCTATTGTTTTAATTCTATCTCTGAAATTTACTACTTCAGCAGAAAATGCAAATCCTAAGACTCCTAGGTCAGTTTGTTTGACAGAAAATAATAACAATTACCTAGGTTGCAATTCCTTGATGTTTGTTTGAACCCAACAAAAAAAAAAAGATTTCCCGTTTAGAGAACTTTTCTAAAGCACAAGCATTTCCTTAATTCTTTTTCACCTACTTTACTGACAAGATTTATTACAACTTTAGCTACCTTAGTGCCTCACGTGGTTCCTCTACAAACAATACTTGCATTAAAGGAGACAAAGCGGTGTAGTAAAAACGAAAACACATAAAAAACCATATAAAGTCAAGTACGAACTCATGAAAACAGCAGCCCAAGTAGCGTGAATTACAAAATGATTCTTAAGGGAAAACAAATTCCAGCAAGAAAAACATTTGCTTGAAATAGCTTACTTACAATATACAAATGTATTAAAATAGCATATATGCATGAGTGAGCAAGTGGGTCAGTGGGTGGGCATTTATATTGGAGAGATTAAACTTAGGTAGTCACCTGCAGCAACTCCTTTAGACCCATCTGCTTAGGTTGCCCATTATGAATACTGTGAATAGACAAAATACCAAATGAAAACCCAATCATTGTGATGAATCATTTTAGCAAGAAAGTTCAATCAAGAAAATATAGTGTACTTCTAGAACAATGGAAAGCCATAATTTAGTAACACCAGAATCATTTTGAACGAAGAAATTCATCCAATTGGATCGTTAATTAATATCATTATGTGTGGCATTGCATTGAAGGCTACACTGTACGCATGCTTCTTGGTTGCACCACTATGTTGATCATATCTAAACAAATTTCTAAGGCTACGTTCTAGTGATATTGGCAATATTTCACTGACATATCTGTTTTCTTCAATGAAAAAAAAAGGCAGCTTCTGCCATGCAAGCATGGCGGACAAGTATTCCACACCTTCACAAAATTACCTTGTGTTTGTCCAATTGTATCTCCCAAAACCTACTCCAATCTCAAAAACAACACCTTATAAAGTACTTCATACAAGCTGGAAACCAAACTCAGTGGCATAAATTTATCCTTTCCCATTGAACCTTTTGCCTTCGCAATAAGGCATATGTATGTCTAATAGGTTATTGCATTTATCACCCATCCTTTAGGAACATTTCAAAGGCTTTCATCGAATTTGCCTCCAAAATATCCCAATTCCCAACAATGTTGAAACAAATCAAATGAAAAACCAACACGCCCGGAGCCTTCAAAATCATGACTTCGTGTTTAGTTTTATCACACAATCCTTGTATTTGGGATATTTTTATTACAGCTCAGCTTTTGACTAAAATTATTTAATTCAACGACAATAGACTAATTTAATTTTCTTTATAAAATTAGTTAAACCAAAATATTTTGGTTCCTTGAAGTTACAATATTCAATCAAAGTCATAACTTTCAAGGCCAAAATGCAAGTTTCAATTTTTAGCCCTAAAAATCAACTAGAGAAGCATAGGGAGAGAAATTGCATACACCAGTGAAGAACCAAAAGCCAGAATCTTAAGGGCCCGTTCGGGTAACGTTTTCGGAGAATGTTTTCTGAGAATATTTTATGAGAATGAAAACAAGAAAACGAATTTCCATTTTCAAGATTTGAAAAATGCGTCTGGTAGATTAATTGGAAAACAGATTCACAAAATAAAAATAGTGAAAACGTGTCTGGTAGGACAATTTGAGAATAATAATTTGTGAGTTATTTTTTAAGTATATTTTTTGCTAATTTCTGTCCTAATTTTTTTTTTTTTAAATTCTGATATTTTAAAGGCCAAAATTATTACAAACGTATACTTTGAGAATAATAATGTATAATTAAAATAATAAAAAATTCTAATTTTAGAAAAACCTAGATAATAAAATAATATTATCCTTAGTTTATTTAAAAATAAATATGAAATTGAATAATATATGATGGTTTTATCATAAAATTAATATACACTGATGTAGCAAAATAAAATAATGATGAGGAATGAAAAAACTAAAAATTGAAAGAAAAAAAATGGCAAATGAAAAAAAATTAAAAATCAGACCAACCAAAAAAGAATGAAAAAAGAAAGCAATCAGACCAATACATTGGGTAGAAAATGAAAATGATAATTTGGTGTTTTCAGTTTTTGTACATGAGTTTGAATTTATTTTCAGAAAACAATTCCAGTGAAAATGGAAACGACATACCGAACGGGTTTTTGGTAGAAAATGAAAACGTTACCGAACGGCCCCTAAATCTCTACGAATGTTCTTGAATGATGATAAAGATATCACTCACCCAACCATGTTACAACTAAAGCTGCATTGAAGAGATGTGAGGCGATAAAGATTATTCAGAACAATTGATGGGTCAGATCCTCGCTTGAGCTGAAAAGAGCACGAAAATAGATCATAATCCAATTGCAGAACCCGTTTTTAATTTGAGAAGAATAGCAAAACCGTTTTACTAATTAAATCTCCTAGAGTATTGTGAATTCTTCAGAATGTTAGTATTTAAAAACAACAAAGTACACATAGGAGAACAGAATTATAAATAAATAAATAAATTGCATACCTCAATGACAACACGCATTCCAGAGCGATCACTTTCATCCCTAATATCGCTTATGCCTTCTAAACTCTGTAGAGAAAAAAAAACAGGAAAAAAGTATAAATAAATACTAAAATGAGAACATATTAGGTAACAACTCTTCAATGAAAAAGCTGCATCCCTAATATAAGGTCAACATGATATCAACATCTAAGAATAAATACTAAAACGAGATAAGAATTAACAACAATGTATGACCTTATTACTTTAATAAATTTCATGTGAGTGATACAGCACATAACTTAGATGAATATATTGGTACTTATTGGATTTAATATAGTCACATATTAAATAAGAATTATAATACTAACAAATGCATTTGGACCCTAAACGCTGGAACCTTTCTGATTATAATCAAATAACATATATAAAAAACAATCACAAAACTACTTCTTTAATGAAAAATTACAATCCAGCAATTTTTAAAGGATCATTTGCTACTTGCAAGAACGTCACCTTATTTTCCACAAGTTCGGCTATCTTCTCCACGAGGGCTGCTTTGTTGGTTTGGTAAGGGATCTGACTCATTCACAAAGTATAAAATCACTATAAAAAATAAACTCTTTCATGAGAATCTAAGACTACATGCATATTTAATGCAAACCAGACAAGAAGACCAAGGCAAACCTCCTTTATGATAATTGCACTTCTCTTTGTTCTAGAATCAAGCAATTCAACATCAGTTTTCCCTCTGACCACAATGCGTCCTTTCCCGGTTCGATATGCCTCCAAGATGCTTCACAAAATGAACATTTATCCAAACATTATTGATTGCGCAAACATAAATGTCCATGAATGTTCTTACCCACATGCACAAGAACAAACACACATACATAAGGAAGATGCAGCCAGCATAAGCAAAAGGGATAATTCTGCCACCATGGCAATCCTTTATTACTCTCATCATTTGTATTATATTACATCTTCAATTACACTAGTATATACTATTTTACTCTATCTTCACCTTAAGCTCAAGTTTCTTGGCAATTTTACTTATTCAGAAAAATGAAACAAAACTGTTTGTACGAACAGAGTAGTATACCCCATGAATTTAGCAGCAAGTATGCAACATAAGACATATCACCACTGCCCATCATCACATTCAATTTGAAAGCATCCCTTTAGTACAACCTATTCCAACGTTATACAAAAACTGGTAAAAACCAAGGAAAGAACTACTACAAGGAGGAGGCTATCACTTTTTCATCCAAGCTTACTAGAATGAACCATGCTTCAGATAGCGAAGGAATGGTTCCAACTTACCCAAGGTTTCCCATAATCAGTCCTCCAGTTGGAAAATCAGGCCCTGGCATGTATTCCAGTAATTCTTGCAACTGTCACAGGGAAAACCAAATGTCAAATTACTCGAAAGGAAAAATGAAATGGAAAATAAAGAAAACACAAAAACAAAAATGGGTCGATAGAAAGCAAAGTTCTTTTTAGTTAACTTGAGGGTTCAAATTATGCCCAATAGCTCTAACTTCTATGGAGAACAGTGATGGAAATGATAAAGACATACTTAAACATAACTGTATAGCCAATCATTGAGATTCTTTAATATCAAAGTTTCAAATCATCTTAATGGACAACTAAACTACAGGAGCAACACGAAATTTCTCAAAGACTACTTCGAAAAAAGTTATTGAGCAGCGCCACATGCAAAAAGGAATTCTCTGATTGGTTTTCAAGGAATTGATGGAAGATAAGTGTATATGACGCTACATTAAAGACTTGTAACTCTTGCCTAAACATATTTGTTTGCCATTAAACCCAAATTGTTATATACTAATCATGGATACACTATTTTATAAAGTTTATATGGAAAATTGATTAGTTTTGTATTTCCTGAAGTTTCATAAAAAATTCCGTACTTTTTTAGAAAATTTTATCATTTTCATTCATTTCAATATTTCCAGCAATATTTTCAGTGACATCAAGATTTTCATCCTTGGATATAACAAAGGGAATGGTATACTAGATTCATTTCAACTATCTTATAAGTTGAAAGAAAATAAGCAATTTTTCCATGTAGACAAAGACTAAAGTTTATGTCAAAGACTCTTCCCCAACTGACTCCAAGTTGGTACATAATGTGTAAAATGTAAGGAGAGAATGCAGATCATTGTTTGTCCATTGTCGGGTAGCTTTAAACTTGTGGTGTTTACTATTCAAGGAGACTGGATTCAGTTGGGTAATTCCACAAGGATGCCCTTCATTGTTTAGTGAAAGTCTTGCTGCTTTTGGTAAAGGAAATAAGGCTTGGGTCTTATGGGGTTGTGGCCAGATGGCTGTCTTGTGGGTGATCTAGATGAAGAGGAATGAGGGGATGGGGGTAGACTAGCTGTGGGAGAGGGTGAGGTTTTTGTCATCCCCTTGGGCTTCAGTTACATCAGATTTCAGGGATCTTTTCCTTTCTATTTTGTTAAATAGGGAGTCATCTAAAGGATAATGTGTTTTTGTAGGTTTCGCTGTTTTTTATTTGTAATCATTTGTAGTTTGTTTTTGGTGGACTCCTTGTTCACTACCTCTTGTCTATCTTAGATTATCTTTTACTAAAATTTGTTTCTTTTCAACCCCCAAAAAAAATGGGGGATAGTACAGCACATTGTTGTAATTATTATCAACACCCATTATAAAGTACAACAGAACTTCTATTTTTAAAAAGAAAACTAATTGAAACATACCTATATAATATAAAATAAATAAATAAATAAAAGGTATCGCCACTTACTGTAGCTTCTGGATTGTGAATTAACACACTAAGAACATCTACCAACTCTCCAAGATTATGCGGAGGAATGTTGGTTGCCATGCCAACCTGAAAATTAATTTAGCCATATGTGAATTGAAGATATACAATTATTGAGGAAGAACAAGAACAAAACACAAGCAGCAGCTTTTGATTATGAAGGACAATGAAACCTAAGAAAAATACCGCAATCCCAGAAGCACCATTCAGTAATAAAGTTGGAAGTCGAGCAGGTAAAACTGATGGTTCTTTTTGTGAATTATCAAAATTCGGAGTAAAATCAACCTGCGCCAAATGAAGCACATCATGCGAAAACAAATTAATGATGAAAGAATAATATCTTATGACTAGATAATGTATGGAACAGCTCTGACCGTATCTTGATCTAAATCTGCCAATAACATTGCTTCTGTCAGTGGCTGCAAAAATAAGGCATCGATATGGTTATTACTAAAGATAAATATATTCCTTATAAACAAAAAGCATATAGCAAAAATGGGAATTAATGCACCATATATATCTGCATGTCTAGCACAGTATCATGGCATAAAGTTCACTGTAAAAGTTAGCAATAAGAGATTTTTGAAACCTGAATTGAATTTAAATAATGACGTTTATTTTTATAACCTATTGATGATGAGGGAAACTATTCATGATGACACATTTACTTGGACAACCAGCTATGCGGCACAGAGACTTGTAAAAGAGCTGCCCAAGGCAAAATTATAAATATTAAAAAAAAAAAATGGCTTTGAACAATGGTTCCCCCTACACTCCCTGGATTTGTGTAAATGCAGCATTTTCGCACTCTGCCAATGTGCAATAGGCATTAAGTAGACACTCTGGAACAAGATCTTTTACCTTTTAGAGCACTAAAAAACACAACATCACTATAATTGACAAACATACTGAGAGAGGGAAGGGGGATGAGAGAGAGGTTGCCCCATTTCTGGAATAGAATATAACCTAAAGATCTTAATATTCATCTTGATATCATGATTATTAAGAACCCATACGGTGTTCAAAGTAACTAAAATATCTGAACATACTTCCAATCTGCACTCTGTGTAACGCATGGCAGCTGCAGGATCAGCATCAATCGACCCGAAATTCCCATGCCCTTGGATTAGTGGGAATCGTAGGGAGAAATCCTGGAAAATTAAGATTCAAAGCAATCAGGAGATCACATGAACTAAATAACTAATTATAATGTGATCTAAATCAATATTTACAAAGACAAAAAGTTCAAAAACAAATGGAGTAGAATCCAGAAAGCTGGAATTATTTTATACGAGGAATTAGTAATGAAATTTTATTGTAAAGACATTAAGGGGCATCGCCTAGTATATACAGCAAATAAACATAGAAATAGACAATCAAAAGAGGCAGCAACAGATGGTGCTTGTCCATTCAAAGAATTATCAATGATGTTGAGCTTCCATTCTCCAAATTGATTGTTCCATCCATCAAAAGCTCTTTGGTATTTAATTTCCAGCCATGGATGCCTAAAGATGCGCAAATTTTTTTTTATTTTTTATGGTAAGAAAAAATCTATTGAAAAATAAAATAAAGTATATCCACTGGATAGATTGCCCACCAAAACAATACATCAACATAACGGGAACAGCAAAACAAGATTAGACTGAAAACAGTACTATTTCTCTCACAATTGGAACCCAGAAAACAGATTAGACTGTACAGGTGCTTTCCAAAACTCGAAGACAAAGAAGCCCAGAGTTAAGACCAAAATCTGACTTTACCCCATAACACCTCCATCCCCACACCACTATAATTCACAAAAATCTTCTTACACCTCGCCAGCCAAATTACAAAAAGTTGCACAGAGTATTTATCTATAACCATTATAATTACACTTTTCAAAAAACCTATCATTTCATCCAGAGAAGACATGGTTAACACAAGCTGACAGCACTCAAATATCCACAAACAAAGAAAGAATATATCGCAATGTTTCAGAGTTATTCTAAAGAAACTAACTCCTACAGCTGAGAAAACTAAAAAAAATGTAACAAATGAGAAAAACGGAACACTACAAGGAGGCCATCCAGAAAAAAAGAGATCGCAGAAGTTGAAGTATTTTTTGTATTACTACTAGCTTATCAGTTTTTACTTCTGTAATGAATTCACGTATTGGTTAATAGAAAAAGTTATTGTTACCTGGGCCATTCGCACCAAGGAATCATAGACAGCAGTGTCACCATGGGGATGAAATTTTCCTAGAACCTGCATCCAAGCATTTTCTATCTTAATCGTAAATATAAATATTGGGGATTCATACAAAAGACACAGAAAGCCTCTGATTACTAACCTCTCCAACAACTCTAGCACATTTCTTGAATGGTTTTCGCGACGCAAGCCCCAATTCATGCATTGCATACCTGTAGTTTGAGAACAATACAAAACAAATTAAACATTGCTCACAAAAATTCTTTTCTTCCCAGAAAGTTTTCTCAGGAACCAAACAATCTACTAAGCAAACATCACTCACAAAATACGACGGTGCACAGGCTTCAAACCATCGCGAACATCCGGCAGGGCGCGGCCGAGCAGTACAGACATAGCGTAGGCCATGTAGGCTTCAGTGGCCTCCTTGTGGAGCTCAACACGAACGATTCTTTCTTCGCTGTTCTCACTTGTGTCCTTGACCAGCACACTTCCATTCCCATTCTGCCCCTCGCCTGGGTCCTCCTTTTGCGGGTCGTCCTGAAGCCTCGCTTTGATTGGGCGGACGTGGGTCCCGGGACGGGAGGACGATGCGGACAGGAAGCGGAGCTCCGACAGGTTGTGACGGAGATTGGAAAATCGGGTCGGGTAGAGCGGGGCAGCTAGGCGGGAGCGGAGGATGGAGGAAGAAAGGCGAAGACTGGAAGCTAAGGCCATGGTAGGGGTTTGAGGGGAAACTGGGGGTTTCATGGAGATAGGGCTGAAGGCGCCATTTGGGGGTTTTGGGGTTTTCAGCTACAATCTAAATTCTAAAACCCTGGCTTGCGAATGCTTTTGGAATTTTGAGGCCTCTTGCGCGCCAAGATGTGCGTGGGTTTTTGGATTGGAAGCACGGCACGTGACTTTCTAAGAGCATTTTAAAGGATTACTCCAAAAAAACAAAAGCATTTCAAAGGAATATGCAAATGCACTAGGTAAATGGTTGTTTGTTGGATTGCACAAGTTTTTGGTGTGCTTCCAACTTGGTTTCCCCACTCCTCCTTCCATTGAAGGGACCAACTTTTTTCTAAGTAGCCAAAATTTCATGTAAGTTCATATAATACATAGGGTTAATTGCTACAATACCCTTTAAGCATTAGTTAAATCTCACATTGTCCCTTGAAAGTTAAAGTGATCCACTTTGCACCCTTGACTAAGGTTTAGTGTGCCACTTTCCCTTTACCGTCAACTTCATCCCAAACTCTGTTAAAATTGATGACATGACAGGGTTATATTTGTAATTTCTTCCAAGCTGTCTGAGTTGGTGATGTGGAATTTTGGAGCCTACATCTAGAATTAAAAAATAAAATATATGAAAACCCAACCCCATGTCTTTGTACCTAGCTAACCAAGGAAAGAAAATGAAAACCCTGCCACGTCATCAATTTTTAACAAAATTTGAGATGGAGTTGACGGTAAAGGGGAAAGTAGCACACTAAACCTTGGTGAATGGTGTAAAGTGGGTCACTTTAACTTTTAGGAGACAATGTGGGATTTAACCAATGTTTAAGGGGGCACTGTAGCAATTAAGTCTATGTATTATATGAACTTACATGGCATTTTGGCTACTTAGAAAAAAGTTGGTCCCTTCAATGGATTAGACAATGTAATTGCATCAACTATTATTATATTATTTACTTTCATAAAAGAAAAGAAGAGAAGTTACTACTGCATAAAAACAAAAGGAGAGTATATTTTAGGCATAAGTGCTATAGCGCCCCCTGAAACTTTACCCTCTCGAAGTCAAAGTGACTCACTTTGCCCCCTTGACCAAGGTTTGATGCTCCACTTTGCCTTATATCATCAACTTCATCCAAAAGTCTGTTAAGTTTGATAACGTGGCGGGAGTGTTTTAGTAATTTTGTGCACCTGGGTCATTTTCTCACACCTGTTTGAGTGGGTGATGTGGTAAAGTGGAGCCCACCTCCAGGAAGGATAAAAAATTAATTTATGTTAAATCACTTTAAAAAAAACAATTAGTTTTTTAAAACCAATTGCAGAAAAAGAGAACCAAAAAAAAAACCTAGGACCCACTGACCCAAACCCAACCCCCCATTTCTTCTCCAACATTCCCCCCATGACCCCTTCCCTATCAGAACCCCAAAACTCATCGCCCCCATCCCCACCCGCAACCCACCCTGTCCTTGCGTAGTACCCAGAAACCCTAGCCCCATACCCATTCCCCTCCTCCCCAACCCATGACCCTCTCACCCCTTTTCCCATCACAACCCACCTAGACCCATCCCTCTAGCCCCGCCCCCTCTACCCGGAGAACCCAGCTCATCTCCCTTCTCCCTCCATCATTCCCCCATGACCAACACCCGCAACCCACCCAGCAAAGAGAGAGAGAGAGAGAGAGAGAGAGAGAATTATTTTTATTTTTGTATTTTAATTTTTTTAACTAAATAATGTTTTATTATTTTTTAATCCATGCTGGAGGTGGGCTCCACTTTGCCACATCACCCACTCAAATTGGTGAGTAAATGACCTAAGTGGGCAAAATTACTAAAACACCCCTACCACATCATCAAACTTAGCGTACTTTTGGATGAAGTTGATGGTAAGGGGCAATGTGGAACATCAAACCTTGGTCAATTGGGCAAAATGGGTCACTTTGACTTTAAGGAGCTAAAGTGAGATTTGACATATGTTTCGGGGGGCACTGTAACACTTAAGCATATATTTTATCACAAAAAAATATGTGGGATCCAATACATCTATCCCTTTTCAAGTAGGCAACTGTTACTACCACTTTGCAAAACCCAAGGGAAGGTATCGTATAGTAGTGTAGCTCGGAAGTCCAGAGTGTCGTATCCATAGAGAGCGGTGTAAAGATAGCAAGAGCTGAAAAAGAACAATTATGATTGAAAAGTTGATTTATGCAATATTTGATTTAGAGAAAATTCAATTGATTAAAACACTGAGGCATTGGGTTTCCACTTTTAACATAAGCATGCAACTCTTAATAATTTGATCCACAAAATATTTTCCATTGTAGTTGTTCAAAATAATTAAAGCTCTTTTTAATTTCTTTTAGAAGTATTCTAAGCATAACTTGTACCATTGGCAACAAACTATCAAAAAATAATCTTCATCAAAATTCTATTAATCTTTAATAATTCTCTTCTCTTTTAAAAGCATGAAAGTTTTTACTACACAATGGGAAAAACATGATTGAACCCATGAAATAGATTATCAAACATTCATCAATTAATTAAAAAGAAAACTACAAATTCCATTTGAACAAAAACTACAAATTCACATTAAAGCATAAGTTTGGATCAAACTAATAACAATTACACACTTATATTAAAAGCTTTCTCCCTAGCCTTAGCTAGGGAGTTAGTTCCCCATAATAAAATAAAACAAAAAACAAAAATTAAAACTTAGAAAGATGGAGGGAAGAGAGAAAGCTCAAGAGTTGTGGAGCTTGGGTGTGATTTTACAATGTCATAGCTCCTCCTATTTATAGGAGAATGAGAGTAGACAATTCCAACTTTATTTGAATAAATAACTTATCCACCTTGCCACCAAGCCAATCACCATTTTGCTTCCCTTGTTTATTTTCCTCTAGTGCCGGCAGCACCCTCCAAATCTTCATCCTCATTTGTTTGGCTGCCACACTTCAATGCTTTTGTTTTATTTATATCAATGTCATCACCACTTCTTCATTCATTTATTTGTTTACTAACAACTTCCAATTGCATTTAATTGTTTGAAAGCTCCACCTAAAAAGAAGAATAAAAAGACTTTAAACAAAATTAACTAAAGTATTAACAATTTAAATTTAGGGATAACAAATGTAATAATTATGTGCTCATCAGCAACATTGCCTAATTGGGAGTCTATTTGCCTACTCCCATGGAGGAGAAAAAACCTTATGTGGCACATGATTTGCCTACTCATTTGCCTATACCCTTTTGATGCTCCTAGGTAGCATGTTGCTTGCCCATTTGCCTCATTCAATGGCCCACTTAATCAACCTCCAGATGTCACTGGCTTCTGCAACACTTGTCTCAGAGGTTGATTAGTAATGGTATGAATGGTGTGGGCTTGGAAATAGGGCCAGAGTCTGGCTAAAACGACCAAGGCGAAAGCAAGTTTTTCTATGTCCGAGTAGTGAGCTTCAATATCTTGTAATGCTTTGCTGACGTAGTGTACTTGGTGTTCGGCACCATCATGTTGCCAAATCAGCACCGAGCTATTTTCAGTGTGAGAGACCGCAGGTAAATCATGAGTGTTTCACCAGGTGCAGGTGTCAACAAGATAGGTGCCTACTCATATATTCCTTCAGTTTGGTGAAAGTTTGATGCCTCTGAGGGCCTTGAAGAAGAGGGCACAACGATCAGTAGCCTTGGAGATGAACATAGTCAGGCCCGCAACGCGTCCAGGACGGCTTTAGATATCCTTGACTATCTTCCGGGACTTTCATGTCCAAGATGGCTTAGATTTTTCTCTGGGTTGGCCTGTTGCGTAGATACATCTTCACCAAAATGGATTCAGTTGCATCCTCAACTTGTGATACTCGCAAGTGCACGAGCCGTTTGGTAGTATAGCATATGTAAGTGCGAGGTCGATCCCACGAGGATTGGTGATTGAATGATCCAATTCATTTTCCCTACACAAAACAGAAATGAAAAAGAAAGGAAATAAATACAACAAGAAAAAAGGAAATAACTCAAGCAAATAAGTTCCCAAGTTCAATTAGATTAATGGATTGATTCTAGCTAAAGTATGATTAAGCCATGGTGTGTGGTCATAACCTTGTGTTCCTAATTCCCTAATTTGATTATTTGTTGTCTAACCTAAAATTAAGCATTAGGAACTCATTAAGCATAGAAGAACAATTTAAACAACCAAGCATGTATCTAATCCCTGTTGTCCAATGTCCATACATACTCTTCCTATTCATAGATCAATTCGAATTAAAGCATGGTGTATACTCTTAATTCAAACCAAGATAACTAACATGCAAGCCTAAATGGTGATCAATCATTCAAACTAGCATATTAACTTATAAGCATAATGAATAAGAACAAAAACCATAATTGAAACTTGGAACTAATTCAACTTGAAACTAAAGAAAAGAATTTACATAATGAAAAGTAAAGTGGAACTAAGAAAAACTTAAGGAAAATTTCAGCACAAAAGATTTCATTACAACAATTGTAAACTAGAAAGAGAAACTAAGAGAATTTGAGGGAGAGAAGGGAAGGGAGCTCTAGAGAAGTGTTTGAGAGCTCCCCCCTTGGGGTGTTTTTACAAGCTTGGGAAACCTCACTATTTATAGGCCTAAGGAAGCTGAAAATCTGAATTCAATATGGCTAATGCATACAACACTTGTATTATAAAATATGAATTGGTTGATGCACTTGAATTAGAAAATATGAATTGGTTGATGCACTTGTATTAGAAAATCAGAATTGGTTGCTGCACTTCACCAATAAATCCCACCAGCAGCCCTAGCTCATCTTCATGTCACCATGACCAAGCTTCCAACAAGAAAGAATAGCTCATCCCTAATGCCAGCATGACCAGCAACTTCAAGGGCTTACAACTTGGGCTTCTCTTAAGCAAATGATTACTTTAAGCACTCCAAATTGAAGTTCAGAATGTATCTGATCCAACCACACAAGTATTGGCCTAATCCAAGCACGGATGAAGAAGTTAAGGCCAAAACAAATTGCTAACTCGTTTTGCTCGCTGACAAAATCCATCCTGAACATGGTTCTGTGTTTGTAGCTCACGAACTCCAGATTTATCCAATGAGGCTGAATTTTGGATATGTTATAGTACACACCCATTGGAACAACTTTCATGAAGATCTTCACCTCATCTAAGCCCCACAGCATGCTGATCCAAGGCCAAGAAGTTGACCTACGAAACTGGGCTGGAAATGGGCTGTAGCCAAAATTAGTTTGTCTTTAAGCTCATATTCCTCATATGCCAATCAGCCCTTAACATGTATGGATTGCATCAAATGTTATCTCTTGCTATCTTAACCTACAAAACACACAAACAGAGGTAAGTGACTCAAAATAAAGAGAAACTAAGCAAAATCACTAAGTAAAGAAGGCATGCAAGTGTATGAAATTATGAATTTATTAAAACAGAAAATGAATTAAAAGCACAAGTTTAACTCAATAACATAACCAAATCATAAGCTAGAATGGTACAAAATGATATACAATTATGAACCGATCAAATACCCCCAAACCTAGATTTTGCTAGTCCTCGAACAAAACAACACAAAACAAAGTTAAAAGCAAAACAAGAAGTTAACTAGACAACTTTCGTAGGTAACTCGATTGCATTGAGCGTATGCAACAAGCCTTTAAACCTCTAGGCATCCCTAGTAGGAGGAGTTGTGTCTCCTGAGGGTTTTAACAGAAACGATACCCACAAACGTTTTACTAACTCTACAAAACAAAGTGGTTAGAAAACTTATTAGATTTGTTAGTCTTTAAGCAAAATAAAAGAAACACAAAAACCAAAACAAAAATAATTACAAAAACAAAACAAAAATAAATAAATAAAAACTCAAAACAATCATTCCAAACATTTTCTGAAGAGAAATGACTCATGCACATGACTCAAAAGGTTTAACAATAAAAACTCAATTTTAGACATTATTTACAAGGTGGCAAAGTTCAAAACACAACATGCTCAAAGTGTAGTAGTGTGATAGCCAAATGCAACAAATTCCCCAATCTTAGTTTTCACACAATTTTAAAAATCATACCAAACACAAATGCAACTTCAAATCTCACCAAAGTTGTCCTCTCACAAATGAATCACTCAGAAGAGGGCTACAATGCATCACTCAGTTATAAACATGAGATTAGAGTTAAACCATAAGGGACTTAACTCAAAATAGGAAGATGAAGAACTTGCATTAATATGATCTCAAGAAGGATGCCAAACACTTAAAAGTAGGGGTGGGCATGTAAACCGCAAAACGAAACAACAGGAGTCGAACCGGGCCGGTCCAAACCGGAAAAAACCGAGTTGACCAAAAAAGTCAACAACCGTTGAAAAAACCGAATCGGACCGGTTCAGACCGGTTCCAATTCCGATTTTATTCACCTAAAAACCGGACCGGCCCAAATTGGACCGGCCATATTAAATATATATATATATTTATTATTTTATTTACATGTGGGGCTCTGATTTGTGGGGTTGTGTGTCTTGCACATTAAAAAAGAATTGATATTAATAAGGCAAGTTGGGTGGTTGTATAATGCATGCGTGATGTGATGTATTGGGAAGAGAGAATGGTTCTTTCTCTTGCCTCGCAGACTCAACGGCTCTTTCTTCCTTTTTCTGTGTCTGTTCCCTATGCTATGCCATAATTAATCAAATCAATCTTTTTATATTTCTCATTTCTCACTCATCTCTCTTCTCTCTCTCAATTCTCTCCGCCTCCTCTCTCTTATTTCTTTCCTCTCATTTTTTCTCTCTTATTCCTTATTTCCCCTCTTCTTTCTTCCTCTCTCTCTCTCTCTCTCTCTCTCTCTCTCTCTCTCTCTTATTTCTTTCCTCTCAATTATTCTTTCTTTCTTTTCTTTTTTCTCTTCTTTCTTCACTGCCGACACTATCTCACTCTTCTTCTTACTCCATTTTTTTTTCTATCCCTCACTTCTCCTTTTCTCCTTCTCTCCTTCTCTCTTTTTCTATTTCTTCTTCTTTCTTTTCTCCCTTCCCTGTGTCCATGCTCTCTCTCTCTCTCTCTCTCTCTCTCCTGAAGAAAACCTTGCCTCAACTTCTTCTCCTCTTCCTCTCCTCTTTGTCTGATTTCTCTTTTTGTTTTGCTCGATAGATTGGTGGATCTGTTTTTGTTTTCCTGGATTTGTTGCTGGAAAAATGCAGCAAGAGAAGCTGAAAGATTTTTTTTATTTTACTGAAGTATGATTTTGGGCTTTTTTTCCTTCATGCGCCTACAAATGACGAATGAGGACCTGGGAAGATGATTGTTTGATGGAGAAGTTTGAAAAAAAAGTGACCTGGGATTGTTTGCCGGTTAGAACGAGAAAACCGCGGCGAAGGGATCCGAAACAGAGGTCCGGATTGGTTCGGTTAAATAATTACTTTTTCATCACAACCGGAGAGGACCGAACCGGTTGAACAGGTACGGTTTCGGTTCTAAATTTGGCTATAAACCGAGCCGAGCCGGACCGTGCCCAGGCCTACTTAAAAGTAAGAAAATGCATGCAATTCAACCACATGACAATTAAGATCAATTTAGGTCTTTAGTATAGGTTGTAATGGGCCCAAGGGTGTAAGGTGAGTAAGAAATGAAAGGTATGGATAATACAAAGTCCAAGGAACTCGCAATGTAAGAGCATAAAACAATTATTTACAAGACTTCGAATCATCACAATGAGAATTTATTTTTACATGATCAAAACTCCTTATACCTTCATTTACAATGGTTTACACACTCCTTTCTATACAACAATTAAACCCAAAAACGAAATTTCATTCAACTACCATTTAATCATAACTTTTTTTTTTTCTTTCACCAATTGTGTGAATTTCTGTTATTTTATTTTATTTCTTTTTTTTTATATGTAATATCCATTCCCAAACTTAGCATGAAAAACACATCCGAATTAGAGCTCATGAGTTCCTTAGAAAGGTAAATATTTGTTTTTCGGGCTAAGACGAGGAAATATAATTGGTAAAATGAAAGAAAATGTTTACATGTAGGCTCAAAATGGTAAACAATGGAAAATCATGCTTAAGCATTCATAAGGTTAGCTTGAAAGGCACAAACAATCCAAAGAGGGCCTTAATATCATTTCTTAAATGTCATGAAATCAAATTGCATAAGAATGAATGACTTTTAAGTGTTCAACCAAATCAATGAATAATGAGATCAAACAACAACTTTGATGACAAGAAAATAAGAGTATGTGTATAACACTCATGAAATGAAGCACAAGGCTCAAAAGCTCACATTATATGGTTATATAAGTCTAATTTATGCTTGATACAATTCTTTGGGTCATGCAAATCCTTTAATTGGAAAATTATGAAACAAATGGCAAGTGCAAAGAAGGTTTCGAACATATCATGCTAGAACGATGCCAATTTTTTTTAATTATTATTATTATTTTTTACAATAAAAATTTACAAAGAAAAAATAATAATAACAATAATTAATAAATAAATAAAATTCAATTTTTATTTAAGTCATGCAAACATTTATCACAATCTCATCAAATGTGTTCGGAAAGTGAATAAAATAAAAATAAAAATAAAATAAAAATAAAAATAAGAATAAAAGTAAGACTCAAACAAATAAAAAAATAATAACAATAAAAACAAGCAAATAAAAAAAAATTAAAATTAAGGAAAAACCAAATTTACATGCTAAACTTCAATACCCCCAAACCTAGAAATGAACATTGTCCTCAATGTTTAAAAATTAGCCACAAGCAATGTCATAACAACAAATGAAGGTATTAAAGCAAATAAAAAACAAAAACAAAAATAAAATAATTACAAAATAAAAATTACAAAACAAACAAACAAATAAAGAGAAATGAAACAGGAAAAACAGTTCGAAACAAAAAGCCCTAAATAGTCTTACGCAAACCAAAACCCAAACGATTGAAAACCCAACCCAAAAAAAAGTTAACCCACTTTAAAACCTAAACAACGGTGAAAACCATGAGACATACGTGTCATGGGGACAAAATATGACAACCGGGTCACGAGTGATGCCCTGGCACTGAGCGTGCAGAGTACAGCATGTGTTGCAAGTTTGTGTCATTGCCTACTTGCGAAGTCCCATGAGGTAGAGATTCTTAAAACTCAGTTGGCGGCGGAGCGAAGTATGGTTGATGAGTGTCAGACTGCTATAAATAGCTTGAAAAGGGAGAGGGCAAGGATAGTGGAGGTGAATCGACACCAGCTAGAATTATTGTGGGACGAGAATAGAAACCTATCAAAGATGGTAGAGTTGTAATCTCGCGACATGCGAAAACAGCTGGAAGACCTAGACCGACCGGGTAAACGCAAGAAAGCAGATCGCGAGAGTAGTTACGCTCAAGCTAAGATTGCGATCTTTGGGAGCTCAAGTGATGAGCCCCAAGAGGCTGTGCGTGAAGCCCCGGAAGTGGACAGCCAGAGGGCCAAACTCAAAGCTCCAATGGTCGAGACACAGAACCGAGAAGAAATGATTTCCTCCTGCATTATTGTTGTTTTTTATTTTATCTTTTTGGTTGTTTTTGTTTTTGGTTATTTTGCTTCGGAAATAAAATAGTAAAGTTGCGAGAAGGAAAAAAGAAAACGGAAAAGAAAGCACACTTCCCAAACTTAAATCAAACAAAGACGACAAACGGAAAAGAAAGCACAGTTCCCTAACTAAAATAAACTAAAGATGATAGCCGAAAGGGAAAAGCAAAAACACAAAGCTCTAGAAAATGAAAGTAACGGGCAAAAATATTAAACACCAGAAAACACGGAGGAAAAAAGAAAAGAAAAGTAAAGTAAAGGTGCTCCCCCTTGAAGCGATTAAGTCGAGCATGCCCGGGAAATCCGTAATGATGTTGGCTCTCTCTCATCAGCATATGTCTATTTAAACCACACCTCGGCAAGCGGATGATACCAAGCATTGCTTCCTGCAAACTCAAAGAAAAACATCAAAAAATTCAGAAGCAAAACAAATGGCATCCTCATGCACTCACCTTGATGATCTCAACCTTGAGCTGTCCCTTGCACCACCAAATGCCCAGACAAGGGCTCCTCCAACCCCTGTCTTCTCCAACTCCACATATCATCACGGCACGGCCTCAAACTTTGCTGAGGCAATACCGAACATTGCTGAGGCAAGGTCGAAGACAAGGGAGAGGTGCTCCTGGGAGGCATGATTGGCAGGAAGCTCACACGGGGAGATCATTGGCATATAGCACAGAGGTCTGACAAGGTAGCAGTGGACGAGTCTCACACTTATACCGCGCTCCAAGCGGTCTCGGCCACAAATCTGGGCTTGCGCCTACTAGCAAGAACACGAGAGTGTGGAGCTCTGAGCGAGGAGGTGGCTTCCTTGAAAGCTCAGGTGGCGGACTCCAGAAGCGGCTTTATTGTGCCAATCAGCATGTGGAAGCACTGGAGAGAAAGAATGAGGACCATGTGGAGCGTTGGAGATTCTGCAAGTAAGAGAAAATAGAGGCAAGCCATGATGATGATGAAGATGAAGATGAAGAAGAAGATGAATGATGATGTTGTTTTTTTTATTTTAATTGTTTTTATTTTGTTTTTTTATTTTGTTTTTTATTGTTTTTTTTTATGCAATGTTTGAAGTGAAATAAAGTTTGTTTTTAACACTCTAGAGAAAAAAACTAACTAACCATACCACGTAAATAAATACATAAACTAACTTAACAAATCAAAAACAAAGACTCAACAGAAAAAAGAAAAACAAAGAAAATAAACTTAATTTTTAAAAAAACACACGAATATACAAGCAACTCACGGATGACCAGTTATGGGCCCTAGAAAACACAGCCAGGGATCGGGAAGGTTGGAGGGGTCACAATGGTCCCGCTTAAAACCCAAACTTCTTAGACACCGAAGGTGTCGCCTATAGAACTCCTAGACATCTATTGACGGAAGTGCTCATCTGGAGTTACCATAAGTCAGCTTATATGAAAAATCTTTACTTTTTTAATTTTTTTATAAAAAGAAACAAAAACAAATTAAGATAAAATGAAACTACAAATCATAAACGAAAATGAGCTAAGTACTCTAAACAAACTCAAATAAACGACATAAATTATTGTACTAAAAGAAACAAACCAAGAAACCAAAGAAAAACACAAACAACACTTTCTATCACCTATTTATCACCATTTGGACAGATTTGTTTCTAAGTTTTTCAGCTTCGACCTCTGTTCAGTTTTTAGGCTATAACTTTCCAACCGTAAGTCCAAATTTTACGTTCTTTATATGGTTGGATTCAGCACAGAAAAACAAAGAACTCATAGCGGACCAAAAGGCAAAAACAATTACGGAAATAAACAGAATTCAAAGACGAAAATGGAATGAAATACTCCCCCTTGAAGCGATTAGGTCGAGCATGGATGCACTTGGAGGTCGCGACTTCTCCCATTGCTCCACACTTCCCATTCATATGATTGAGGTTGCCATCTCTCTCCATTTTTATTAAGCTGTCATAATTTGCTAAAACAAACACACAAACTTGAAATTGAATTAAAAGGATTAGGAAATGAAAACTAAAATGAAAAGGAAAATCAACGCACATCCAATTCCATGCTTCAAAGCAACAAGCACCAATGAGTTGTGTAAGCTGGGACTTAAACCCAGTTCTCTTGCTTGTTGGGAAATTGTCCTTTTCTGTTGGACTACAAACACAACTTGTCCATTAACGTCATTAACTTTAAAACTTGAAATTGTTCAGTTAAGAAAAAAAATAAAAATAAAGTAGGAAAGCCAAATAGAATCAAACAATGTTACCGATCCCTGGCAACGGCGCCAAAAACTTGTTGCGTAGATACATCTTCACCAAAATGGATTCAGTTGCATCCTCAACTTGTGATACTCGCAAGTGCACGAGCCGTTTGGTAGTATAGCATATGTAAGTGCGAGGTCGATCCCACGAGAATTGGTGATTGAATGATCCAATTCATTTTCCCTACACAAAACAGAAATGAAAAAGAAAGGAAATAAATACAACAAGAAAAAAGGAAATAACTCAAGCAAATAAGTTCCCAAGTTCAATTAGATTAATGGATTGATTCTAGCTAAAGTATGATTAAGCCATGGTGTGTGGTCATAACCTTGTGTTCCTAATTCCCTAATTTGATTATTTGTTGTCTAACCTAAAATTAAGCATTAGGAACCCATTAAGCATAGAAGAACAATTTAAACAACCAAGCATGTATCTAATCCCTGTTGTCCAATGTCCATACATACTCTTCCTATTCATAGATCAATTCAAATTAAAGCATGGTGTATACTCTTAATTCAAACCAAGATAGCTAACATGCAAGCCTAAATGGTGATCAATCATTCAAACTAGCATATTAACTTATAAGCATAATGAATAAGAACAAAAACCATAATTGAAACTTGGAAACTAAAGAAAAGAATTTACATAATGAAAAGTAAAGTGGAACTAAGAAAAACTTAAGGAAAATTTCAGCACAAAAGATTTCATTACAACAATTGTAAACTAGAAAGAGAAACTAAGAGAATTTGAGGGAGAGAAGGGAAGGGAGCTCTAGAGAAGTTTTTGAGAGCTTCCCCCCTTGGGGTGTTTTTACAAGCTTGGGAAACCTCACTATTTATAGGCCTAAGGAAGCTGAAAATCTGAATTCAATATGGCTAATGCATACAACACTTGTATTATAAAATATGAATTGGTTGATGCACTTGAATTAGAAAATATGAATTGGTTGATTCACTTGTATTAGAAAATCAGAATTGGTTGCTGCACTTCACCAATAAATCCCACCAGCAGCCCTAGCTCATCTTCATGTCACCATGACCAAGCTTCCAACAAGAAAGAATAGCTCATCCTGAATGCCAGGCATGACCAGAAACTTCAAGGGCTTACAACTTGGGCTTCTCTTAAGCAAATGATGACTTTAAGCACTCCAAATTGAAGTTCAGAATGTGTCTGATCCAACCACACAAGTATTGGCCCAAAACAAATTGCTAACTCATTTTGCTCGCTGACAAAATCCATCCTGAGCATGGTTCTGTGTTTGCTAGCTCACGGACTTCAGATTTATCCAATGGGGCTGAATTTTGGATATGTTATAGTACACACCCATTGGAACAACTGTCATGAAGATCTTCACCTCATCTAAGCCTCGCATCATGCTGATCCAAGGCCAAGAAATTGACCTACGAAACTGGGCTGGAAATGGGCTGTAGCCAAAATTAGTTTGTCTTTAAGCTCATATTCCTCATATGCCAATCAACCCTTAACATGTATGGATTGCATCAAATGTTATCTCTTGCTATCTTAACCTCCAAAACACACAAACAGAGGTAAGTGACTCAAAATAAAGAGAAACTAAGCAAAATCACTAAGTAAAGAAGGCATGCAAGTGTATGAAATTATGGATTTATTAAAACAGAAAATGAATTAAAAGCACAAGTTTAACTCAATAACATAACCAAATCATAAGCTAGAAGGGTACAAAATGATATACAATTATGAACCGATCATGGCCCCGATGCCTCTCTCAGCTGATCATGAAATCGAGGAACTTTCCAGAAGCTATGTTCGAAGGTGCACTTTGAAAGATTGAGGCCCATGTTGTATTGCTTCAGCACGTCAAACATAGTAGATGGGTTAGGGATATGTTGATCGGTAGTGCAGCTTTTGACTAACATGTCGTCAACGTATACCTCCATGGTGTGGCAGATCAATGGGGCAAAGAGATAGTTGACAAGGCACTAGTCGGTATCTCTAGTAATTTTGAGGCCGAAGGGCATCACCTTGTTACAATATAGGCCCAGTCTGTAATAAAGGATGTGTGAGCTTGGTCATCTGGGTGCATGAAGATTTGGTTGTACCCAGAATAAGCATTTATGAAGCTGAGAAGTGAAGGAAACATGCATCTAATGCTTAGAAAATGAAATTTAGCCACAACCTATACAACAAAAACATTCTAAATTGCGGATTCATTTTGTTTATACTAGTTGAGCTAAACCTTTTTCATTTTAAACCAAGTATCTTAGCCTAGTCTCTTTGAACACAAATAGAAAATAGAAAAAGGGAATAGATCTTTTACCCTTCATGACCTTTTCTTGATTTCTCAAGAATGAATACCTTTGTTGGAAATGCCTTTTGTTTCTTTTGATTTTGACTCCTTCACCTTAAGGCTCCAAGATTGGATTCATCTACCTCACCACACCAAATGCTCCTAGAGATGAAGAGAAGGCAGTCAAAAAGTATGGATGCTTGTCTACTTCTTGATTTGACCAATTTTTGGTTTACGGAAGATGAGATACAAAGATGATCACTCATCAACCAAAGTAAGAAACCAAAAACCTTAGCTAGGTTTTCTCCAACACTTAGTTTATATAGGACAACACAAAAGGCAACTGGGTGGGTATGTGGGGCTCCATTTGGTCCATGGGTCATATCATCTTATGCCACTTATCCCTTGGGCCCAATAGCTTTTTGGTCTATTTTGTCCATTTCCTTTTAAATCATATTTAAAAGCTTAATCCAATATTTCTATATGTCAATATTAATTCCATAATTAATCTTTTAATTATAATTTAGCTATTAAATTATAATTATAGTCTTACTTAATTGACATGGTTGAACTATTTGACTTTGGTCAATTGCTCCGGTCAACATGTTGACTTTTGACTGTTGACTGTGACATTTGATTATCACCAATTGACTTGTCTCCTCATTCCATTTCTCTTCATTTGTAGCAATAATCACATTCTTTGGGTGTGCAGATCCGTAGGTTCCCTTTAGCAAGGTAGTGGGTTGACTCAACTCCTCAAAGATGATATACGAATTAAATTCCACAATTTAATTCTTCCTATTAATAAAGGTTAATTGAAACCTTTTAGGACATCCACAAACCATGGTTGTTGCCTAGCAATAAGTCACGGTTATTCGAGCTAAATGAGACATTATGAAAGAACATATTCAAATTGGAATGACCGTGCAATTGAATCCTTCTCTTATGTCAATACTTCTTATTCACATTATTAGATCATAGAATTCGATTTTCAATATCCTAATGTGAACCATTCCTTTTATATGATTATCTTGGTAAGATTTGAAGACTTCTTCTTTCAAGTCTTATCCATTACTCTGCGCAGAGATTTGACCAATCATATCTTGCCGAAAATGGTCCGTGATTGGTCAACAGAGCTATGCTTGGAGTTGAAGTATTTGGCCTTGGCATGGATGCCAACCTGCTTCAATAGATTGGCATAAGTGTTCCACAAGTTGCTGTGAACCAAGTACCAGAAGTTGGATTTACGAAGGCTACTCTTGAATGCACCGAAGACAGCACGATCGTCTGTCTATGGGCAATGAGAATACTTGTGGCTAAAGCGAGCAGCGTACTCCCAAAGGGGCTTGTATTCACTCTCCTGAATCATATATAGATCGTTCGCAGAATACAAACGATCGATTTGAATCATGAAATGGTCTAGGAAAGTCTATTTTAGATGATCGAAAGAGTTGATGGTTCAAGGGTTCTGCCAATAAAACCAGTTCAAGCCTTCATCACTAAGACCCTTGCATCCTAGGGAGGCTGGAAGGAGTGGATGTGGGTCAGGGGTCTTCCTTACCTATGTAGAAGTTAATGCGGAGTGGTTGAACATCTTTCTCCTGCCTATAATTGAGGATGCGCTCAATGAAAGGGTCAGGGCGTGGCTTTGTCCAAAGGGGTTCATGGCTACGTTGTTTCTCATCCTCGAAACGGTGAACTTTCTCAAATAAAAGGCACATGGCAATATTTGCATGAGGAAGGGTGTCGGGTGCCGAAGATTTGTGGTACTAGGGGGTGGAGGCGGAAAGGTTTCCCATTCTCCAAAAGCTTCATAATGGATAGGCTCCCAGTCCTTAGGATGGTAAGGTTCCCAATCTTTCGAATCACCAACTTCCTCCTAGGTAGGTAGACGTGTGTTCAGGAGGGGGCCAAGGTGAGCGACTTGTGGGTCGTCAAGATCTATAGGAATTGTGATGGGCTTTGGCCGAAGCTCCAAGATGCTATCTCGACAGTCCTTGTAAATCTGAGTTGGTGGGGAAATTTGGAGAGGTCGCGACTTGGTTGCCTCAGGATAAAGGTGGCCTTTGCCTTTGTCAGGCCTAAGCTACGTCGAGGCACTATGAAGAGAGACGACCAGTTGATTCGGCAAGGTGCGCTCGATACCTTAGGTAAGGTCATTATGGGTGAGTTGGTGGTGAGTATTCTCCCAATGGTGCTTCAAGGTTCAGCAGTCATGCTCCAGCTCCACATTTTTTTTGTATGGAGGTTATCGTAGCTCTCTGTCATCTTGGCAACATCAGGCACAAAGGCGCTCCACTTTGGCTTTGAGATGCATGTCAGATGATGGTTTCCTTTAGAAGGACTCCACATGGGGTGGTGTTGTCGGGTGCCAAGGCTAGCTTCGCTTGGCATCTTGGAAGTTGATAGGCTAAAGAGACGACATGGTCAAATAGGGGAATTAGCCAGCGGAATCGGTAGAGGGGTAACATTCAGAAGTCAGGTGCCATAAACGGCACCAAACCGTTGATGGCGAAAATCAGGGATCAACTTAGGTAGAAGAAGTGTCGAGTCTTTGACTAGAAAAGAGGGTTAGAGACCTTCGACAAGGAGTGATCCTGAGAAAATAGGGATGAAGCAATTGTCAAACTTTGGGTCCTGGTGTGGTACCTACCGAAGGCTCTCTAATGCTTAAGTTAACAAGTGTGGGATATATAGTAATTTTGGAAAAGTAACAATAAAAGGTAAAAAGTAGTTATCTCATTTTGGGGACTTGTGCCCTTTTATACAAAGGTGAAAGTGAGAGTTTGTATAAAGTTTCGATGTGGGTCTTTGTGCAAATCACTGTGGTGGTGACACGTGTCCCAGGCGTAGGTTCTGTAGCTGAGAGCTTCGGCAACCACCTTTGACGGGCGGTTCTGCATCAGAGGGAAGTGTGATGGTGTCATCAGTGTATTACCTTCGGTAGGTTGTGAGTCTATCCGTGCTCCAATTCCCCAATGCCGAATGTACTATGTTGAATATGGTATAAACAACACCTTTTGGTACGTGTGTACCATAAGTTTTTGGAGAATAATTTAGGTAGTGTTGGATCGGAGGCTCGCACACCTTTTTGTTGGGCACAACTAGATGTATTTATGGTTTCCGATTTGTCTAATTTTTTGCAAAGATGATCTATGAATGAAGACTTAAAAGATAGACAGTTTCAAATCGTTAAAAGAAAATTCGTAGTGGGTCTCAATGAGGGTCCCTAGGGTTCCACAAATAAGCTCATTCTAACATAACATATTATACAAAAATCCTTATAAAGCTATTTGGATTTTAAAAAACCCAAAAATAGCCACTTGTAATTTTCTAATTGATTCTTATAAAATTTTAACACACTAAGAACTAATTAGAAATTAATAAACGGCTAATTTTAAAATTTTATCTTCAAATAGGCTATATATGAATTTTTAAATAAATATCTAATATTAAAATCTCAATTTAATACATCCCTTTAAAGATGCGCTGGGTTTGAAAAAAATCCTCAAAAACCTCCGTTCCGCCCACCCATACAGAACTACGCTCGATGAAATGAAAGCAGCCGCCTCTCTGAATTCTGGAAACCTGGAGAACCACCGGCACAAAATACACACCTGACATTCCAATGTTTCATTTTATCTTCAAAACCTCTCTCCATCTTCAACAAACCAGAACCCTGAATGCCAATATCAGATCCCTCACCACTCTCAGCATTTGTGACTACCCAACACTCACAGACTATCTCACAAACACCTTGGCTTTCACCCCAGAATCAGCTCTTCAAGTTTTCAAGAAAATCCATGGCAGACCCCCCAACAATCCCTACCCAGTCCACTCCCTCTTCGAACATTACGGTTTTACCCCTACCCACATAGCCAAAATCATCACCATATGCCCATCCTTCCTCTGGGCAAACCCAGAAAAAACCCTCAAGCCGAAGCTAGACTTTCTAGCCCAAAATGGCATTTCTGGTCAAGACCTTGTAAGCACAATCACCAACAACACCAGAATTCTAGAGCGGAGTTTGAACAAACAGATTGCGCCCTGTATTGTGTTCCTCAAGAGCTTTCTTGGGTCTGCCTCGGCTTTGTTGTCGCACTTTTCGGTCAAGCGTGGTACTGCGGTTGTGCTCAGATTTTCTGACTCTATGGGCGCGAACGCTGAGACTCTAAGACAACACGGTGTGCCTCACAGAAACATTATGAAGATGATCGCGTGGCAGCCACAGCTATTTTCAAGGGATGTTGAGGATTTCAGTAAGATTGTGAGGGAGGTTGAGGAACTGGGTTTCAATCCGTTGAGCATGATGTTCATCCATGGCGTGTTTACGCTTTTTTCGATGAGAAAGGACAAGTGGGTTTCAAAATTTGAGGTGTTGAAGAGTTTTGGGTGGTCGGAGGCGGAGTTTCAGGCTTTGTTCTTGAAGCAACCCCCGGTAATGAGGTCGTCGGAGGAGCGATTGAAGAGGGCATTGGACTTTTTCATGAACAAGATGGGGTGGGGCACTTCGGACATTCTCAAGCACCCAGTTTTGCTTTGCTTGAGCTTTGAAAAGAGGGTGTTGCCGAGGTGGTCGATACTTCAAGTTTTGATTGCCAAAGGTGTTATAACCAGGAGCAAGAAGACTACTGCGAAGGCATTTATGCAAGTTGAGGACAAGTTTGTGAGCGAGTTTGTGAAGGGTTATGAAGAGCATGCCCCTGAACTTTTGATGATGTACCAAAAAAAGCTCCAAGGTTTATGATATGTGACTCTGTTTCCTTGCAATGAGGTGGGAGCTTTTATTTTTCTGTGCAATAATTAGGTTTTTTATTTATTGTTATTGGTTCATGATTTGGTTATTTAAGAACCTTGACGGGATTATAGTTTCATTTGCTTTTATCTATATTGGTAATTGTTTTAATTCAATATATGCTGTGCTTTCATAGTATGATTTTCTGACTTAGTAATAACTTATTACTAATAAGGCAATATTTTTTTTAAACAAAGCTGAAACCTGATTAGTGAACAGACAAAAACCTTATGAATGCATTTTTGAAGTTTTTTTCCTTTTCCTTTTATTCATTTACTATGCATTTCTCTTTTGAAATATGTCATGGTGAAAAAAAGGAAAAAGCATGTCCTTGGAACGGAACCATGCATTTATCTGATAAAAGGGAAGACTACCATTTGCTGTTAATCTATATTTTGCTAGGGGAGTTGGTAGGCGGTCTGCCTATGTGTTTGTCCATGTTACTGTTCGAAGTCTTGATTTTCTTGGCCATGCAAATAGACCGCTGCTGATAATTAGAATCTTCTATTGTTGGCAGAGTATTATTTATGTACCAGGAATGTTGAAAAAAAATCTAAAACTTGACAATGCGCATGTATTTTTATTTTTCTAGAGAGTATATCGAGGAAAAGGCATGAGAACGACTAGCACTTTTAGATATGATTCATTAGGATGAGATGACATGAAACTACTAGGCCTGGCAACTTATCAGTGGTGAGTGAGCTGATGTTCAGTTCTTTTGGAAATGCCTAATGGTGCTTGCACTTATTATGGTAGAAACTGGGAGGTCTCACATTGGTTCCAAAGTCATTTCCTTACTTTTGTTTTTCCCTTTTGTAATGGGGTGTGGCGGATAAATGATCTATTATTTAGCAGTATTTTTAATATGTAGATGGAAATCAGGAAGGAACATGTAATGAGAAATTGGGGTTGTGACTAAATGTGATGGTAGAAGAACGAGTGATGCTTTTCTTATAGGACAAAGCCAGATTCTGGGCCTCGCTCCAGGCTTCCCTTTCTTCCCTCTGACTTTGGATTGGGAAGCAGCTAGTTCTTATGGTTTGGGTCTGTTTTCAGCCTGGCTGTTCTGCTGTTATATTGTTTTTTTTTGTAAACTTTTGTAGTTTGATGGTTGTTTTTTAATAGACAGCTTGTTCACTTATATTGTACTTCCCCCTTTCATTCTTGTTCTTTTTTTCTGTTTCCTATTAAAATAGTGTGGATAATTTCTTCTGTATATAGCTACATTATTGCCTTATTACTAAGTTTCCCCTAACATTCTTTCCTCCTTTTAGGGGGTAGGAGGTAGGATGGCTGGTGCGGTCCTGAGATTGGTCATCAAGGAGTTTGAAGGTTTTTCATGGACCAATTGCTTCTCAGTTCCCACTGTATTTGTTGTGTCAAAAGAACATGATGGTCACTGTATTTGTTTGAAGGTTTTTGTGTATGTAATATTTTGGGGCCTCCATTTTCAGTTCCATGCTAACTGTTTAATCACTATGACTATGCCTCCAATGTGATGCCTTTTCTGATATAAGAAATTTTGCAAACATTTCTGAATATCTTTTTGTTTTTAAATTTTATATGCGGCATGTCTATGAAAGAAAATTGAAATCATTATGCCTATATATGTGAAGGAGTTTCTTTTTTTTTTTTTTGCCAGATGTGAAGGAGTTCTTTTTTATTTTATTTTTATGCAGTTGGTTTCGACCTGAACAACAAATCAAGGATGAGCAGCTGGCCTACTTCTCCATTCAAGACAGGTAATTGTTTTTCCTTCTTGTTTTCCTTCACCCATTTATTGAATTTTGTATTTATCAAATCATTTTGGAGATTCCTGTGCGTTTGGATATAAAATGCTTCCTTGATTTTTATAAAAACAATCGTCCTATTTGGTCCTCCAAGTTTGCCATAAGATTTTACTTATGAACTTATTACTCAATTGCTTGCAATTCTTTCTACTCTTCTGGCTTCTTCTCTTATCAAACAACATGGAAAGAAAAAATCTGTGGGGTTCTTTTGTCACATCACCACATGTACTATGGATACTTTCTTTTCTTGGATGAGTTGTTCTGCTTTTTGAAGCCCCTCTTTAAGTTGTTGTACAAGGTCATCTACTTAAGCATGTAGTTAAGTTTTGTTCCGATTTTCTTGTTTGGTGGTGAAGATATTGATTGATTAGTAAATACGACCCAAATTTCACATGTCACCCTCAACTACAAAATCTTGCAATATCAAACCTAACGTTTACAAATCATTTCAATGCGGACCTTCCGTCATTTGAGCCGTCATTCTTCTCGGTTTTTCCTCCGTGGCTTGGGTGGGTCTCAATTCTTTTGTGATGTATCAACTCATGGACCCATGTCTACACATCTGGGGGCATTTTATGTTAGGTTTGATATTGCAAGATTTTGTAGTTCAAGTTGCAATGTGAAAATATAGGACATACTTGAGTGGTGCAAAGTGTATGATATTTGAAAAAATGTGCTTGTTGCTGGCCAATAATTATCGCTTGGATTTCGCAGGTCTTTCCTTTCAAGGAGGTTTCAAGTTTTGGGAGTCGAGGAGATTTCATGTAGATGTTATTGGATCTTCAAAAGTCTTTTTGATTTGGATACCAAAAGTAGAGAAAATATTGGCAATCATAATCTGATTGAAAGGAGTTGTCTGGCTAATCCATGCTATTGCCCTTGGAGGGTTTCTAGGACACATCTTTTTGTTCTCGGCAGATCTTGATGCTTATGTACCCAATGGAATGATTCGACCTTTGAGGGGCCGAAATAATGGTTTTGGTGAAACACTTTCCTCTCAATTTACTCTTTCCCTCTGTAGCCTAATGGAGCTGGCAGAAAAATAAATCCATATATATTCCTATACCTTCCAACAAATGGCCAGTAAATTCTCAAATATGCATGCCAATTGAGGAAGAGGAAAAATTCAAGTCCAAAGAAAGTTTTTATACCTGTTTGGGACGGGCGGATTATACCTCGTTCAATAACGTAAAAGTTGTAGCCTTTAATAAAAGACACTTCATTAATCAATCAAGTTAAAGAGTAATGTTAGGCAGGTCCTGCCCCTATTAGAGCAAGTCCACCCCAAAGGGCTAAGGCAAGGCGAGGGCTGCCACTATTCATGTGAATAGTGGCAGCCTTGCCTTTTTTGGTTCCACCCCAAAAGGCTAGGACAATGGCAAATACTATTCATTGTACTTTATTTCCTATTTTTTTATACTTTAAACCATTAATTTTGGTTGCCACGTGTCCATAATTTCTCTAGATAAGATTTTCTAATGAGATTCTCGTTGCCACGTGTCTTATTTTAAGGATAAAATTTTCGGATATTTATTTAAAAAAATTATAATCTAGATTTAGATAAAATTTTCACCCTCTAAAATTGCGCCACGTGTCCCATGTCAGATAAGATTTTCAGCTTTAAAAAAAAATCTATAATATCATATTTAGATAAGATTTTCACCCTCTAAAATTGCGCCATGTGTCATCTCTATCTTCTAAATCCCTCTATAAAACTACACCCTCAACTCATACCTCTCACACCATATCTTCTCTATTGCCTCATTTCTAGATTTTACAAAACACTTTCTACTCTCAATGTCTAACCTGAGGAGGGTGTTGGAGAGGCAAGAGCGAGAAGAGGAAGAAATGAGGCGAGACGTCCTGAAGAAGATCGTGAGGCCGATGAAGAGGAGGAAGAAATGGTTGTAGCGGCGTGTATGCTTAATGAATCAAGCCACCACCACCGTCGTCGTGCCCAGAATGTGGACGGACGTAGGCAGTCTCGGGGTAAGAATCTCTTGGAAGATTACTTTATCCCAAATTCGTTATATCCTGTTTCTAAGTTTCGAGAGAGATATAGAATGCAGCCACATTTGTTCCAAAAAATCATGCATGATATTTGTAATTACGACACATACTTCATTCAAAAGTATGATGCTCTTGGAGTTTTGGGTCTTCTCCAGGAGCAAAAACTTACAGCGCTTTGCGGATGCTTGCTTATGGGGCATCTCGGAGAGCAGGTGGATGAGATTGCAAGGATGGGAAAATCAACTATTCTAGAGTGCTTGGTGAGATTTTGTGATGCAGTAGAAAATCTCTACTCGAGGGAGTACCTTCGCAAACCTACGCCTAGGGACCTCCAAAGGCTTTTACGAAAAGCTGAGACTTCGAGGTTTCCAGGAATGATTGGAAGCATCGATTGCATGCACTCGCAGTGGAAGAATTGCCCAGCAGCCTAGCAAGGAGACTATGGGAATGGAAGGGCCAAAAAAGTATAATTCTGGAGGCCGTAGCTTCATTCGACACTTGGGTTTGACATGCATTCTTCGGAGTTGCCGAATCTCAGAATGACCTCAATGTGCTTGGTCAATCCCTGGTATTCAACGATGTATTGCGAGGTCATTCCCCCCAGATCACGTACCAAATCAACAATACCATATACTCTGGTGCGTCTACCTTGCCGACGGAATTTATCCTAGGTGGACGACATTCGTGAAAACAATTCCGAATTCCCAAACCGAGAAGGAAAAAAGCTTTGCTACCTTTCAAGAAAGTTACAGGAAAGACGTGGAAAGGTGTTTCGGTATCTTGCAAGCTCGTTGGGGTATTATTAGGGGTGCTGCTCGGATGTTTGATGAGGAGGTGCTGCGCAGCATTTTGATGACTTGCATCATCCTCCACAACATGATTGTGGAGGATGAGTATGATTATGATGCTGCAGATGTGTTCGAACCGGATCCCATGAACACGGCCTTGACAAGAATTTATGAAAGGCCAGTGGGACCAAATGGACATCCATTGGAGCACGAACCGTTACTTCGGGATGGTCGATTCAACAACCCCATGATTGATCGTTATGAAGAAATGCAATCTTCGTATGTTCACGAGATGCGTCAAGTTGACTTGATCGAGCACTTGTGGGAGATGAAAGGCAATCACAATGGATGAAGTAAAGATTAATTCTTTCTTTTCAAGTTTGCTTTATTTTGTGTGTGGTATGTTTGAAATTATATTTTGTTTTTAATTATGTTTTATTTTGTGTGTGGTGTGTTTGGAATTATGCTTTGTTTTGTGTGTTGTTTGCAATAAAATAACGTTTGTTTTTAATTAAACTTTGTTTTCATTTGCAAATATTTATAATAATTATTCATATTATTTAATGCTTTCTTTATTGAATAAAAGGGAAACAATACAACAATTCTTCATACATACGACAAATCTTTCAATCCAACCTAATTGTTTTGATAATTTAACCAATCCGTATTGCTAGGTCCGTCGTCGTGGAAAAGTTTTCTTCTCATCACATCCCTTCGTTTCATCTTCCAATAGGACTTTGTTTCAGGAGACATATGGGTGGTATCCATGGCCATGATTTTCATCTCTCTATCCTCCATGTCTTGTTCTTGTGCCTGCTGCCTTTCAATTGCAAATGCTTCAGCTCGTGCCTTGTCTGCTTCTTCTCTTTTCAAGTCTCTCTCAAGTCTCAGTGCACCATTTTTAGCAATTTGCTCTAAAAATTGTGCACATTCATTCTTTGAAGTGCTCCCTTTCTTCGCCTTTGCCGCTTTTCTCCCAATAGGTCTTGGCGCACGTGGGAGTGGTGAGTCTTGATCCATTGGGGAGTCCACTGGCGAATCGGTTGCCGGCGAATCGTGGAGCGGCGTCTCATTCAACACAACCGGCGGAGTAGTGCAAATTATTTTGAATCTCGAACAATTCTTCACAAGTTCCCAACATTGGTGATTTTGGAAACTTTTTTTGCCTTGCCCCGTGGCACCGAACCACATTTGTGCTTGTATGATCTATTTAAAAAAATGGAAATGCAACCAAAAAATGAGTAAGGGAGAAAATATAAATAATTTGGAAATGCAAGAAAAAATAATAATTATGCAACAAAATATAAATACATTAGAAATGCAAGAAATAAAATGATTATGCAAGAAAACAATAAATATGGAAGAAAATATTAACAATTTAAAATTGCAAAATAAAAAAATGATTATGCAACAAAATATAAATAAATTAATATGTAAGAAAAAAAAAGTTACATTAAATTAAATAAAACAATAATTATAAATATTTTACCTATTCCGTAAGATTTTGACCGCTTCGAAGGTTCTCCCTCGCTTTTGTCAAAGCATCCCTCCATTTCCCAAACTCTCTATTCAAAATTTTCCACATGGAGGATAAGGCCATTTCCGTCAGAGCCGAACCGGATTTTTCAGAAAATTCTTCATGAATTTTTCTCCACATTTGAGAAAACTTCATTTCATTGCCTGATATAGGGCAATGACTAACTTTCACCCAAGACTCACACAACGCAATATCTTCCGCAGTTGTCCAAGCGCCTCCGGCTTCGCAGAAGATGCCATTGATCTTTTGATACAAATGGAAACTAGTAAACAAATGTGAGTAGAATGGAAAATAAATTGGAAGGAGAAGAGTTTATATGAAGATTGGTGTGGAAAGTGAATGAAATTGATATGTATTTATAGAGAAAAAATCCAGAATTTTTTGGTATTTTTTTGAATTTTTTTTACCCAAAAAAATTCGAGTCCGTTGGATTTCTGGACAAAAAATGATCGAAGCATCCGGGAAGCGCCACGTGGCGTCTGCCCCGTGGGGGGCTGTCAGTCGCTGACGTCAGCGCGTGAAATCAAATTTTTTTTACCGTTGGCGCGTGTAATTCACGCGCCAACGGTAAAAAAAATTTAATTTGCTTCGCTGACGTCAGCGCCTTCTGGCTGAAGCCCAGTCAAATTCTGCCCTTGGGCTTGCCCGGGCTGGTGGGACCCAGGGCTTGCCGGGCTGCTTTTCCTGCGCTGGAGGTCCAATTGTTGCGGGGGGGGCCTGTTGCCCTGGCAAAAAGCCTTGCGGTGGACTTGCTCTTAGGGAAAGGGATGTGGTCTCCCTAGAATTTTTCGTAAGTTAATTGCTTGCCAGACATTAGAAATTAACAAACGGCTAATTTTAAAATTTTCTCTTCAAATAGGTTATATATGAATTTTTAAATAAGGCTTTTTATCACAAACGGTCCCTTGGATTTGCAAAATTATCGCATTTCGTCCCTAACGTTTTTTTATGACACTAATGGTCCCTAAGGTTACTCTTGACACATCAAAATGGTCCCTCCGTTAGCTTCCATCAAATTTTCTGTTAAGTAGCTGACGTGGCACGTGTGTAGAGCCCACACATCCAATAGTATACATCCATGTGGCTTTAAATAGAATATATTATATTATAAATATTTTTAAACTTAAAATCCAAAAAAAAAAAAAAACATGTACCGTCGTTCTCCCTCTACCAGCGCCTCCAACACTCGCAGACCCACTCTTTGCCTCTCTCTCCCTTCTCTTCCTCCCTCCTCTCTCCCTATCTCCCTCATATTCCTTGATCTTCCTTGGTTGTGGGTTTCATTGATTTGGAGGTTTTGGTCAAACAGGAAAAGGACCCAAGTGTACTGCAACTATGCCAAGCCTGATCTTGGTTCCAATGCTGGAGAGAGAGAGGTTTTGGGTAAAAACGAGTGCAGAAATTCAACAAAAATGATTAGCTTCTATTTTAAAAACTGAAGCAAATGATCTTCCTTGGCTGTGGGTTTCATTGATTTTCAAACAAAAAAGGACCCAAGTGTTTATTTCATCAAGCTATGGTAGATGCAGAAACTTCCTGATGCATAAACTACATCAAGCTATGGTAGATCAGCCTGTAAAAATCAAGGAAGATGAGGGAGAGAGAGAAAGAGAAGGGAGGAAAAGGGAGGGAGAGAGAGGCAGAGTGGGTCTCAAATAGGCCTCATCATTTGGCCCGCGGGCTCATGGGCTTATGGGGGCCGTCCGGACCATCGAAAAAAAGCCCGGCCCGGCCCGTTATGGGCTTTGAGAGGGCCCGGCCCGCTTGGGCTTGGGCTTGGGTGTTTGAAGCCCGACCCCACCCATAGGCCAGGCCCGATTAAGCCCATGAAAGCCCGGCCCGGCCCGCCTATGAAAGCCCGACCCGTTAGGCCCGTTAATACCCGCCAACCCGTGAAAAAAAATTAAAGAAATTAAAGCTTTAGCACACCTAATGGGTTTCAAACCCCAGCCACTTCCACCTCTCCTTGCACCTTATCCATCTTGGTGTTGCTAACTTTGTGATTATATGTTACAACATTTGATATTTATAATGTCTTTACAAACTGATGAACACTTAATTATTACATTTTTATCCCTAAATTATATTTGTTAGTAATTAAAATTTAATTATATGTTTTGTTGTTGTTTGTTTTTTTTTGGAAAGAAAAGAAATTAAGTTAAAAAAATAAATAAGCAGTGAGATATTACATATTCGTATACATAATTTTTTATTTTTTTATTTTCACCTCCATCCTCAATTGTGTTAAAGTTGGTGAAAATAGTATGGGATGGCTTTTCGTGGCTTTTTTATTTTCACCTCCATGCAAAGATGAATTGATGATGGCTGGCACCAACTTGTTTTGGTGGAGATGCTTTCGGTGTCATCATTGTTGTTTCTTTGGGCAGCTGCATGAGTTTATAAATTGATGGAAATTATGGCAATTATTTAATTTGTCATGATGGCAAGATAATATTATTTGCCTTCAACGATGTTGTCTTGGTTTTTCCCTTTAATTATTATTTTTAATTTTTTTTTTATTCAATGAAATGTGAACCGATGCCTCGGATGCCTCCGTTCCTAGGGGGTCACGGGCAAAAGAGGGAAGGGACGTGTCGGCAGCTTTCAATCCTGAAGCAGAAAAACGGGAAAATAAAAGTAAAGGTAAAGTAAAGAGAGAAAAGAGCAAACTCATAAGCCGAAGTCTATTTAACCCGTTTCGGTAAGCTGATGATACCATGCCTTTCTTCCTGCAAACACAAGGAAAACCATCAAATAGTCCTGCAAACACAATGGCATCCTCAGCTATGCTCATTGATGACCTCGACCTTGAGTTATCACTTGCACAACCAAATGCCCAGGATAAGGGCTCCTTCAACCCCTGTCTTCCCAAGCTCTTCTTATCACCATGGCTCGGCCTCAAACTTCTCTGAGGCGGTGCCGAGAGAGAAATGCTCCTGGGTGGCATGATTGGCACTCGGCTCACACGGGCGGAGCATTGACATATAGCACACAGGCCTGATATGGTTGCGGTAGAGGAGTCCCACACGCTGACCATGCACCATGCGGCCTCGGCTACAAATTTAGGCCTGCGACTCCTGGCGAGGACGCAGAGTGCGCATCACTAACTGATGAAGTGGCGTCCCTGAAGGCTAAAGTGGCAGAATTCCAGAGAAAGCTCGACTTTACCAACAGGAATATAGGAACACTCCAGAAGAGGAATAATGATCATGAAGAGCTCCTGCAAGTGTTACAAGCTATAGCATATGGAGGCAATTAGAAGATGCCTCAGGCAATTTGCAGTTTATATTTCCAGTTTATGTATGCTTATGTATGCAATTACGTATCATTTCCAAGTTTAAGTTTGTGAAATGTGCTTATTTTTTTCTTTTTTAACTTAATTTCTTTTCTTTCTAAAAAAAAAAAACAAAAAAACAACAACAAAACATATGATTATTTTCTTTTTACACTTATTTTTTAGGCCCATTTCGGCCCGATGGGCTTTTTCAAGCCAGACTCATGAGATGGGCTTGGGCTTTCAATTTTCTAAAAAAATCCGGCCGGCCCAAATTTTCTCTCTCCTCTTTAAAGCCCGGCCCATTGGCGAGCCCTCTCTGCAAACACTTACCTACGCGGGGATATGATTTCCAAAGCCGCCACTTGTCCATTTTCTGACAAAGTTGGACAAGTGGTGGCTGCGATGGAGGCAAGTTTTTTTCGTCTGCGAGAGTGGGTGCGAGGCGCCGGCAGAGGAGGTACAAGTCTTTTTTTTTCTTTCTTTCTTGGATTTTAAGTTTTAAAATATTTAAAATATAATATGTTTTATTTAAAGCCACATGGATGTATACTATTGGATGTGTGGGCTCCACACACGTGCCACGTCAGCTACTTAACAGAATATTTGACGGAAGCTAATGGCAGAGATCATTTTGATGTGTAAAGGGTAAGCTTAGGGACCATTAGTGTCACAAAAAAAGTTAAGGACGAAATGCGATAATTTTGCAAACCTAAGAGACCATTTGTGATAAAAAAACTTTAAATAAATATCTAATATTAAAATCTCAATTTAATACACCCTTCAAAGATGCGCTGGGTTTGAAAAAAAATTCTCAAAAACCACCGTTCCGCCCACCCAAACAGAACTACGCTCGATGAAATGAAAGCAGCCGCCTCTCTGAATTCTGGAAACCTGAAGAACAACCGGCACAAAATACAGACCTGACATTCCAATGTTTCATTTTATCTTCAAAACCTCTCTCCATCTTCAACAAACCAGAACCCTGAATGCCAATATCAGATCCCTCACCACTCTCAGCATTTGTGACTACCCAGCACTCACAGACTATCTCACAAACACTTTGGCTTTCACCCCAGAATCAGCTCTTCAAGTCTCCAAGAAAATCCATGGCAGACCCCCCAACAATCCCTACCCAGTCCACTCCCTCTTCGAACATTACGGTTTTACCCCTACCCACATAGCCAAAATCATCACCATATGCCCATCCTTCCTCTGGGCAAACCCAGAAAAAACCCTCAAGCCCAAGCTAGACTTTCTCGCCCAAAATGGCATTTCTGGTCAAGACCTTGTAAGCACAATCACCAACAACCCCAAAATTCTAGAACGGAGTTTGAAAAAACAGATTGCGCCCTGTATTGTGTTCCTCAAGAGCTTTCTTGGGTCTGCCTCGGCTTTGTTGTCGCACTTTTCGGTCAAGCGTGGTAGTGTGGTTGTGCTCAAATTTTCTGACTCTATGGGCGCGAACGCTGAGACTCTAAGACAACATGGTGTGCCTCACAGTAACATTATGAAGATGATCGCGTGGCAGCCACAGCTATTTTCAAGGGATGTTGAGGTTTTCAGTAAGATTGTGAGGGAGGTTGAGGAACTGGGTTTCAATCCGTTGAGCATGATGTTCATCCATGGCGTGTGTACGCTTTTTTCGATGAGGAAGGACAAGTGGGTTTCAAAATTTGAGGTTTTGAAGAGTTTTGGGTGGTCGGAGGCGGAGTTTCAGGCTTTGTTCTTGAAGCAACCCCCGGTAATGAGGTCGTCGGAGGAGCGATTGAAGAGGGCATTGGACTTTTTCATGAACAAGATGGGGTGGGGCACTTCGGACGTTCTCAAGTACCCAGTTTTTCTTTGCTTCAGCTTTGAAAAGAGGGTGTTGCCGAGGTGGTCGATACTTCAAGTTTTGATTGCCAAAGGTGTTATAACCAAGATCAAGAAGACTACTGCGAGGGCATTTATGCAATCTGAGTACAAGTTTGTGAGCGAGTTTGTGAAGGGATATGAAGAGCATGCCCCTGAACTTTTGGAGATGTACCAAAAAATGCTCGAAGGTTTATGATATGTGACTCTGTTTCCTTGCAATGAGGTGGGAGCTTTTATTTTTCTGTGCAATAATTAGGTTTTCTTATTTGTTGTTATTGGTTCATGATTTGGTTATTGAAGAACCCTGACGGGATTATAGTTTCATTTGCTTTTATCTATATTGGTAATTGTTTTAATTCAATATATGTTGTGCTTTCATAGTATAATTTTCTGACTTAGTAATAAGGCAATATTTTTTTTAAAAAAAAAGCTGAAACCTGATTAGTGAACCAGTTTGCAGACAGACAAAAGCCTTATGAATGCATTTTTGAAGTTTTTTTCCTTTTCCTTTTATTCATTTACTATGCATTTCTCTTTTGAAATATGGCACGGTGAAAAAAAGAAAAAAGCATGTCCTTGGCACGGAACCATGCATTTATCTGATAAAAGGGAAGACTACCATTTGCTGTTAATATGTTTTTTGCTAGGGGAGTTGGTAGGCGGTCTGCCTATGTGTTTGTCCATGTTACTGTTCGAAGTCTTGATTTGCTTGGCCATGCAAATAGATCGCTGCTGATAATAAGAATCTTCTATTGTTGGCAGAGTATTATTTCTGTACCAGGAATGTTGTAAATAACCTGAAACTTGACAATGCGCATGTATGTCTATTTTTCTAGAGAGTATATTGAGGAAAAGGCATGAGAAATACTAGCACTTTTAGATATGATTTATTGGATGATGGATTGAAATTGAGGATGAAATGACACGAAGCTACTAGGCCTGGCAACTTATCAGTGGTGAGTGAGCTGATGTTCAGTTCTTTTGGAAATGCCTAATGGTGCTTGCACTTATTATGGTAGAAACTGGGAGGTCTCATTGGTTCCAAAGTCATTTCCTTACTTTTGTTTTTCCCTTTTGTAGTGGGGTGCGGAGGATAAATGATCCATTCTTTAGCAGTATTTTTAATATGTAGATGGAAATCAGGAAGGAACATGAAATGAGAAATTGGGGTTGTGGCTAAATGTGATGGTAGAAGAACGAGTGATGCTTTTCTTATAGGACAAAGCCAGATTCTGGGCCTTGCTACAGGCTTCTGTTTCTTCTGAGTTCCCAGGGTTCCCTTTCTTCCCTCTGACTTTGGATTGGGAAGCAGCTAGTTCTTATGGTTTGGGTCTGTTTTCAGCCTGGCTGTTCTGCTGTTATATTGTTTTTTTTTTGTAGACTTTTGTAGTTTGATGGTTGGTTTTTAATAGACAGCTTGTTCACTTATATTGTACTTCCCCCTTTCATTCTTGTTCAATTTTTCTGTTTCCTATTAAAATAATGTGGATAATTTCTTCTGTATATAGCTACATTATTGCCTTATTACTAAGTTTCCCCTAACATTCTTTCCTCCTTCTTGAGATTGGTCATCAAGGGGTTTGAAGGTTTTTCATGGACCAATTGCTTCTCAGTTCCCACTGTCTTTGTTGTGTCAAAAGAACATGATGGTCACTGTATTTGTTTGAAGGTTTTTGTGTATGTAATATTTTTGGGGCCTCCATTTTCAGTTCCATGCTACCTGTGTAATCACTATGACTATGCCTCCAATGTGATGCCTTTTCTGATATAAGAACAACATGGGGAAATCCTGAAAATAGGAATTCTTTATATGGCAGACTTTTTATATTTGGTTTTCTTTTAACTTATCAAAAAATAATAATAAAGGTTTTCTTACTATCTTTATCATCCTTCTCACTTTTGCAAACATTTCTGAATATCTTTTTGTTTTTAAATTTTATCTGCGGCATGTCTATGAAAGAAAATTGAAATCATTATGCCTACATATGTGAAGGAGTTTCTTATTTTTTTTTGTCAGATGTGAAGGAGTTTTTTTTTTTTTTTTTTATGCAGTTGGTTTCGACCTGAACAACAAATCAACGATGAGCAGCTGGCCTACTTCTCCATTCAAGACAGGTAATTGTTTTTCCTTCTTGTTTTCCTTCACCCATTTATTGAATTTTGTATTTATCAAATCATTTTGGAGATTCCTGTGCGTTTGGATATAAAATGCTTCCTTGATGTTTATAAAAACAATCGTCCTATCTGGTCCTTCAAGTTTGCCATAAGATTTTACTTTTGAACTTACTTCTCTATTGCTTGCAATTCTTTCTACTCTTCTGGCTTCTTCTCTTATCAAACAACATGGAAAGAAAAAATCTGTGGGGTTCTTTTGTCACATCACCTCATGTACTATAGATATGTTCTGCTTTTTGAAGCCCCTCTTTAAGTTGTTGTACAAGGTCATCTACTTAAGCATGTAGTTAAGTTTTGTTCCGACTATTCAGCAATCTGATAATCATTACTAAATTGTTCAATTACTTTAAGAAATAGAGTGCCATGCACCGCAAGATTTTCTTGTTTGGTGGTGAAGACATTGATTGATTAGTAAATACGACCCAAATTTCACCTGTCACCCTCAACTACAAAATCTTGCAATATCAAACCTAACGTTTACAAATCATTTCAATGCGGACCTTCCGTCATTTAGGCCATCATTCTTCTCGGTTTTTCCTCCGTGGTGTCAATTCTTTTGTGATGTATCAACTCGTGGACCCATGCCTACACATCTGAGGGCATTTTATGTTAGGTTTGATATTGGAAGATTTTGTAGTTAAGTTGCAATGTGAAAATATAGGACATACTTGAGTGGTGCAAAGTGTATGATATTTGAAAAAATGTGCTTGTTGCCGGCCAATAATTATCGCTTGGATTTCGCAGGTCTTTCCATTCAAGGAGGTTTCAAGTTTTGGCAGTCAAGGAGATTTCATGTAGATGTTATTGGATCTTCAAGTCTTTTGATTTGGATACCAAAAGTAGAGAAAATATTGGCAATCATAATCTGATTGAAAGGAGTTGTCTGGCTAATCCATGCTATTGCCCTTGGGGGATTTCTAGGACACATCTATTTGTTCTAGCCCGATCTTGATGCTTATGGACCCAATGGAATGATTCGACCTTTGAGGGGCCGAAAGAATGGGATTGGTGAAACATTTTCCTATCAATTTACTCTTTCCCTTTGTACATGTCTACCTCTGTAATGTTCCAGTCTCGGGTAATAACACTGCTAGTTTCCTATCTAAGATTGGGTATATAACTAAATTTGTAAAAAATAAATCCATATTCCTATACCTTCCAACAAATGGCCAATAAATTCTCAAATATGCATGCTCTCTCTCGAGCTCCAAATGAAAGCTAGCCAATCGAGGAAGAGGAAAAACGCAAGGCCAAAGAAAGTTTTGATACCTGTTTGGGATGGGCAGATTATACCCCGTTCAATAACTTAAAAGTTGTATCCTTTAATAAAAAACACTTCATTAATCAATCAAGTTAAAGAGTAATGCTAGGCAGGTCCTGCCCCTATTAGGGATGTGGTCTCCCTAGAATTTTTCGTAAGTTAATTGCATGCCAGACATTGAAACTTGGAAATTACATATTCAACGAGAGAACATAGCTTCATGAAGACCAGCTTAACGGCAACTTTGAAGGCCTAACCACAATTTAAAAGACAAAATCTTCACGAAAAACAACCCTATTCTACATGAAGTTGGTTGATTTGGGGTAGTGGGCTAGCTTAAGGCACCGATCACTGAAAAAACTCAATGAGATGCTTATTAGAGGAGGCTGCCGTATACAAAATTCTGCTTAGTCTTAACAGTGAACAAATAGTTTGATCTAACGATTAGAAGATAAATAAATACCATATGTTTTGAATTTGTAACAAAGTAGTTAACAATGCTCTGCAATCATGCTCATACTTTGGTTAAGAATCTCAAGCACAACCTATCTAATTATACATGCAAATATTCCAAATATGCGTAAACATCTGTTCCATGATGTTATGACTTGAGTTATAAGTACTGGATTGGATATAAACAAATGAATTAATTCTCATCATAGAACACTTCTGAACTTACGCTAGGCCTGTGTATATAGTTCATGATTATGCTGGCTTTGAATTCAGCTTCAGCCAAAAAATTTGAATCAATGATGACATGTAAGAATGCATACTAGCGATTAAACCATCCCTAGATTTCTGCACACTAGCAATCAACCATTGATAGTCTGACAGAGTAGAATCAGTAATCGGCTCCAAAAATTCACACTTCGCCAAAATCTGAGGTGGAGGTACTCCTGCAACGAGGTTTGTGTCCAGTCTTGGTTTTCCCTTGATGAGCTCATTCAAAACTTCGGGCGAAGCACTATCAAGAGCAGATGGGGATGCTCCAGGGACTACCTCCTGCTTGAAAGGGAGTGCTCGAGCAGTTTGCAAGCAGAACTCTATCCATTGATGGATGAGCGGAGATGGCCCTCTAACTCTCCCCCCAATTCGATTTGTTTCAAGTTGAGAGACAGCAGGAATTGCCTAGAAAAGACAAAAAAAACACAACTTGACATCTAGGAGAAGATATCATATAAAAGAGGACTTAAATTTCTACGAGAACATAATGCAGGGTGTACCCATAGATCGGCCCATATACTAGCTCCTGATTTGGGAACAATTACTGCAACATCAGACATACGTTTGGCAACAGGAATAACATCACTGCTCCACCCAACAGCCATCCACACATCTCCAACCCCAAACGCTTTTAAATAGTGTACACTGTCAAATAGTCGGACCTACATAAGGCCAATGAGCACATCATGATACAAATTAGAACAGAGCAAGTAACCTTCTGCATCATTCTGACAGACTTTTTCTCTTTTTCCTAACAATTCTGAGACATGTTCACCACATGAATTATCATAAATGTTTCAGCCACTACTAGAAATACCCCTACCACTAAAGTAGAATAATTTTGAGCCATAGCTCTAAAGCTGACTCCCATTCCCCAAATTTAGCTCCAGATTTGGCAGTAATCTACTTTTTTCAGTAGTTTATCAAGTGCATCTAACTTAGTTTCTCTCAATACCTGTTTTACAAGTAAAGCAAGATTTTGCCTGACAGCATCTCTCCCACCATCAACTTGCAAATGGATGTCTTTTGTGTTGTATGATGCTCCCATGTACTTCAAAACTGCACCAATAACCTCTCTAGGAGAATCAACCATTGAAATCTTTCCTGCAAGTTCAGGTCGCCATAAATCTGCCCAGTCCTGCAATGCCAACTCTTAGAATGTTTGTATTTAAGACAACATTTCGTAAAAACCAAAACATGCCAAACACAAACAAAACCAGTTATTCAGAATTTAATGTAACTCTCAACTTTCTTTAAGCAAGTTTCAGCAGGTAACCATGCCAAACCACTATATTAGCCCTTGAATCAGTTTCCCAACTTCTTTTTTAATATTTTCTCCTTCTCCATGGCATATCATGTGTATCAATGAAATTGTTAAAACTCTCTCAATTAGAAAGAAGTATAGCATAATAAAATAAATTCAGAGACCTGTTACCTCTACAGGAGCCAATTTATGCTTTCGAAATTTAGTTTTTTTGTATGCTATCACCATGCAGCCCCAGCGATATGGAGCAGCCCATACTTTACCATCAGGATCAATTCTCCCCTCAGAGTTCCTGCAGAGATATACCTGATACCTTTTTAGCAATAGTAAAACACCATAAAGCGATTTTTTTTATGGAACAAAAGGGAATTGCCAATTCGAAACAGTACACCAAGCAAAGGCAAATGGTTAAACAACTTAAGGAAGCATGCACAATCAAACTCAAGAAGTTCATAGAATTAACTGATATTGACTAAGAATGGGTATATAACACACTGCTGACGGTAGGAAAACAACACCAGCTAACATATATTGATTCCGAGGTCTGGCATGCCAGTTGAAACATTTAAGCAGGTTTTCAATCCACATATCATCTACATGTATATAGTACCCTTCAGAATATGCTTTGTGATTCAGGAGTTTCCAGTTACACAACATAGATCTTAGAAATCAGGGCTTGCCCTCTTGGTAGCTCATTTAAGATTTATAATAAAGCTACTGATATATTCCATGACAAGGATGCTACAAAAACTATAATAAATTTATCTATTCCTCTGATTAATGGACAAAAAAGCAAGTGTTGCACTTCAACATGACCTGTGACCTTCTATAATTTGCACAGGACAGTCATCAACATAAAATGGCATAGCTTGAAAATGGGCATAGATAGCATCACTTAATGTCTAAAGGGGGATCCACTAGAACACACTTTTCAGGAATCAGGAAACAAGACGACATTAAAGAGCAGTTGTATTCTTACTTTCCATCTGTCACTCAATCCTTTAAACCAGTCCTGGTCTTCTACCCTTGAATGGGCTCAATTAAAGCCTTGTTAATGGCATAGCTGAGCCAAGAATCCCCAACACTAACGAGGTCAGCTGCTACAACAGATGAAGGCCCAACTTTGCCTTTGTTAAAGGCCATTGACAGATCAGAAAAGATGCCCTCAAGACTTGCATGGGACTTCAAGTGAACCTTTGATCTTTTTCCTTGAGATTGCATGAAATCCTACAGGTCAGAAAGCAAATTAAGTTATGAACCACGCATGTTGCCTAAACTCGCACAAAACCAGCTACCCATCAAACCAAATACTAAATTCCATGTCCTATGACAAAATACAGAGAAAGAAATGCGCCACAGACCTTAATCCATGAAGGTGGAACAGAGCCACGAAGATCAGCAATTCTCAAAGGTACAGTCAAAGCATATGTCTTAGACTTCCAGACTCCAAAGGCTGCTTCCAACTTGCTATCTTCTGACTTTTCCAAATTGTCAGATTTACCCTCATCACCATCATCTGTGGCTGTGCTCATCAAATGTACAATCACCGCAATTACAACAATCACACTTTCGCTAAACAGCCCGCCCTTATTGTTATTGATTATAAAAAAAAACTAAGTCAGCTGCTTGGAAATTACCTTGAGCTGTGCGCTCCTCCTCCAGGACCGCCCCAGGGTCGCCGAGAGGAAGAGGCGGACATTGGGCCGAAGCGGCCCAACAGCAAAGTCCAAGCCCAAAAAAGAGGGCGGCAGAGGCGGCAAGCCGAAGCAAGGTCTGAGGCACGGCAGAGGTGGGCTGCTCCGGCGCCGGAGAATGTGGAGTGAGGCTGAGGCCACAAGAGAACGAGAGAGGCCTATGACAGCGGAGAGTTGGTTGGGATTTGGTTGAGCGATGGAGGCGAGGGAAGAAAAGGGTGAGCTTATTAGGATTTTGGGGAGATGAGAGGTCCAAGGGGAACGAGATATGTGGTGGCACCAATGGAACGGGACCAGCAGCAGCAGCAGCCATGGAAATAATTGAACTGAAAAAGGAGTGACGACGGAGGGAGCAGAGTTTCATATGATCCAAGTAGAGAGTTATTTGCACTAACACCTGAGGTTTTCGGAGTTTTTACATAATCTCTGAGTTTTCAGAAATGATATGAACACCTCCCAAGTTTTAAATTGTTCTCACAAAACCCTTTTTCATTGACTTTTGATCCAAAAATTAATAATTTTTTATAAATAAAAAAAAATTCTCCAAAGTCCAAATGACATAGTTGGCCTTTAAGACTAGATTGCATATATGTCATTGATGTTAATTTTGTTATTTGCATAATTTATTTTTTCAATGAAATCATTCAATTTTTAGACGAACAATCAACGAGAAATGATTTTATTGGAAAAAAAACTGAAACCTCAGCCCGTATTCGTGTAATTTTTGAGAATTGAGGGGGCTTTGTGAAAATATTAAAAAAAAAACCTTAGAGAGTGGTAGTATAAATAATTCTCATGTAGCACTTGGAAAATTTGGAGTTTATGTGGAAAGATCAGGACATTGAAATTTGAATGGTGATGTTGGTGAAGTAAGTGGAACAATCCGTCAGGGAGCTCAAATTTTTCTCATTGGTGGGGTTTATAATTTCATATTCTCAACCTTTCATTAAATGTGTTGGTGAATGCAATATATATGCAATCCAACAGTCGAGATTGAATGGCTTTGTTACTGCTTTCTTTACCTAATTAGTGAAGAGTGCTGCTAAATGAACCCTAAAATTAACTAGTACACCCTACTACCAAACTATTTATTGAATGACTAATTTACCCTAATATAAAATGACCAAAAAGGATATATTGAATTGTGAAACAAATATAATTTTAATAAGTACACTCTACTCACCCATATCCAACCCTAATCAAACGTATTCGTACTACTTGATGTTGACGATAGCGAGCATTGGCAGTGGTGCAAAGAGGTATCGTTGAATGTTCATTCCTTTGCCACGACCAACAGCCCTCCTGCCCAACAACTCCTCCATTCCTCCCAACAACTCCTCCATTAGAGATGAAAGTTAAGGAAATTATTAAGATACCAAATCTGAAAGTGGAAGACCATCTAATTCATAACAATCATTGAAGATATTAGTTGGATCTAAAGTTCAAATATAATAAGGTATTTGGGAATTAGTTTTCATTTGAATCAAGTTTGAAGTAGCTATTAGACCCATATGGCTTGCTGGAACTAGTTTGAACAAATTCGTTATTTGAAGACTAAATCAAAACCCCATTGAGATGAGAACAAAAAAAAAAGAAAAAGGAATTTGCAGAACAAAAAAACCAGATTTGTTCAAATTGACTCCTTTTAATATGAAGAACAAAAGCTTTAGAAGAAATTAAAATATTATATGGCAAATGAGATGTGATATAGTTTATTAGGGTGTACCAAGGGTATTTTGTGTAGTTAAATAGGGTGTATTTAGTTAATTTTATATTTTGATTTAAATAGTAGGTGTACTTAGATCATAGGGTGTACTGGGTTAATTTTAGGGTTCATTTAGCATCACTCTTAGTGAATGATACTTTGATAGTTATGGTCCCCAAAGTAGAAAAACATGTCTTTATGGCTCTACTCAGGCCTATCAGTTTGTCTTTATGGCTTTACAAGGTAGTTTTTAAAATCCTTGTAGGCTTGGATCTTGTATGGCTAAACTTGTTAGTCCAACTCAAGTTGTTCAAGAAGTCAAATTGAAGAAAATATTGTGGTCTTCCCACCCTCGCATGTGACCCACCTACCCAACACACCACTGCACCGACCCCTTCTCTCTCTCTCTCTCTCCCCGATTTGCCCCCTCTACACGCTACTGTAACCTGCATCATTCCCACAACCTAATTCCACTATCACCTCATGAATCATAAAGTTCCCAAATTCATCATATACAATATGAAAGGCAATAATTCAAGAAAGAAATAAGTGAAGAGGTCCAAAACACAAAACAAAAAACAAAAAGGTCTAAAAGAAATGCATCTAAACGTTAAATAAGAATGTAATTACACAAAGTGGAACACAAGTGTCGGGCAGTTGCATACACTATTAAAAAATTGGGGAAACCATGATCCAAAGGCCATAAAAAGGAGGGTCATGTCATTTTGAATCACATTGGACACATATATGTCGTATTTGTGTCATATGTAGAGAAAACACAATAGTTTCGTACCCAACATGAATAGACGAAGGAAATTATTGTGCTTAATTAATTTAGGCACAACTTTCGCGGCCTATAGAGGGCACAAATAGACAACTTTTGTGCCTAATGGTTATATATATATACTTTTTTTTAAAGTCTCATGACTTAAATAAAGCATGGATACTAAATTTTTGTGCCTTTGTACTGCACACATTCCAAAGTATTGTGCTTATAGAGCACGAATACTGCAATTTTGTCTCTTTAGGTTGCCTATAGAGCACGAATACGGAAAATTGTCTCTTTAAGTCACATCATGTCTTATAAACCGAGAAGCTGGATATATGGGCCACATTTATATCATTCGTGCCTAAACAATTTATTTTGCACACATATTATAGTCTATATAAAATGCTTAAACGTACATCGTTTCCAATTTCAAACCAATTTGTGCTTAGTAAAGAGTACAAATTCCTGATATTCATGCCTTTAGTATATATTTTTTAAGAACCAGTTTTGGTGGAAATGCCAAATTTTTTTATTTATTAATATGCTAAATAATTTTAGGAGACATTTAGGCCATCTCCAACCCATGTATTTTGAGGGGTGGAAATTTGAGATGGGTGCAGTCCAAGTTTTGCCTAGATTGATAATTTTTGTGGAGCCCAAATCCTTGCTCTGCAGCCCATGTGAAAGAGGAAAAATAAGCGGGCCCCATGTGGTAGCAAGCTATCTCCCTTTCTTGTTGTGCGTCAAGTGGCAGCTTCTGGACAGAAAGCCGTTGCAATCAAATGGCCCAACTTGAAAACTGAGTTTTTTTTAATGCAACGGCTATATCCACATATCAACGATCATGATTAATTTTAGGCAATTCTGAATGGTAAAATTTCACATCCAACGACTTAAATTTAAATTCAACGGTCAAAATAATATTTATAATTAATCTAAATAGATCCAACCCCAAAACTTATTCTAAACTCTATAAAGAGCCATTCGTTTGGTAAATAATCTACCAAAAATCATTTTTTTTCCTTTCTCCCTTTGTTATGTTTGCTCATTCTTCTTTCATTCTTGTTGAGAATGGCCTCCAAACCCCGAAGAGGTGTGAATTGGAAACCACTAGAAGATGAGACATTGTGCAAAGGTTGGGTTTCTATCTCTAAAGATAGGGCTATTGGCACCAATCAATCAAACGACTCATTTTGGTTGTGTGTGTACCATAAGTTTTTGGAAAATGATTCGGGGCATGAGCGGAGCCAAGATGTGATCACCTCAAGCTATTGCTTTTCAGTTCAAGATCATCAACCAACAATGTTCTCTATTGAAGACATGTCTGACAAAGGCCAATGTAAGTCATGTGAATGGCTCCAATCTTGAAGATGTGGTGAGTACCCATTTTATTCAATGTTTAAATTTATAATTCTAATTCTTTTCAATGATTAACTTGATTTTTATTTTATTTCGTGGGTAGAATATGAATGCAAAAACACTTTTCTTGAATGATAGTAAGCCTCGGATAGGCCGTTCAAGTTGTTTCATGCTTGGCAAATCTTAAAAGATTTCCCAAAATGGAACGATCTATGTCAATCTCCCACACAAACATTCAAAGATTCTTCTCATAGTGGCAATACAGTCAATTTGGGAGGAAGATGAAGATGATGTAGTCATGCCCACTCCAAGGCCGTTGGGATGAGATAACAGAAGGATGAAAAAGAAAAGAAAAAAGGGAAAGGTGTTAAAGGTTATCTAAACCAAAGTGGAAAGTTCTTGTTTGACTTGGTTCAACGGGGGAAATGAGGCAAAGGAGGATAGGATGTAACACCCGACCCAACAAATTGTTACTAATTAATTATTTAAATGTTAATTAGGTAGGGTACTTTAGTCACTTTTTTGTTAGAAAAGGAATTTAGGGAATTCAATACCGTTGCGTAGAGCTCGTGAATACAAGTTCGTAGACACACGGCATGCTGAATTCGGAGTTAAAACGAAGAAGTTATGATCTACGAAAGTCCAGTGGCTCAACGGTAAATATCGTGAAGTTCCAATTTAAGTAACAGATCAGATTCCTTTTTTTTTTTGGAATTTCTCTCTCTCTCTCTCTCTCTATATCTATCTATGCGAGCGGCAGCAGATTTTCGACGGCGATTTCATCGCCCTTCGGTGTTTGATTCGTGCGAAATTGGTTGCAAAAGTTTCGTATCGATGTCCTCATCTAACCCACCCATTTTCCCAGCTCGAAAACTCAAGGAAATTAGACTGAAACGACAGGAAGTTCAGGTATTTTTAAGTTTCGATGCCTTTTTCAGCGATTCCTACGGCTATTTTGTCAATCCAAGTATGAATCTTCATCCCCTCCCACGTGCTCTAGCTTTCTAAGTTGGTATCTTGGATCAATTTTTAGGTTTTACAGATCATTCAATATACCCATTTTAGCGGACAGGTTCAGCTTCATTTCGGCTAGTTTTGAGTAGTTTTTTGTGTGGTCCAAGAACAAAACTGTTCCCTACGTAAGTCCTGAACATGTTGGTATATGTTTTGTCCGTTTTGGTTGAGATTTTTCGCGCAGGAATTTTCTCAGAGACACCCAATCGGGTGGTGGCACGTGGTGATGCGTGCGCCTTGTGTAAGTGATTTGTTTTTAGACCTAGAATGATCCCCACGTCGTCTTGAGCACAACAGTATGCTCGGATTTGAATTTGGTTATCGTTTGACTATCGAACGGATATTGCGCCTATTATGTGATATTCAGGTTCGATATGGTTGGCAGTTCAATCGGTTCCAATTTCAAGTATGTTATTCCATGTACCTCTAGGATCATGTAGGAACTTGTGGATTGAGATTCGAGGTCCGAATACTCCGAATCAATGATTCTAAGTAGGCGAAATGATCACCGTTCGATCATGCGATTGGCTTAGATCCGAACCGTCTGATTGAGACCTAATCTTTGGAACTTGATCAATAGACTTTGTTGGACTTATAGGAACTTTCAGATTGGAAATTCGGAGTCGTGGGCCCATCTGGCCGATTGACCAATATGGAAAGTTTGACCATTCAGTTGACCATGAGTCTTCTGAGACCGTCTCATTCTTCAGGAAGTGCTAGAATGACTCTATAAACCTTCTTAAGGGTTAGACACACTTTGAGACCCAGGAACTAGAGTTTTGAGTTAAAGTTCGTTGTTGGGTATGTTTATTAATTAAGTCTGTTTATTCTCACAAATAGGTACCCAAGCACAATTTATCGCTCATGATGAACTCGCTCACCGATTGAGCTAGCTTTGCACTTGTTGTGAGTGGACTTTGTTTTCAAATGAATATTATTTTCATATTAGCAAGTGTATGCATAACTGTGTTTTGGTCAAGTTTGAAATGTGATTTGATTGAAAATTGGTTTATCAGGGTTAATGAGATTATGGGATTTCCAGGGATTACTTATTATTAAAGGGACTATGGTGATGTTGGATTTGGGATTGGATTCCAAGGGATGGAAGGGCAGAGGCATTTGGTGTCCCCTTAGATCCAGAGAATTTTGGCCCATAGGTTTGATCTTGTAGAATTTGACCCATTTTCTCATTGAGCAAAAGTTATGTTTATGAAATTGGATATATTTTAGGATATGAGATTTATATGGTTACACACCATTTGTTGTACCTTTCGCTGGTTCATTATGGAAATGATGATGGAATTATTGAAAAGAATTAAAGTTGGTCTTTGGGACCCATCAGGGCACGCATATACTTTTTGGGAGGTGTGTCAGGATGTTTGTCTACACGTATGACTGGATTCAGCCGCACGAGCGATGTAGGTCCCGGCGTGCTTGTTGTGGAGCAATAGTCCCCTGATTGGACTGCTCATCTCTAGCCACATGTATGATGTTGGATCCCGACATGTGGTTAAGAAACAAACAATCCCGAGTTGGATTGTTTCCCTTGGTACATATCTTGTTGTGGTGAATGTGTGTACATGTCTATATGTATATCTATATATGTATATGTATACGGGTATATGTGGATTATTTCCAGGTTGAGGTTTCTTGGGCATGTGCATTGAGAGTACTTTGCATAAGTATGAACATTTGAAATGAATTTAGGGAATTGAGATGAGATATTTGGAAATTACTTGGCTTATTGTATTTTTACAAGGGTATAGTTGTGGAAAAAAAGATTTTGGGTTTACTTTGGTGGTGTTGAATTTATGGTTTTACAATAAGGATTAAATTAACAAGTTTACATTATTTTCTAAAATGGATGGGTTATTTATGTTGAGTATAAATGGTGTTTAACGCTTGGTTTTGTCCATTCACATTTTCTGTTTTTGCGCCCTCTTGGTTCTAGATCAGCTTGAGGTTGGAGACCACGTCGAGGCATCATCGAATATCTGTCTCGGTAGGAGTGCTATTATCACTTTGCACATTTTATTTTTCCCCAGGTGGTAAACTTAATATTTAGTTGCTCTGCTTGCTCATTTGAGTTTGGGTAGAGGGCATGAAGCCCGTTTAAATAGTATTAACTGTTGTGCGTGCCTTTACTTTGTGCATGCTGGAAGTTGGGTTTATTCTAGCAATTGTTTGCAGGTAGTGTAATTAGGAAATGTTCCAATTCCAGGGAGAGTCTGCCGAAATTTCGGTAGAAGTTGTATTGTCTACAATTTAAATTGGGGCTAAAGGGCTTTTTGGTTAAGCAAATCCATCATGGCTTAGATGTGGAATGGGAAGAGCAGAGTTTATCACGGATTTCAAGGTAAAATTGGGTAGGTTCTATCATCAGGGGCCGAAAGTTAGAGCTCCTACAAGAGCAACATGCCTATCAAATCCAACAAGATAAGTGTTGAGCCTATTCTTAACAACTAAAATGAGTTATTAAAAATAGCAACTTAATTCTCGCCAATGCACAAGCTGTTTATAGTAAGCTTATGTAAATCCGAGGTCAATCCCACGGAGAATGGTAACTTGGTTCCAAATTAAATTACTTAGAATTAATGTTGGAGAAACAAAAAATAAAGAAACAACTAACTAACTAAGGGCAAGGTCCAATTTCAACAATGCTCTTTTCTCAATGTAAACTTAAGGTCTAGGAAAAAATCCTAGCACCACACACGTACTCAAAATGGAGGGGTTTTGATGTTGAAATGATAACAAGAAATTGAAATGAAAATGCTGAAAAAGAAAAACACTGGCATCAATTAACAGTTGTAAGAATGATTGAGAGGTGTTAGATCCTTGGAATCCACCACTAGTTTTCCTAATCAAGTTATGAATGCATTGAAATTGACTCAAGCTTCATTAGCAATAGATTATCGCATATAAGCCTATGGTATCTAGGTTAAGACGCATGATTCTCCTAAGGCATGTAATTGTGCATGGTATCTATACAACACGTGATCTCTAATATGCAACCTAAGCATAACATCTACTTAGAATAAAGCATACAAGAGTCATTAAGCTCCCTGAGAATATGATAATCACACAAGTCCTAGAACATGGTATCTATCCCAGACGCCCATGATTATTAACCCCTTGAATGATTCTTAGGCCATTCATGTGTTGCTTGTGAAAGGAGAGTAGAATTGGTGAATCTAAACCCCTTCCCAACCTGTGCTAGATGCATAAAAATCTTAGTTAGCGACTCCAAGAAAACATACATCAAGCACATAATAAACTGGAGGTTAACAACTTGATAATGAAAGCAAGGAAATCAATTAACTATGAAATCATCCATAACATTGAATATTCATGACTCGGGCTTCATCCTTAAGCCCTGACTGAACGGATTAGTTAGACATAACTCTAATTACAGAAAATAAGAAATACATAGAGAAATAAAGAAGAGAAGAACTAGATGGTGACAGGAAGGTCATTCCCAAGATTGCTGCAAGCTCTCGTCCTCTACAACTAGCTCTCTTCTCTCTTGTGGTGAATGATGGAACTGAATATGTGTATGAGTAATGGATGAATGTAGATATGTATATTTTATGGAATGAGTGTGCAACTCTATATTTATAGAGTGTCAATTCATTCTCCCCTTGGCTGGTGTAGGAATAGCCCACCTTAAATCTTGGAAACGCTCCTTGTTTCTCCAGACAGAGTTTTCCCCATAATTAAGCATATCTTGTTTGCTCCTTGAGACTTCCCTAGCTTAAATGCCTCCCTAATTTGCTCAATCTGTTAAGTCCAAAGTCAACTATAGATAAGGTGAGGCACATGGCTCAAAGGGGATGTGGAACACAAGGCTCGTCAGCTGGCAGCTGCATATTAAAATCCTCATGAGCATAGTTCAGTGTTTGGTGGGCTACGAACTCCAGATATATCCCATGGGGCTACAATTTGGATATGTTATAATCGACACCCATTGGAACAACGTCCATGAAGGATGTTTCCTCATTCAAGCTGTGTAGGTCGCTGAAATAAGGCTTGCAAGGTGACCCACGAAACTGAACTAACAAGGGAGTGTAGCCCAAATTGGTGTTCGACAGATTTACTCTATCTATTTCTCGCAAGTGCACGAACCAATTATAGTATAGGAATGCAAGCACCGAGGTCGTTCCACAAGAGACTTGGATGAAAAATACTTATTACTACTACTTAGACTCACAAGTAACCCTAAGACTAAACAGAATTTAAATGAAGATATGTTGAGTTTGTTGGAATGAAAACTACAAAAAGGAAATGCAAAGTAACAAGTGACTTGAAAATTACTAAAAGGGAATGCAAATAGCAAGTGACCAACAAGTCAGATGTTTGAGAAAATTTAGAGACAAAGGAGACAAGCACTAGGGTTCAACTTCACCATGTGTTGCATTCCTAAAAGGACACAAATTAATGTGCAAACAACCAATTAAAAATACCCGCAAGTGCACGAATCTACCTGAAGTATAGATTATGTAGTACGGGGTCGATCCCACGAAGAACTTGTCGGCTTCCTATAAGTTATAGTTTGAGTACGTAAAGGACACTTACTCGACACACCACAAATGCACAAATGCAAAATGAAAACTAAAAAAATGAGTAAAGGAATGTAAAAAGAAATGAAACAACACAAGAAAACTAAAGAAAAACACTATTTATCACACGTGACGAGTGCCGTGAATAGTGTTGTGACAGTGCGAACCGGTCGTGGGAACAGTGAACGACCGTCGTTTGAGAAACGGATTCGAAATTTCAGAAAAATTTTCTTGATGCCAGCGACCTTGTTCAGTTTGGAACAGTGAGCGCACCCGGTCGTTGCAAAGCGAAACGAATGTCTCCTTTTTCAGTTTCGAACTCTGTCCAGTGTTTTGACTATAACTTTCCAACCGTACGTCCAAAATTCACGTTCTTTATACGGTTGGAATCAGCACAGAAAATGCAAGAACACAACGCGGACCAAAAGTCCAAAACAATTACGGAAACAAATAAAATTCAGTAACAAACACAAAACGTGTCAAACACGCAACTCACACACACATTTTTGGGGGGGGGGTTTGATTTGGTTCAAGTGGCCTATTTCTATTGCATGAAAGTAAATGAACTTTGAATTTAAATGAGAATGGCAAAGATGAATTATCAAGATGTGAAATTAAAATGTAACAAACACTAGGGTTTCAGAATCCACCCTAAACAATTCTACCAAAGTTCATGAATACTCAAGTGATGAACTCTAACGTCTTGATGAAGATGTTCGCAATCAAGACCAGTACGAGTGACTCAAGACGCATTGATTCTCTCTAATATACGTAAAGTGCAGTATGAGTGCTACAATACTTGTGCCTTCCCTATAATGGAATCTAGGTGTGCTTAGTACTTTGATTCTAATTACAAGAAAAACCCATTAAGTTCAAAGAGAAATATGAACATCACAAGAATCCTAATAGCATGGTGTTTACATTAGGTATTCAAGAAATCAATTCACATGGATGGTTCTTACTCCATCCCATCTATTGCTTAGGAAAACATGAAGATACACATAATCCCAACAACCTCAAGAAGCATGCTTTCAAAGGTGATCAATCAAAGAAGAACATACATCAAGGATAGATTAATTTGGTGAATTGGAATTCATCAACAATATAGAAATTCATACACTCAAGCATCAAAACAATAAGGTATTCATGTTGGGGCTTCAACCTAAGACCCCTAGCTATGGAGTTTAGTTGCTCATTCTTATTCCAAATACAAATTCAAAATAAAATTAGAAAGAGTTTCAGATTTTAGAAATTGATGAAAGCTTGAAGTCTTCAATGGTGGAAGTCTTCTTCTTCTTCTCCCTTGGCTGCCCTAGTTCTCCTCCTTGCTCTCAGTTCCCAAAATCTGATCTCCAATTGTGTAATCTGGAATGACTTATTTTTCACGATCAAAATGGCCTCCCACTTCAGATTTTCCTTAGCTTTTCTTCCCTCTCTCCTCCTTTCCAGCTTTCACTTTTAGTATTCTATTGCCAAAGTTTCCACCCAATCTCTTCTTGTCCCCTTGCCATGATGAAGCATTGACTTCACAAAGATGCCAGAAACTCGGAAAATATCTATTTTACAAAGGTAATTCCTTGTTACCAAGAGTTATGGTAACAAGGAATTAAGATGACATAAAGAAGGTAAAAGCTGGCCAAAAATCGGATTTCAGAGCAGTGGTAACATGCTGGATTGGTTGGATGGGCAATACTTTCTCAATGGAGCTTAAATTTGGATATGTTGTAGTTAACATCCATTGGAACAAGTCTTAGTGAAGATCATGACCTCATCGGAGCACCGGAGCATGTTGGTCCCAGGCCAAGAAGTTGACCTACGAAAATGAACAAAAACAGAAATTATAACAAATGGTGCACTTTTAGCTCATTTTCATCCCAACCAAGGTAAAATAAGAAAAACACAAAAAGGAAGTAAAAAACTATAAAATGTCAAGAACTAACTCAAAATAGTGGGTGAATAACATGAAAAATCATGTGTAAAAATGAACCGGAACACCATGACAATCCAATTTCAAGCTACAAGTTAACAATCACCTAAGTTGATTACAATTTATTAAAGTTCATTCTTCTTGTGTATGATTATCCATATGGTGTTTGGTTTTAATTGAGTACTCAAGAAAACACAACTTAGCTATGGTGTTTAGTCTAAGCTATGAATCTGAATCCATTAAGCTTAAGGAGAACACAAAGGAACCATTTAAACATATAAAATCCGGTGTTTGTCCTAAATGCATTACCCACTCATTCACTAATGGTTCAAGAGTCATATGGTGTTTATGTAAACTTAAACTAGATAACCAACATGTATGTGTTCATAGTGGCCAGTTATTTAAACATGCATAAAGATTCAACTAAGAACAAGTGAATGAGACCAGAAATTTAGAAGTAATCAACAAAGGGTAACATTAACTTGAAACATGAAATTGTCTTGTAAGGTTACACTGAAATCCCTGGTTAGAAATGTGCCTAAGAGCCAATACATTTGATGAGCCAATACATTTGATGTCATCTCCTTAAAATACATTTCGTATATGATAAATAAAGGGCAATATTATTTTGTTATCTTTTATGTCGTTTAAAGAAACAAAAGTCCAGGGTGTATTCAATAAGAGATAAAGTAATCTAAAGAAGTTTAGATTAAGAAAACTTAATCTCTAACTGTAGTATCCCAAAATGTTCATAATCATTAGGTTATCAAATGGGCATTGATAAACCTTAAGTGTGGCACATACTATGTATGCTCAATGACGAGGATGGTTGGTCTCAAACCATTTGTGTAGTTGACACTAATACAAGTATGTGGGTGCTCAGTTAGTAAATGAGTACATGAACGCGATAAGAGGCGGTTCTCGTATGAGTATTTATCTATATGTTAAACGAAAACTCATAGTTGCAATAATGCAAATTAGTCCTTAGACCTGAGGCCATGGTTGTCTTGTGATGGTTACTTGATCTTTGATAGCTCACAAAGGCAAGTCGTTAAAAGATTTTCCTTATGTGTTATTGGGATCTCTTAATTCATCATGGAGGCATGTGAATATACAATAAGGGATCTCTACCTTGATAAAGAAAGGAGAATGTTTTGAGATATGATTCAGTGAATCTTCGGCCGAAGTCTTGAACATGATTTAGAAAGTGGTTTTAATTATGTTCTGAATCATATGAGTTTAATCATCTGGGGTTTGACATTCATCAATCCGTACCCTAGCAATATGATTGGAAACATTGTATAAGAGGAAGGACCGTATTGCATTGATTCCAACTGGATAGGTTCTTCATATATTGTAATTAGCTTGGGTAGCCATAATATATTGCTAGATTTCACTCTTGGCTTGTGGAAGTCCCTAGGATTGATTGTGATTCTGAATCAAATAAAGGAAGAATTAGAAAAAGGGGTTTTGATTCCAGTTGGTTGAAAAAGTTATAATGTTTTCACACTGCCTTGCTAAATTAGAACCTAATGGGTCGCACACCTTAAATGGTTAACTTTGAAGTAATACAAATGAGAATGAGGAAATCAATTTGATTGATTTGATTTGGATGATTTACTAATCTAAAAATGTACTTGGGCCTCGGTAATAGTTAATGAGAAGCCCAAATGATTAAGTATCAAGCCCAAGGACTTAAGACACCTAAATTATGGTTTAAGTGTAATAAGGCCCATTTTTGGAAGCCCAAAGGGGTTTGGCCAAAAATGCTTAAGTAGATGTGTATGGAAATTGTTTCCATAAGCTCATTACATAAAAACACAATTCAACATCAACCAAATAGGTTTGGGAGATCAAAGAGAGGGGAAATTTGTGAGTTTTCAGAGTGAAACACTCTTCTTTCAAAGGGGTTTAGATTGAAACCAATCTTGAGTATCTTGTACTAGCATCCTTGTATTCTCAAGATACTTCTTCTCATCTAGAGGTTCCATTGGTGTGGAGACTTATAGGCCATATACTTTTGTGGCTCACAAGGAGGATAAAGATGGAAGAGGGAAATCAACAAAGGGAAATCATCGAGAGAAGACCGAACACAGATTGGTTCATATAATTGCTTCAAGGGTAATTATATCTTATCCTTTCTCTTGTAATTTCACTTTATGAAATCATATCAATGTTCATGGCTTTAGATACTTGGAAGAAGTTTTATTTTGAATTTAAACAACCACCATATTCTCCGCTGCAATTAATTTGATTAATTTGTATGTTTAATGTTCAAATCAACTTCTTAAAAATGTTTTTAAAACCAACAACCCTATCTATGGATTTAGTTACACTCCATGAATGGAAAATGCATTTGAATCATAATAAACATGGAGAGAGTAAGAAAAAACCCATGAAGAACGAATTATGTTGTTGTAGAGCTTCTCACCAGCTTCCAATATGTATGTTGCGGCAGAATGAAGAGTGGTGTAGATGGTGTGGATTGTATGGATTGTGTTTGGGAATTGATGGGATAGGTGAAGGATGGAGTGATTTGTGGGAGAAGTGTATGAGGTTGTGGTTGATTTATAGAGTGTTAGGTTTGTGGGAGTGTTTGAGGATGGCTGGAGTGAATTGGGAAAATGATGGAAGTGTTTGAGGGAGGATGGAGTGAAGGATGGCTGAATTGTGGGGTTGTGAATCCCAGGATTTGATTAGATGAAAGTGTTTGGAATGGAAGTGATATTTATAGGGGAGAAGGAAATGGGAAATCGGCATTGAATATGGCAATGACCTAACACACTTGCATTAGAAAATAAGAATTGGATGTTACACTTCACCAACAAATCCCACGCAGCCATAGCTCATCTTAATGCAGGCGTGACCAAGCGAAGCGATGAGCTCATCTCCAAGTCAGCATGATGAACAACTTCTTCGAGCTTCAAATTGGGCTAGGCTGAATCAAATGATGACTTTAAGATGTCCATTGTGCAGTTCAAATGTGTCCTGATCCAACCACATAAGTATTGGCCCAATCCAAGCTTGGATGAAGAAGATAAGTCCAAAATGAAATTCTAACTTGGGTCTCTAGTTTGCATTTTTGCACCATTTTGCTTCAAATGCCTCAAGTGGTACTTAGAGTTCAATGAGCTGGATAACAAAAACACAAAAATGGATTAAAAGCACAAGTTTTACCTAAAAACATAACCAAACAATAGGGTAGAGTGTTCAAAATTATCCACTAAATATGCATTGATCAATTGTGGTTTGTCTTTAAACTTATATTCCTTCTCATCCCAATAAGCCCTTAACATGCATGGATTGCATGGGAAATAGAATATACTTTCTGTTTAACCTACAGAACCCACAAAGAGGGGTGAATGACTTAGAAAATAAAGAGAAACTAAATAAAAACACTAAGTAAAGAAGACATGTAGAATGTCTGAACTATTCTTTGTAATATGGAGGCCAAAGAACGAGAGGATAATGTCTAGTGGACCTATGCAAATTTACTCCAAGAAAAGAAGAACTACGGGGGAATAAGCAAAACGAAAATTATTAGAACAGATGAATACAGTTCCATTTACTCCAGAAACAGTGGAGACTATTATCCAAGTCATTCCACATAGTGGTTGCTAATTTATGTTTATTTGTAATTGTTGTTTATCTTTATTTATAATTGTTGTTATCTTACTTGTAACTGTTTTCTCTTTACTTATAATTGTTGTTATCTTTATTTGTAATTGTTTCTTTATAATTGTTGTCTATCTTTATTTGTAGTTCTTATTTATCTTTATTTATAATTATTGTGTTCTCTTTCTTGTAATTGTACAGTTTTTTTTTCTATGATTAGTCTTTTTTTAATTTCAATGATAAACCACTTAATTCATTAAAAATCACACAACCACTTTATAATTTAAACATATTTCATAATTTCAACACACTTACATAATTTAAACACACAACATAATTTAAACACACTTACATAATTAAATACACAACATAATTCAAACACACAACGATACCCTTTGCCCCTCTCCCTCGCATCTCCAAATGTGGTTGATAAAATCATTTTTTAAATTGTGATACACTTAGAAGCATGAACCCTCTTATGATGAACCATGTGTGTGAGATACTTTATTTCTGGGTTTATGTATTATGTGATAGTTGGCTAAAGCCAGCAAGTCTTCTATTCTAGACCTTCGTCGACAATTGTTCATCATCATCAAATTCTACATCTAGATCCTCGTTCTCATCCTCAACAATCATGTTGTGCATTCAGCACGTCATCATGATTGAATGCAATTCTTATTTACACCACATATGTGCCAGGGGCCCTGACAATTGCCCATTGAGCCTAAAGTATTCCAAAAGGTTTTTTTGACCTCCTTCCTCTAAGCCTTTTATTTTTGGGCAAATAATCTTCTTCTTTTGGAGTATTACTGGTTCAAAATGGTTTAACGAATGTGACCAAGCGAAGGTAGATGCCATCAGCCAAATAATAGCCCAAGATTATATTCAACTCCATGTACAATATATTGGATATGAGGAACACTACTGACTACATCATTGAACAACGGGAAAGTTAGGACGTTGATCTCAAATTTTTATATTGGGACGGCTAAAGAGAAGGGGGTGAGGATATTCCAAGTGTCACTTCCTCTAAAACATAAAAAGTTAGCTAACTTATAACTGATACAGCTGGTACAACCTAAGTAATGGGCAGATTCTTCCATTCCACAATGCATGTAGTCAAGACTACCTAACATACTTGGGAATCTCCTCCGCTAGTTTAGGCAAGAGCCTGTAAAGGTTCGGAGGATTTCAAAACGAGGTAACATCGCCATACTCGGCTTAATTAACAAAATAAAACTTTCACAAACATTTAAGGGCTGTAGATTCACCCAATCTATCGTACTCATAGATAAACCTAAAGACCTCCATATGCTAACATTATAAAAAAGGCAGACATTAGCATTCTACTAGGATAGACTTTATTGTCCACAAGCGTCTATCTCCTGGGTAAAGTGTGGCTCATATGCAACAACATCATTAGAGATGCGATAGAAAAGCTCTCTTTTCATGTGGAACCGCCTGCGAAATTCATTGGGGGATGAAGTGGTCTTTCAGGAAGTAGTCCTTAGGTGAGAACTCTTATGATGTTTTCTCTCTTCCGATTCTTGTATTTCGTGGCCTACAATAGAACCACCATGTTTGGATTGTTGAGCATATTGCTCCAACAAAAACGTCTGGTGTTAAACGGCCATTGCAACCCTCTTTTCATGGAAGGTCACAACATTCATCGAGATTGAGCATTAAAGAACTTTTGTATAGCCTTCCCACGTGAATTCGTTGTAAGAAGGAGAATGAGATTGAATGAGATTGTGTGGTCAATGGGTAGAATAATGCTTCTTAAATGAAAAGAGGATAAGATGGCCTATATGTTTGAAAATATTGTATGAAGATAGGAAAAGATAGGGAAAGTTAAGGGAATTTGATAAAGTGAAGATGGACGAAGATGAGCAATGCGTTAAGAACATGATTGAAATAAAACATTATAAAGAGATGGGAAATGGTTAGAGAATTAATGAATGAAGATAGGGAAAGTAAGCGAATCTAATAAAGTAAGTTGGGACAGAGAGCGGGCAATGGTTCATAATATGATTGAAACAAGACAATAGGAGATGGGAAAGGTTCATAAAATAATTGAAGAACACAAGTGGGGATGGGCAAGAGTTAGAACATTATTGAATGAGGATAAAGAGAATCCAATGAAGTAAAAGTGAAAGTAAAAAAACCAATTGTACCAATCCATTTTCCTTAAATATTTTCTTACATGCAACCTAATCAACCGCACCAATGGAACCTAACAATTGAAGGGATGCATACATTTAATTGGGGATGTCCTCATCCTTAATCAATCTACCTCCACCTCCACCTCCTGTAATAATCAAAAAATGCATTGACCAAGTGTTTCTAGAGTTCGAATTCACTCAAAGTTCATAAATCCGAGCCCATAAGCTATGTGCAAAATTCCAACACAAGATCCTAAAAGGAAATTCTGTTAGTTCGTCAGCGTGGCAATGACACGATTCATTAACGCAGGAAGTGTATAGAAAAAATGGAAGACAATTATGGCAATGGCTTCAATAAAGGGTTCGAATTATTTAAAGGGCATACGCAAAAGTAACGGCTCCAGGGGCTCTAGATTGAGTTGATGTAACCGTATTCCAACTAACCAAATAAGTCATATGGTTCCATTATTTTTAATATGAATCGTGTGCTACTTGTTTTATTTCCAAAGTCCATGAAATAAAATGTTGTTGTACTTATTTTTATTTTTTAAGTGAAATTCTATTATGTTTAATTTTTTTTTTTAAGGTTAAAATGTTTAGAAAATTAAATCACGAATGTTGGAACAAAAATAATGTCAAGAAAAATTAAGGACACAAAAAATTCAGGGGTTAGTGATTTTTTAAAAAATTTAATAAAGTTATGGACTCAAATTATGAGTTTGCAAGGTTGGATGAGAAAATCATTTGGTCCTGAAGTACATGAATAGTTGTATTTTGGAGGGTGGAAATTTGAATTTAACCCCAACGTGATTGGAGATGGCCTTACGTCGATTTGTGCTCAATATCCTCATAAAAAAAAAAAGATTTGTGCTCAATATTATATATATATATATATTAGAAGTATAACGAAGTGCTAAGTTACTAACCCCTCAATAAGGCATGGAAAACTTTAAACCATGCCTAAAGCTCTCTGTCTTTACTTTTCTTTTCATTTTTCTCATTGTCACTCTTCACTCCTCACTCTTGTTCTCTCTCTCTCTCTCTCTCTCTCTCTCTCGATCCACCTCCTCCCTTTCTCTCAATCTCTATTTCTCACTCAGATCCTCCTCTCTCTCGCTCTCTCCTATCTCACTCGTCTGGGATAAGTCCAACCAATGGTTTGATTTTTTTTTTTTGGGATTTTTGGATCTGATCTTGTTTTGATTTGGTTTGGGTATTTCTTATGGCAAGGACATTAAATTTCAGTTTGTAGGCTATCTTGGGAAGTTTGAGTTTTTGTGTTTTCTGGATGTGGGTTGCTTTTGCTCTGCCTTCCTCTCATCTTAATGTTGGGTATTAAAATTAAGCCTCATCTTATTGGTAGTAAATTATTGTGAATTCTTTTTGAGCTACCTTTATTTAATTTTAATTCCATTGGCGTACCCAAAAACTACAATGTAAAGCCAAGGAGCAAAAAATAAAATATATGTGACCCTCATTAATGAGCTAAAACAGATCCACCAGTATGGTAGTCATTGAACACGATGTATTATAGAATCTTTGATGTTCATTTCTCCACTGTACTTGGTTCTTAAACAATTGAATGGCCTTTTTGTTGTTATTTGAAAGGCTTTTAAATTTTTAACGTTTTACTTTGTTTTAATATTTGGTTGTTTTATTTTATTTATTATGGAGTTAAAATTGTTAAAATTTTCAGTTTTATTTCCATTCGTTCTTTAATTTTTTCATTTTGATGTGTTCTGGAGGTTCCATATTTGGATGCCTGTAAAAAGGCCACTCCTCCTTCACATTTGAACACACCACAGTCTACTTCTATGGTCTCATACTTTCATGTATTCTCTATTTTTAATATTATTATTTTGGGCAAAGGTTCTGTGGCTTTGAGAGTTCTATGAGACTGCTGAGACTTGCTCATAGCGATCTTAAGCTCGCCAGTAGTGGGGGTGTATCTTTGAGACTTGTAATTCGTCATCACCTCCACGTAGAGGGAGGTTCCAAAGGCTCTAGAAGGACCGCGTCTTAACGTGCTTTTCGCTATACCAGGCTTGCTTTCTTACTATTAATTTATTTTATTTATTTATTTGTTTCTTTACTTTTTTTCCTGTTAGAGCTTTGTTTTATATATTTCTAAAATGTTTGGATAAGAACTTTGTAGAAAGGAAAAACGCAATTTTTAATAACACTTTTTAGCCAATGAAGCTGGTAACAGGCATAGAAAACACAAAAGAAAAAAAAGAAAAAGAAAAAAGACCTATCCAAATCCTGATTATAGCCAAGAAAACTAGAAACTGTTAAATTCCTCACTCTACTATTTCTTTGAGACTTTTTGTTATGCTCAATATTTTGATATCAATTACATTTTCTTTTATTTGATTTTCTAAATAATTTTTGGCATCTTGGATTTTTTAGCTTAAATGACTGTATGCAATTCTAAAATGGGAAAATGAAGATGTGAGAATAGGAAGAAAGAAGCATATTTGGAGATTGGAAGGTGATATTGTCATGAGGGACTTTATTCAAATTGTTTTGGGTTGTAATGCAAATCAGTAAAATACATAGAATTACTCAGACTTGTACGAAAGAATTATTGTAACAAAATTTATTTGTTTTTGGTATCTCAGTTTATTTTAATTTTTAAAGTTTACATTTTAACCACATTTAGAGAATTTTGTGTCCATTATTGAATAAAAAAATTATATTATTTGTACTCTCAAATAGTTGTTGTAGAGGTGGAGTTTTGGTGGGGCCCAAATATTATATAAGCACAAATTTCTTCATTCGTGCTCTAAATATCTCCATGAAATCATAGATTCTATAATCAATGGAAACTCCTATAAAGAGCATTCGACAACCTTAAAGTGGTTCTACACGTGGCCAGCTTTATAAAACCCAATATTCTGAATTGTCTCTTAGCATAAAGCAGCATGAATGGATTAGTACTTTTTTAGCCCCATTTTTTTCTTTTTTTGAGTAGTGATAAACCTCCCAATTCAAAAATAGGTGCCCATGAATGATTTGATTTCAAATTCAGGGAAGGGGTTAGGTGGCTGTTGGGTGGGTGTGTTGGCTATCAGGAGAGAAGCCATGAGATTGGGAAGAGCCTCATGAATTTACTTGAATTCATAAGGGGTATTTTAGGACTAATGGTGGGTGAAAAGATTAGAAACTGTTTTCAAAATTGACATAGTGTGGGAAGATGAGTTAGATGAAGAAATAATACGGGTAGGTGGGAATAGCAACACTTAATTTGACTTCAAATTCAGGAAGGGTACAGTGGCCTGAGGGGTGGGTGTGTTGGCTATGGGGAGAAGCCAGGGTAGAGTCATGGGAAGAGCCTCATGAATTTACTTGAATTAATAAAGGTTATTTTAGGACTAATGGTGGGTGAAAAGATAGGATTGTGTTTTTAAAGTGTTCATAGTCGGTGGGAAGATAGGTTGGTGAAGAAATGGGACAGTGGGTGAACTGACAACACTCTAATTTGATTTCAAATTCAGAAGTCAGGTGGTGTTCGGGTGGGTGTGCTAGCTATGGGGAGAAGCCGTAGAATAGGGGAAGAGCCTCATAGAATTTACTTGAATTAATAAAGGGTTTTTTAGGACTAATGTGTTGGGTGAAGAGATAGGATTGTGTTTTCAAAATTTACATGGTTGGTGGAAAGATGAGGTCGGTGAAAGAATAAGGACAGGTGAGTGGAAATAGCAACACCCTACCGTGATTGCGGTAGTAGGTCAAATTAGCGTGGGCCCCATGTTAGCCAGTTACGTAGCGCCAACACCAAACAGAACAGATCCCATCTGGGCTAGGGTCATGGACTGAGGTCTGGAATTGATGATTTTCGGTAGATGGACGGGTCCAACCCGGGCATATTTATTAAATGAGCCAACTCTAAATGGGCCAGGCGATTCAGCCCGTTGACACCTCTACGGAAGTTTACGTGGCAAATTGTGAAGAAAAGAAAAAGGTTGGTATTTGCCATTCACTCTTATAGTTGGGGGGTATTTCTCCAAAAATTTCCTTCCTATCTTTTGGTTAATGGGAAAAGAGACTTGGAGATGAGAAATCGATTGAATTTCCAGTGCTTGGTAAGTTTGGTTCCTGAGAAAATGGTTGCACTGACACACGTGGGAGAGTAGGGGAAAGTGAATGCTTCTTCTAGTTTTGGGTTTTGTTTTCCCTTCTCATAGAAAACTTTGGGAAAATGAGCGCCGTAAAATCACAATTTTTTTCACGACCGTTGTTCATTTAAAATTTAGAGGTCCAATGTGTGTGTGTGTGTGTGTGTGTGTGTGCAGGATAGGCAATGGGTCGATCGGGGGTGGGTATGGCATTCCGTCAAATCCAGGATTAAGCTTTTTTCTCCCATCCCCGCCTTCATCAGAAATATTCCTCTCGGGGATTCCCCGTCCCCACATTCGTTGGGGAATAGGGACTCCCAAACCTACCCATTCCAAGAAGAAAAAACAATATAAGAACTATTTTTTTGAAAAAAAAATATATTAATTCAAGATAATTAATATATATATTAAGAAGACAATATGAGTGTTCTGCTTCATGTATTGGGAGTTAACTAAATAAATAAAGTAGTGTAGCTTAATTTCTATAGATTATTGTGGCTATATATAATAATATAAAATATAAAGCTTAGTCGGTACAATCACTTTAATAGCATATTTATATATGCACTATATATATATATATATATATTCCTCATAAAAAAATTAATACATATTCTTACGAGAGAGCTTAGGGTTGGGGATTAAAGTCATTCATTACCCTCACAGAAACACCATACCCAAAAAATTCGCCATACCAAGATTTTGTCTTTCATTTGCAAACCATCGGGTTAGAATCCCGAAAACCTCTACCCGCAAAAAGTATCGTCCATCTTTATATAAAGCAAAAGGCAGAGTATGGTGAAACATTCAAAAATACAGAGAATGCCCTTGGTTAATGCAAACATTAAGTATTGAAATTACTTAATTAAATGAGGATAATATAGGTAAATTCACACCTTTTCATATTTTAAAAAATTAAAATTAAAAGAAAAATTAGATAATGAATCTATTTTTTGGGCAGGCACAACCAATATATTTTTTAATTCTAAAATAGATTTGATTTTTTTATAGAAAGTTTGGCAAGCCGGAAGCCCAGTCCGAAGGTTAAGTGCTATCAATTAAATGCACTTTTTTATATTCGATTTATTATGAGTATAATTAGAAGAGTATTTAGATTCGCTCCCCGCAAAACGACAGTGGGAGATAAGATAAAATGATATTCTTCAGTTCCTTTATTCACCGTACAAAAACATGGAAAAAAATTATTTAATTTCTAGTTGATTGAGTGAATGATGGGAAGTAGGTTCAATAAATTAGAATGTTACTTAACCGACGGAGGTTATTCAATAGATGTAAAGAGTTCTGTTGTGGCAGAGGTGGATGAGTTCTGTCCCTTTACGATACTCTTGTACTACACTCCTCCTGGTATACACGGACTTGATACAAAGGGTTTTGGTAGATTTGGTAATAATGGGGTTGAGTACCAGCTTGCATTTGGTCTTAGGTTTCAATTCTATATTATTGTACAAATTTCCCCCAAAGAACAATAGAATTCTACTCACCTCGCCTCTTGGGTTGTCCCATTGACTTTCTCATTTCTTAAAGCTATGAAGGTCAGGAGTAGGCATCACTTCCCAA